>CM029275.1:29114574-29435308 GCA_016920895.1 Vaccinium myrtillus | reverse complement strand
TCTTCAACCCTCTCTCTGAAAACAAAAACAAGACCAGACCCCATCTCCAAAACAAATCTGGAGTGTTATTGGCAGCCATATTTTTTCAAGCAACAAAGTATATTCCAACCCTACCATCGTATAATTGGGCCACTTATTAAATTCTTGAAACTGAGAGAATGCAAAACTGAGGGGGAAAACAAGGGTTGCAGCAAATTGAGTAAACCCATATCTTAATTTGTAAAGGGAGGGGAAGACTTTCAGATTATCACACAAAAAGTGGGGGATCTTTGCAATACAACAATACTCCATCTCAAGAATCAGGAAACTAAAAAAAAACAGTAGCCTTACATTTCGGTAGATGTCCATCCTAAGTCACGAACCCCAGCTCTCTGTTTTCTGATTGATAATGGGGTACTGTGAGTTGGCCCCTTTTTTTAGGGTTAAGGTCTGATCCACCCTTTTTGGCGCCAAAAAAAATTCTAGGGTTAAACCCTTTTATTTTTTCCGTCCATCTGATGGAGGGAAGTGAAGGATTGGATGGAGTGAGTAATGGTTTTATAGTTTAAGGGAGAAGTGTGTTCAATTGGTAGTTTAAGGACGAAGTAAAAAAAAAAATCGAATAATTTAGGGGGCAAGTACATATTTTACCCTTGAAAGAAACAATAGAAATGCTCAGGTTGATCGTAGTGGCTTAGATTGCTGTAAAGGGCTCAAAACAGGTTGGACTATTTAGTTAATTGTGCATCGGGTTGACATATTATATTATCTTTATTGCCTACCCAAGGGGGATGTCCCTGGGCATCATAGCAAGCTGACCTCAAATCTAAATGGGGTGTGTGAAAATTCCTGTGGCTCTCAAGACTAATATAAAGGTTGCCTCAATCCATATCTTCCTACGTTAACATTGTGTGGGCCGGTCCAAATAGCTCATTACAAGCACGTGGTTGTGGCCTTTCAAGTGGGCCTTACGGACCAAGCATCAAGCCCAAGAATTGGATGTCACAGACTTCAAGATGGAAGCCCAAGTTTGAATATATGGATTATTTTTTGTACCCATGTATCTCTTTTGTCATGTGTTTCTTCTCCCACTTCTTAGATGGACAGGAAACATTAGTTACATTATTTATCGCCCAATGTAGCCACTTGGCATAGGCTCTACAATTTTTTTTTCTTTTCTTTTCTTTCTTTCCTCCTGTGGTATGCCCCTTGTAGGATGTATATTCGGTTTGTCTTTTTTTATTCCAAGCTGATTTACCCATAAAATAAAATAAATAAATAACAAACATTGGATATATGCAACCTGAATATATATATTGGGCCAAAACTTATATCCCGGTCTCAAATCCTTCTAACAAACAAGGCGTAAGGGATAGAATATAAACCTCGTTTTATTGTGAATATATCTTTTATTTTCTTTATCAAAGTTGTAAATTGTTACGTGTTCGTCCATTTTAAATGTACGAAAGAGAGTACTCTTTTATTTGAGTAATATGTCTATCATCTAAGTGATATTTCTATGATCGAGGAAAGTGTTGGGAACATGAAAAGAAAATATGAAATTGAACATGAAAACGCATCTAATGGGTGAGATTCACCCGATACAGTACCAAGCCTCATTTCTACGAGAGTAGCAGTAGGTGAGTAGGTGGTCTAGTGCTCTTTAGGGGTGTTTTGGAAAAAAAAAGGAAAAAATGATATTTTAGTTTTTTCGTTTTGTCTTTATTCAATTTTTTTTTGCATTTGTAAGTTTTGTGTCAAGTTTTCGTGGTTTATGGATTCATCTCGTTGAGACGAATCAAAAAAGTATAAAATTATGGTCGAAACTAATTTTTTTTTTAATAAAGCCAAAAGTAAACTAAAATTTGGATAAAGACAAAACGAAAAAACCAAAAAACCAGGAGACTAGGTTGTACCATTGAAGGAGATTTCTTTTATCGGAAAACTGCATAGATCAAAAAGTTTCTTTCTCCTTCTACCTTTCTATATCTTCTTCAACCTTCATTTCTCTCCAGCGAAACCAGCGGCCGAAGAACGTAGCATCGGTCTGCTTCTGCAAAACCAAACCGATATTTGACGGAACAAGACCTATACTATCGAAAATAGACCGAAACTCCCGATATGATCCGAGATCGACTAGTAATTAAAATGGCCGGAACAGAACTGGTGCATCCAGGGCTGGCCCAAGCCCAAGGCCTATGAGGCTTAGGCCTAGGGCACTCCCAAATATGTCAAAATTTGGGGCACTCCCAAAATATTTTGATACTAGGTTTGAATAGGAGTCTTTTTCTTAGAGCCAAAAGGCCCAAGGTTAATTCAAACCCATCTACTGAGTCATGGTTTGACCCATCATTATTTGAGAATAAGTAGAGGGGTGGGCTATCAATTTATATAATGTTTTTTAAGTTGGTTTCCCTTGAATATGCGATATGGGACTGAGAATTTGAGAACAAGAGTCTTCCTTTACAAAAGTGTTCTTGTCCCACATCGGAAGAATATGGGTTGGAAGGCAAGCGCTTGCCTATAAATACTTCTACACAACCAAAAACATAGTGTAGAAAATGTTCCTAAAAATGAATTTGAAGGCTAACCAAAAACATAGTGAAGTTCTATGTTCTGATAGATAAATTATTACACTATGCTGTTTAGTTGTAAAAATGTAAAAGGTACTATGTGGCGATTGAGCCTAGGGCACTCAAATGCCATGGGCCGGCCTTGGGTGCATCGGCGTGCCGATTTCCTTCAAAAATGGAACATACTGGTCGGTATCCTCCGTTATGGAACGGAATTCATAAGCTTGGTTGGCAGTACCACTTGTAAAAGCGGAAAATCAAAGATTTCGTCTGCTTTTTGCCAATGTCAAGCCACCTAAATCACACTTTGACTAAAACAAGTAAAAGACAAACGAAAGAGGTCAAAATTACATGCAACAGAGTCAAAAGAAGCATCAAAATATCCCCCTGATAATACTCCATAGAAAATCATGAAACGTCTTCCACATTCAACTGACTGGCCTATGTAGCTGAAATTCTAAACGGAGAAAAAAGGGTCTAAAAAATAATAAAAATCTGCAAAACATGTGAACTGTTTTGAACAAAACATCTGATATATGTATAGAATGATACATCACACACACAGAAATATTGGGAAAAATGGAAAATTTATCTAAACTTATAGACATGAATAAATAGAACATATACGGTATGACAACAATTAATAGAGCATCAAATTTTCAATATGTAGGGGTCCGGATATACCGAACGATGTATCTACGTAAAATCGACACCTCTTTGATAGTCGCCAAGAAGTCTATCATAGGGGGACTCTTCGGATAAAGGACTCGACATTCACCAAAAGGAGCGTGGTAGGGCTTCGGACCACCGTCTCGGTAAATTACCAAACGCTATCGAACGAATGACTTGTCCCCGAGCTTTCAGGGTTGATTCCAGCAAACCTCGGGACGTATCCGAGGGGTGATTAAAAACCGACTCCATGATTCGAGAATGTTCCAGAGGGTTGAAAGCCGAGTCGGCAGAGCAGTTAATGCAATCTGTGCCCGTAACAAACCGTGATCGTGACAGGTGACGTAATCCGAGCAGTTATGACACGTGTCGATATCCTACTGGAAGCATGCGTTCGACGCATGTTCTTTCGGGCTCGTCACCATGACGTCAGCCGAGCGGTTAAGTCACGTGACGAGCACACCAGAGCTCACCTATAAAAGGTAAACTCAATCACCTGAGAAAGGTACGCAGTACTCTCTCCACAAAAACCCTAGATCTACTCTTAACCTTCTCTGTTTACTTACTTGACCGTCGGAGTACCATTCTGGGCTCCAAGGTCCAGTCTGGTGCTAACGGTTCGTTGAGCCTGCAGGTCTAGGCACGACTCAAGAGCAAGGACATCACTTCCATCTTCCACCACCACCTGAAGGGATCATCGGAGAAAGAGGACTCCACAATTGGCGACTCTGCTGGGGACCGAGTGATTTGATCACCTTTCCGGCGTTCTTCTCTTCTTCTTGGAGGTTACTCTTCCTCTGTTTCTCAGCCCTTCCATGGTGATCGTTCAAGACGACGGTCCGGAAGCAGGAGCTGCCACCGGAGGTGGCTCTCGTGCAGCCATTGGCACTCACCCAATTACTGGGCTCACTCCGAGCCCAAATGCTTTCGATACCGTGCAGCAGATGCAAGAGCAGATGGCTGCCATGAAGGCTCAGATTGAAGCCCTCACGACGAAACAACCAGCAACCTCAGCCTCGCGCTCGGGGGCGTCAAGACGGCGGAGAAAGGCGACGGCACAAGCAACTCAGGCCACTCATGCCACACAGTACACCCAACGTCCCTCGGCCAAGGATCGCCTTGGTCAACAAATCATTGTCACCGACGCGACAGGACGAGTTATTCAACAAAGGGAACGGACCCTCTCTCCGCGTAGACGCTCGGATTATGCCCGAACGGAACGCACGACGAGGACGGGAGGCTACTCTACATCAAGCTCCCAATCCACAACCGGGCAGTCCTTATCTCAGACAGCCCGTCATAACGACGTCCAGCCTCGTAAAAACCGTGACAAGGCTCCGGTACAATACGATGCAGACGGCCGAGAGATCATACCTAACAGATCTAGCGGCCACGACGATCGACGCGGTGGTCATCACCGAGAGCCATACGACAAAGCTCCCTCTAAAAGTGTTCATAACAAAAGTCCTCGGCAAAGCCGAGGTCACGGACACCTCGACAACCCGGGTTACGATATGGATGATACCGGCGATTTTATAGTCGTTCGGGACCCACGTACCGGAGAGTCCAAAAAATACAGAGCCGAAGTTCCGCCCACCGATTCCGGAAAGCGGAAGGAGCATCCCCAAGACCTCGGCACGAACGACGAGCGGCACAGACTGAACGCCAAAAAGGCGTTCAACACTGGCAAGGCCCATGAGGCCCCACGTTCAACCGAGAAACCAGCCGATTCGAGGCTTCGAAAAATTCAGGACTCACCGTACACACAAAAAATCCAAGAAACTCAGCCTCCGAGGAACTTCACGATCCCGAAATTTACAAAGTATGATGCTAAAACGGACGCTGTGATGCACCTAGTGCATTACCGACAGCTAATGGGACTCTATGGCTACGACGAAGCCATGATGTGTAAGGCCTTCCCGGTGAGCCTCCAGGGGACCGGTTTAGTTTGGTTTAACCAACTACAATCGGGCTCCATCGGTTCTTTTGAAGAACTGGAAGAGGCCTTCGCAGCTCGGTTTGTGACAAGTAGCACGATACCGAAGACAATCGACGCACTCGTAGGCCTCAAGCGCCAGTACAGCGAGAAACTGAGGAAGTACGCCGAGCGCTACTGGGAGATTTACAACGCCATCGAGAGCTGTGACCCACAGATGGCAGCCACATCCTTCAAGTACGGCCTGGACGAGACCTCAGCGATTTTTGAAGAGCTGATGTTGAACCCTCCGGCGAACATGAGCCGGTTGATGGAGACGGTAGAGAAATTTGCCCAGCTGGAGGATGTAATATCCGAAAGAAGGTTGTCAAGATCCTCGGGAAATCAGAAGGCTAACGCCGGAGATTACTCGGGGAAGAAACAAGTTAACACCATCAAAACTGGGGACATCAAAAGTTGGAAGAAAGACCGAGAGCCCTGGAAAGACCGGGCACAATTCAGGCAAGAGCTTGAGCCGAGGCCTCAGGAATACGTCGCGGTACGCACCGTGTTCAACCAACCTCTTTACAAACTTATACGGGCCATCTCTCGGGAGCCATGGTTCGTTTGGCCGGCCAATAAGCTGGGTACAGCGGCAGGCCAAACGGCCGACTGTAGGGTCAAGTGTACCTATCACGATGAACTGGGACACTATACCACTGCCTGCCGGCCTTTTAAGGAATTCCTCGAAAGGCAGGTTACGCAGGGGCGCTTGAACCAGTTCATTGACAGACAGAAAACGGGGGCCCAAGCACAACAGCCACAACAGCTACTGGCCCTAGGAGGGGCCGACCCTCCGGAAGAGGTCGTGGTGCACGTAATCCACGGGGCCGCAACCAAAGAAAAAACAGCGGCGCTCCGGGCAGCGCTGAGCGCATCCTCCCAAGTCCTTACGATTGGGGGAAACCCTAAGCGAACTCTCTCGGATCGCGACGAGCAGTGGACTATCACGTTCACCGAGCAAGATCTAAAAGACGTGCAGCTACCCCACGGCGACGCCCTGGTAATCTCCGTTCACATGGGGATCCCCAGGGTCAAACGAGTGCTCATGGACCAAGGGAGTTCAACCGAGATCCTGTATTATTCGGCCTTCAAGGCTCTGAACTTGAACCAGGACCATCTGATGCCGGCCGATTCCCCCCTCTTTGGATTCAATGGGGCTCCGGTCTGGCCGATGGGACGGATCATCCTACCGGTGAGAGCAGGATCGAGGAACCTACGAATGGAATTCGTTGTCGTCGACGCGCCGAGCCCCTACAACGCCATCCTCGGGCGAACTTGGTTGCACGAAATGGAGGCCATCGCCTCAACCTACCACCAAGTTGTCCGGTTTATTGGTGCCGAGGGATGGCAAGAGGACATCAAAGGTGACCAGATGGTGGCGAGAAAATGCTAGGTGAACGCTGTCCACATGAAGAAGAAAGTCACCAAGGGGAAAAAGAAGAAAGAACCAAAACCTAAATCTATAGAGCAGGCGGACGGTCCGGTTTTGGAGGATGTCGGTCTATCAGCCGAGGAGAGAGCCGTGGAGGACCTCGTCACTATACCTATTACTGACGACGGGACCCGTTACTTTCTCCTCGGATCGACGTTGACAACTTTTGAGAGAGAGCAACTGGTAGAGTTCCTTAAAAGGAACATCGAGGTCTTTGCCTGGACACCATATGAGATGCCGGGCATCGACCCTCAATTCATCTCTCACTCACTTAACGTCGATCCTCTCCGAAGGCCCGTGGTACAAAAACCGAGACGCTCGTCTCCGGCCCACTCAGATGCTGTTATAGCTGAGGTCAGGAAGTTACTTCATGCCGGGGCTATCCGAGAGATTCAATATCCAACATGGCTGGCAAACACTGTAGTTGTGCCAAAGAAGAATGGGAAGCTACGCGTCTGCGTAGACTACACCAATCTTAACGACGCCTGCCCGAAGGACTGCTTTCCCCTACCACGGATCGACCAACTAGTCGATGCTACGGCAGGACACGCTCGGCTCAGCACGATGGACGCCTACAGCGGGTACCACCAAATAGCAATGACAGTAGAGGACCAGGAGAAAACAACCTTCATATCCCCCCGAGGGACCTACTGTTACAAAGTCATGCCTTTCGGCCTCAAAAACGCTGGGGCTACTTTCCAACGCATGATCACCAAAATGTTCGCCAAGCAGCTCGGGGATACGATGGAAGCGTACATTGACGACATGGTGGTCAAGAGCAAGCACACTTCGGATCACTTAGAGCACCTTGCCGAAATCTTTGCCATAATGAAGAAACACAAGCTGCGCCTGAACGCCGAGAAGTGCGCATTTGGCGTTGGTTCTGGCAAGTTCCTCGGGTATATGGTCACTCGAAGGGGCATCGAAGCAGACCCAAGACAGATCATTACAATCCGAAACCTCAGGGCCCCGAGCACCATCAAGGAAGTCCAAAGGCTCACGGGAATGGCCGCAGCGCTCAACAGGTTTATCAGCCGGTCTTCGGATCTGTGCTGACCTTTCTTTGAGTCCCTGAAAACAAGCAAAAGGAGTTTTCAGTGGACCGAAGAATGCGACCGAGCGCTTGGCCAATTGAAGGACTATCTCTCCCGAGCTCCCCTCCTCGTGACGCCTTTACCTGAAGAAGATTTATTCCTTTACCTCTCGATCTCAGGCCATGCCGTAAGCTCGGTCCTTGTGAGGAAGGAAGGGGCCAATTTCCAGCCAATCTACTATTCCAGCAAAACTTTGGTTCCCTCCGAGACAAGGTACCTCCCTCTGGAAAAGTTGGTGTTATCCCTCGTAACGGCTAAAAGGAAACTGCTCCCTTACTTCCAAGCCCACACCATCGTTGTAATCACCGAGTATCCTCTAAAGCCTGTACTCAAGAAAGCCGACCTCTCCACTTGGATTTCCAAGTGGAGCTTGGAGCTAGGAAATTTCGACATTCGGTATGAACCCCGAACCGCTATTAAGGGACAGGCTCTGGCAGATTTCATTGCCGAACTGACACCTGAAGTCAACCTGAAGTTACCCGAAGGAGTCACCCTAGAATGTTTAACGGAAGCTGGGTCAAGTGAAATCATTAAAGGGACTCTGGCTATGGCCGAGAAACCTTCAGAAGAAAGACGAGGCAAAACTTGGAAAATGTTCCAAGGAGAAACGTGGCGCTTGCATGTTGACGGAGCTTCAAACAGCCGAGGAGCTGGAGCAGGCGTCGTACTCATCTCTCCGGAAGGTATCATGCATGAAAATGCACTGACAATTGGATTCCCGGCATCGAACAACGAGGTTGAATATGAGGCACTAGTCTCCGGCCTAAAGATGGCCAAACACTTAGGTGCCGAGACAGTGCAAGTATACAGCGACTCACAGTTAATTGTTAACCAAATCAGAGATCAATACAACTTGAAAGACTCAAGAATGGAGAAATACTACGACAAAGTATGGGAGTTGATAAAGGAGATCGGGTCTGTAGATATTGAATGGGTAGGCCGAGAGCGAAACGCCCACGCGGACGCTCTGGCCTCCCTAGCAACGGCTTGTGCAGTCTGTCCAAACCGAACCATTCTCCTTGGAGAAATAGAAGGACCGAGCATCGAGCACGAGGTGAAGCAAGTGCTAATTGTGTCCCTCGGCCCAAGCTGGATGGATGAAATCTACGCCTACCTCAAGCATGAGAAGCTCCCGACAGATAGAAAAGAAGCCCACAGAATCAGGTGCAAGGCCTCTTACTTTTACTTGGATCCGAACAACGACATATACCGAAGGACCTACACGGGCCCTGATTTAAAAGTCGTCCACAATTCCCAAATAGAAAGCATCCTCCGAGAACTCCACGAAGGAAGCAGCGGGTGCCACTCCGGCGGACGGTCTCTTCATCTCCGAGCCCTTACTCAAGGGTACTGGTGGCCGAAAATGATGAAGACCTCCGAGGAGTTCGCCAAGAAATGCGAACAATGCCAAAAACACGCCTCTCACCTGCACCAGCCTGCCGAAGCCTTACACCCTATAACCAGCCCTTGGCCTTTCGCGCAATGGGCCCGTGTAGGTCATACCCATCTCGGAAGGCTCTGAGACCGGCCTCTCCGGTCAAGAAGTAGTAGAGGTAGGGGCACCGCTGTTCTTTCTTGCCACTACTGGACGCCCCCTCAGAAGACTGAGTAGACTCCGGTAGCTCCACGCCAATTTCGGCGAGGATGAGCTGCTCAACTTCAGTGGCAGCATTATCCTCCGAAGGACCAACACTGGCGGTAGAGGGTTCGGCGCTAGTGGTGGTCGTTTCAGAAGGGTCCCATTCCGACCGCTCATCAGACTCCGTAGCCTCACTATCGTCTAAGAAACCGTCCGAGACGTCGATGTCATCATCTATCTCAACGGGATCTTCGGGGACACCATGGGAAGGTCCCGGTGGTATGGATTTAAGGGGCCTCTCGTTTAAGGGGGCTTCGAAGTCGTGATCCATAGTTATGACCTCTCGGCAACCGTTTTGCCGAGCTCTTAAGTTGTTGTAAATTTGCTTGATCCTATAGGCACCGGAGCTTAAGGTCCCGGAATCCGAGCTCTCAGATTCAGAAGAGATCTTGATGACCGGCGGCGCCAGACCTAGCAAAAAAGCGCATGGTAAAGACCGTTAGCGACGTGCGGAAGGTCATAAGGCCAGGGTCGAGCTATATGCTCTTCGGTGGCCAACCGAACAGTCGAGATCCCAAGAATCAACTCTAAGTGCACGTGTAACAGTGAATTCCTCGGTACCTACAGACGGTGGAGGTGAGGAGGCTGTATCCTAAACCTCTCGGCGTCATCTTCAACCTCAAGAACAGGTTGAAGACGACTGTTCATCTTCAAACCCCCAAAACCCAGAAAACTCGGGAAAAACGGGAAACACTTGACAGAAACGCGACGAAACAAGCAAGAAAAGTGCAGAAACAAAGTTCAAATGAGTTTTTACCTGAAGATCTAGCGAAAACTTGCTGCAACTGCCTCGATTCACAAGAAAACTCAAAAATTTTAGCGAGAAAACGTCTGGAAGCAAGAAGGTAGAGAGAGAAAAGCGTTATCTCCTCTCTTTTCACGATATTTATAGAGGGGTTGGGATTTCGAAAAACGAGGAGCTTGGGCGGGAAGCTTGTGCAGTCACGGCAAGGGATCCGGAACGGCGTGCGCCCAACCAATGAACGCGTAACACGTGTTAGCGCAGTGGTTCACCGTAGCATCCCCGTTCGCTACGTCAGCATTACGGAGCGACGTGACTACAGCTGTCACGTCGCCACTGATACCCTACTACTAGGGGACACGTGGCAAGCTTCGGATGGATGAAGAGCACGGCGACGACAGAGAATCTAATGATGAACCTTATCCGTAAATATGGGGCTCGGTCCGGACCCTGCTCGGCACCCGAGTACTTAACCCTTCCTGTGGAATTATATCACACGAAGGGATCGAGGGGCTATTGTAGGGGTCCGGATATACCGAACTATGTATCTACGTAAAATCGACACCTCTTTGATAGTCGCCGAGAAGTCTATCATAGGGGGACTCTTCGGATAAAGGACTCGACATTCACCAAAAGGAGCGTGGTAGGGCTTCGGACCACCGTCTCGGTAAATTACCAAACGCTATCGAACGAATGACTTGTCCCCGAGCTTTCAGGGTTGATTCCAGCAAACCTCGGGACGTATCCGAGGGGTGATTAAAAACCGACTCCATGATTCGAGAATGTTCCAGAGGGTTGAAAGCCGAGTCGGCAGAGCAGTTAATGCAATCTGTGCCCGTAACAAACCGTGATCGTGACAGGTGACGTAATCCGAGCAGTTATGACACGTGTCGATATCCTACTGGAAGCATGCGTTCGACGCATGTTCTTTCGGGCTCGTCACCATGACGTCAGCCGAGCGGTTAAGTCACGTGACGAGCACACCAGAGCTCACCTATAAAAGGTAAACTCAATCACCTGAGAAAGGTACGCAGTACTCTCTCCACAAAAACCCTAGATCTACTCTTAACCTTCTCTGTTTACTTACTTGACCGTCGGAGTACCATTCTGGGCTCCAAGGTCCAGTCTGGTGCTAACGGTTCGTTGAGCCTGCAGGTCTAGGCACGACTCAAGAGCAAGGACATCACTTCCATCTTCCACCACCACCTGAAGGGATCATCGGAGAAAGAGGACTCCACACAATACAACGGCTATTTGTAACGCCTCCCTTATATGAGGTGGGGCATACACATACATATATGAGACCCAACTATTGTGAGAGGGCGCTACACATAACCTGTGCATTAAATTTTTTTCCGTCTAGTTGAGGCAGCCGCAATGGAGCCAGTGTGTGAGCGACGAAGCTTTTGGGTGGTGCTTGGTTGTGGCTCAAGCATAAGTTTGTAAGCTTAATTAGCTCTATGCTAACTACTTTTCTTCGTCTTGTTGTTGTATTGTTTTTTGTTTTTTATTTAAAAAACAAATATCAGAGAGATCAGGCAGGTTGGTTGTGAATTTACGAGTAGTAGTCATAATTAAGGTTAATGAATTTATTTAGTTGCACCAAAAAAAAAAAAAGAGAGGATATTTTGCACTCTCTGATGCTCTCTCAATACTTTTCTTTTGTCATTGTACTTGTACCAATTTCATTTTTTGTTCAAATTTTTATGATCCGAACCATCTAATGTGTTTAAAACGTGTTTTTCAAGGTCTCCGTGAGAAATCATCAGAAAAAAATATTGGGAACGGCCACATCCAATTAGTTTTAGATAAAAACTGTACATTCGGATCATGAAAATTTGATTGGGAAATTAGAGAATTGGAGGAGTCCCAGATGAAAATCCCCGGGAGAAATTGCGTATGATGATATTTAAAAATTACCTTTACTTTCTATTATGGAACGACTTTGAAAAATAAAGAAAGATAAATTTCACTTACATCCCCTGAGGTTTCTGACAATACAGAGACATCCCTTATACTTTCTGGAATTTCACTGTCCTCCTTGCTTTTCAAATTAATTGTTAGATTGCCCCTGCCATTATTTAAGGCTAACAGTGCTAACTTTTTGTGTGAAATGACAATAGTACCCTTAGCAGATTCTCCACCAAAACTTTACTTTTTTAAAATAATGATTTTCTAAAACTAGTTTTTTATCCAAAAAATTATTTTCAAAACTTTTGTATTTCAAAAACTGTTAAAAAAAACTTTTTCCATAATTAGATTTTTTTCTTCAAAAAACTATTTTCAACAAAAAAAATCAATTTTAAAAAAAAAAAAACTTCTATGCAATACTTTTTGTTTAAAAGCTGTTTTTTTTAAATTGAAAAACGGTGTAATTTTTTTGAAAAACTATTTTAAATCTAGTTTTGAAAAAAAAAAACATTTTTTTAGGGTGGAGAATATATACTAAGGGTACTACAGTCATTCCACGCAAAAATTTAACACCGTTAGCTTGAAAGTAATGGTGGGGGGAATCTGACACTTAGTTTGAAAAGTAAGGGAGGGTTGTGAAATTTCAAAAAGTATAAGAGAGGTCTCTGTACGTATTTGTCAGAAATCTCAAGGGAGATAAGTGAAATTTGCCCAATAAAGAAAGAAATCTGGTGATACCTTTGATACCATAGAATGATGGAAATGGCTACAATACACACCCCTTGTTTGGGTGTATCATATGCACCTATTATATGGTCCAGATTGTGCCACATTATCGGCAATCGTAACATTTTTTTGTTTTTCGTAACTTTTCAGTAATATGATCCGTAACATTTTCTATGATTCGTAACATTTTGGTGTGTCTCGTAACTTTTATAAAAAAAATTCATAACTTTTATAGGGTGTGTATCATACACCCCCAAATAAGGAGTGTGTATTGCAGCTTTTTCCTAGAATGACGCATGATATCATCTCTATAATAATGGACAACTTTAATTTACACCTTTGGTAATTTGAGCAAATTTCAAAATACACCTTCGATCACGGAAACGGCGTGTTGTAGGGCGCGGTTGTGGGACATCACGTGGACCGTCATATGTATTTTCAACAGTCTTAATTTCATATTGGTACTTTGCAAATCCAAGCCATCCATTGCCTATATGAAATCCGAACCGTTGATTTGCCAAGAGCAACGGCTCTGATGCCGCCCTACAGGAGCGCTCTACAGCACCCCGATCCCTTCCATCACATATTTAAACACTTACATCACTTGCACTATTGTGAGAATTTTAGTAACTCCTTCCAAATTGATGGGAAAGCTTATTTTGCACAATTGGCGATACTTTCCACTCCAAATATACTTTTGAGGTTCCTAGAATCCCATTTACAAGTATATGAAGCTTCTTTTGCCAAAAGCAAAGAATCTTGGGGCTTATTTAGATCAATAATGCTAGATACACACCCTTGTGCTCACACCCTCTCACACCTTGCCTATTTGGCACGTGGACCCCGCCCACTTAACCCTAAAAAAAAAGAAGAAGCAAAAATCGAAAATTTTGAAATCGTCAAAGCTGGGTTCCTAACTCTCATTTTCGCGGGGCTTCATCTTATAGGTTAGAGAGAGAGAGAGAGAGAGAGAGAGAGAGAGAGAGAGAGAGAGAGAGAGAGAGAGAGAGAGAGAGAGAGAGAGAGAGAGTAACTCTCATTTTCGCGGGGCTTCATCCGGTTATAGAGAGAGAGAGAGAGAGAGAGAGAGAGAGAGAGAGAGAGAGAAGAAGAAGAAGAAGAAGAAGAAGAAGAAGAAGAAGATCGAAGGTGGAAGGGAGGAGAAGCAGATCGAAGGTGAGAGGGCTGGTGGTTCGATTGTCGTCTTCTCGAGGCTGGTGGTTCGATCTACATGCAATCCCCTTTCTTCCACGCACTGAAAAAGCCTCTAGTAGCAATCACTATTTTCTTCTGAACTCGCACTTGCAACATTTGATCCTTTTTTTTCCAAGCTCATCAATCCCATGTTTAACCACTCAATCTTTTTTCATACTCTTTAACTACGATTGATTGTCAATATGATATGTTCTTGATATTCTTGTTCTCTTTAATGTCAGTTCCCTCATCAATGGTAATTTTCTTTTGTGCTTTTGGCTTGAATATCATCTGGAATTTACTAGGATTTCTCTATGTTTGTATATTTTCATTAATTGAATTGAATGATTTAGTAGTACCCTCTGAGCCTGTTGCAGGTCAAGATCTTTTACGTCTCTAGTGGAAATTTCCTTTTGTACCCTCTGAGCCTGTTTCTACAGTTGCTTGTTCTATCACCTGCTCTTTCAAAGAGATGAGATGAACTTTGCTTAGAATTGCTTGTAGCACCTTTGGTGGGAGCTATTTTACAATAGACTAAAATGCAAATGAACATACTTAAGTGGGCTTTTGATATTCATTTTGGAGGTTGCTTTTGGTGACTAGAAATTGAGAAGCTTCATCAATTGTTATGCAAAAGTTGACTTAAGTGGGAAATGGAGAGATTTAGAAAGATTTTTCCTGTGGAGTCATGTTGAAGATCCTTTAAGCTTGCTGTTGCTGAAAAGCTGACATTGCAGTGAGGGGTAGTGTGGTACTTTGCATTTCTTAATTAAACAGTTCATTGTAGAGAAAATTAGCTATGAGAGCTCGTCAATTAATGTCCTGTTGTGCATTTTTTGAGTATAAGCTTTGTTTCTTTGTTAAAGCCTACCAAGTTAGGTTAAATAATTGAGTGTTCGTGTAGGGGAGAGGAAATAATGTAAAAAGGGAAGTGGGGATGGGAAGCCTGTTTTATTGGTTGCCTTTTCAATTAACAAGGTGATAATTGACTTCTTATGAGATCTTTACCTGTAGTGAATTAAATATTTGGGAAGCATAGTTGCTGGTTGTAGTTTGATCAATTATTGCAGCGCATTACTATCTCTCTTGAAAGTGGACGTCCTCTCATTGGTGACTAATGATTTAGGGCGAGTTGGGAAGTGCAGGCAGCTTTTTCTTGATTTCCTCTTTGTTTGTTTTGTACCAGTGCTGTGCCTCAATACCTTTGGCATTATTCTTTCTCCTTCACATGGTTTCCTGGTCTAAGTTAGTACTCTTGCACATTTGTGAATATCATCTGGGATTTACTTGGATTTCTTTATGTTTTCATATTCCTCATATGTTGCTCAATAGTTGTTTATTTTTAACTTGTAGTTGATGTTTCAGTTACCATCACTATCGTCTTTTATATCGCTAGAGTATGTTCCATCAGCGATGTGTCCTATATCTTCCCAAATAAAAAGTTGAAGCATGTGTCCTATATCGAATGGTTCTCCAATAAAATAGTGTGCTGATGGTAAAGTGGCAATTGAGAATTTTGAAGGTAGAGTAGATGAACCGAAGATAATGGAATTCGACACCCCCAACGAAGCTTATTTGTATTACTCAAGATTTGCTAAACAAAAAGGGATTTGCAGTGGTTGAAAGATCTTCGGAAAAGGGAAATGATGGAAACTTGAAGCATGTAATTCTTGAATGCAGCAAAGGTGGAAAGACAAGGCTTAGAGGAAGCAACCCTACCAAGCCACGCCCACAATTAAAAGTGGAATGTCTGGCTCACCTTAATGTTTTTTTAATCCAAGAGGAAAAGTGGAGGGTTAGTCTATTTTTCTTGAAACACAATCATGAACAAAGTCCAGGAAAGTCTAGATTTTTTAAGAGCAATAGGGAACTTGATGCAAATGTGAAAAGGAAGCTTGAATTGAATGACAAAGCTGGGATCAGGTTGCATAAGACTATTGACTTGCTTCAATTGAAGCTGGTGGACCTGATAAAGTTCCATATTTGTCGAAGCATTGCCGGAGTTATTTGGATAAGGTTTGACGTTTACACTTACGGAAGAGATGGTGAAGCAATGCATCATTATTTCGTGAGAATAAAAGCTGACAATGAAGACAAAGGGAGACCGTGTCCAACGAAAAAGTTAAGGTATAACTTTCTATTGATTTTTTCTTGCTAGTTAATATAGACATATTGATATATTCAATGAGTGGTTCGTAGTAATATAATTTGTTAATTTCAGGAGATCAGAGATATTACGGTTCTTAATGTGGTCAGGACACAAGAGAGTGTTGTAAATGTAAACGTAAGTAACTAATCAGCTTTATAATTTTCTTCTATACGAATAATTTATTGGAAATTCTCTTGATTTATGTTACATTTTTTATTCATGACAGAATTACCCAAGCTACATGGGGCCATTAATGTAATTAATGTGGCCAAACATGATGGCCTACCATATGACACAAGGCAGAATCGGTTTTAATCAATCGCAAGTTATGCATAACTTCCAAAGTACAATATGGGGAGGGCCACAAGCAAGAATTTTGGAAGATCTATATCAAGCACAAGGTTGGGGAGGACCACAATCAAGTTTAATGGAAAGTCAAAGTTAGGGTTTGCAAGGTTTTCAACAAAGGTTTTTACAAATGATGAAATGAACGAATAATGGCGAAGAGTAAAAGACTTGGTTGGTTAATGGATTGTCTATTTTGTTTTTATTTTATTTTTATGAATTAGGCAAGGCAATGGAATGTTAGTGGACCTGTGTTCTTTGCTTTTCTAATCCAGTTTGATTTCACCTTGATAGATAGTACTAGAGGGGTGCAAGTGTTTAAAAATATAGTTGAGGGAGTGTCTTTAGATTTTGCTCAAAGTACAGGCGGTATGAGTGAAAATTATATTCCCCTAGAATATTAAACCTCTTTTCAAAAAAAAAAAAAGAATATTAAACCTATACCACGTGATCACAATCTCCCACAAAAACTGTTTGTATTGAAAGTCAACTTAGGCAACCAAAGAAAGTCACTACGTATGGAAATATAATTTTAAACACATCTCCGCCCATACTTGAAATGATAAAATATTTGTACCTTTTTTTTGTTGAGTTTAAATTATTTTCACGATTGGTGGAAATAATTTTTTTTTCCAAATCGATTGTATTGCGTCACATGTTCATGTTCTATTATCTGAGATCACTATTTGGACACATGACGCAATTCAATCGATTTGGAAGAAACTTTTATTTGCATTGACGGTAGAAATAAACTTATCTCTTTTTTATTTTTTGAGGAAACAAACGACACAGATATGTATATAGCGATTAGCGAACCACATTTATACACTGTGTAGTCTTTCTCTCTCTCTCTCTCTCTCTCTCTCTCTAACTGGTTGATTGAAAGAGTCATAGTTCCTCCCTCTCCCTCTCTAACTAACTGGTAAATTGAAAGAGTATTTCGAGTCATGGAAATGGGTTCAAGAGAAAACCGTGAAAGTATGAACATAGATTCCGGGGAAAAGCGTCTCAACGAGCTTGGATACAAGCAAGAACTCCGGAGAGAGATGGTCAGTATATTTTTTCTTTCTCTCTTACTGTTTTTTTTTTGTCACGATAAGATTCTAGTATGTTAGTAAATTTAGATTACTATGGCAAACTAACATTATTCCATCAACTCGAATCTGACACCAAATTAACTACGATCGCTTGAGCTATAATTCTTGTTCTTTTTCTTTAGTTTCTATTAATCTTTATTTCACGTAATACAAGTCTGTTTAGTTTCTGTGGCCTCGTTGAACTCGTTTTCTCCGTATATGATGATCAACTTCGGAAACCTAATTCCCAGTAGTACAAATTTTTTCCCCTACAATTGTTTTTAATCAGGTATATACACTTATATATAAACTTGTTATCTCATGTTTCAAGTACTCCTAGCTTATTAACGTTGTCAGTTTCATATTTCGAAAAGGTTGGAAATCTGTTTCCGGACTTTTGATTTCCGGACTTTTTATACAAATTTTTTTTTGACGATCTGATCCGTCCAATGTGTTCAGAAGGTGTTTTTAAGGGTCCTCGCGAAAAATCTTTGAAAAAAAAAAACACCGGGAAGGGCTTGATCCAAGCAGTTTTCGCAAAAATATATAAATACAGTTTTTGCGAAAACTGCTTGGATCAAACCCTTCCCGGTATTTGTTTTTGAATATTTTCCGCTAGGATCCTTGAAAACACCTTCTGAACACATTGGACGGATCGGATTTTCCAAAAAAAATTTGCAACACAAAAAAACCCTATTTTTCCCTTATTTCCGGGAGTGTGGACTAGAAAATCCACCTATGTTTCTATTCCAAACACTTGTTCTAAGAACAAAGCTAGCCTTGTTTTGGGAATAAAGCCAAAATCTGCTTGCACAACTCATTGTTCATCTTGGCCAATTATTGGTTGCTAAAAAAAAACCTCATTGTTGGGCTCGATAAATTATTAGAGATTTTTTAAAACACCGTTAATTAAGCTTGGGTTGAGCTTGGCATGACATATGTCCATTGTTTTTTTTTTTTTTTAAGATTTTTAAAAATAAAAAACTTGTTTTGGGAGATATTGAATGAAGCCAAGCATTCGAGTCCTCTTCTATTTGACTTGTTAAAGGCACTCTAGGAGCAGTATAAACTATGGAAAATGCAATTTAAATACAATTAAATATTTATTTGTTACATTTTTTAATCTGCCTCTTGGCTTTTGTAATTGGTTATCTCTAATAAAATTCAAGTGACCAAAAAAAAAAAAAAGCTCATTGTTAGGCTCGATAAATTATTAGATTTTTTTTTTTAATTTTTAGATAAACCATGTTGAACACTTTAGTAACATAATTATTTCTCCTTCCTTAAGACCGGTAATCTTATTTTAATTCCACTGTTCGTAGGTAGTTGACCATTATATCGACAAACATCTTTTGCCGATGCCCTCCTACTTTGGGTATTCCTTGTAATAGTCTAAAAATAAAGGCCCATTTTCAATATTCGCTTTAGACCCCCGAAAAGTCAAGGTAACGGTCCTGTATGAGTGGGGACTCAAGGTTTAGTGACTTTTAGTAGGGTTGCACAAAAAAACTGGTGAACCGTGAATCCGGTCCGGACCGAACCGATCCGTATGTTTTGGATTTTAACCGTGGATTAATGGTCTGGACACGGATTCAAAAAATAATAAACCTTGACTCGCGGTCCAGACACGGATTTTGATTTTGAAATCGCGGATTAACCGATCCGGACCGTGAGATTTTTATTATATATAATTTTTAAAAATATATATATGTATGTATATATAAACAATTTTATCACTTTTATAAATATTGTCAATTTGATATAGAGTAATACTGTTATCTCCTATAAATATTGTCAATTTGTATTGGACTTTCATGTATTCCACGGTCTTGCATTTGTATTGGACTTTGATGAATTTAGTAGTTGTTCACTATTTTTTTTTTGTATTAAACTGCCTTTGTTTCTATTCCACTATATAACTGAACTAAGCTATATATGCTTCTACTAGTGCTTGTTTAGGCCCTAGTTGTGGTTCCATCACGTGCTCCATCTAAGTTCTCTTTGTTTTATACTTTGGATTTTTTAGGATTTTATTTTAATCAAACTGTTTGTTACTTATTTACATATGACATGTAATCCATGGATAAAACCGGAACCGATCCGTGACTCACGGATCGGATTGGAACCAAACCGTGAGACTTTTGGTCCGGACACGGATTGGAATTTCTAAAAACCGTGACTCGCGGATTAGGATTGGATTCATGCCAATCCGATCCGATCCGGACCATGTACACCCCTAACTTTTAGTCTGAAATCTCAAGGGAAGTTTATTTAAATTGCCCCTTTTTCAAGGTCATTAATTTAGTATTATTCTAGCAAATGAAACACAATATAAATTCAGGTCTTGGTGTCTTGCCAATCGTTGGTTCAGGTCTCGGATTGGACAATTTTGCTCATTGAGCTTATTGTTGTTTCCTTGCTCCTTTTGGTCTTGTAATTTTTCAGGATTAATGAATCTTTTTTGCCTTGCAAAAAAAAGAAACACAATATAAATTCAAGAAAATTTTAAACCATACTTTAAAATTATTTTCAAAAGTACTACAGTATCATTTTTGTTTCTAGTTTTCAAATTTGTTTAAAAACAATAAACATTAACCCAACATTAGAATTTAGAAGTACTAATTGGTTGGTTTTGTTTTGTTGCAGAGCTTTTTCAAGACACTAGCAATTACATTCTCTTGTATGGCAGTGTTCTCCGGAACACCTCTATATGGACAAAGCCTACTATATGCAGGTCCTGCAAGCTTGATATGGGGATGGGTTGTTGTAACCTTCTTCACCTGGTTTGTTGGACTTGCCATGGCTGAAATTTGCTCCTCCTTCCCAGTATGTTTAAATCTCATTACTACTTCTTTTTCTAGCTACTTCTTCATATTACAGTATAAGTTTCTATAACCCGTGGGGCGAAGTCAAAAAATCTACTACTTCAATAGGGAATTACAAGCTCCCGTCCAATCAACCTATCCTCCAATGGGTTCAATTTTAGGCTGTTGTGGGCCCATCTCGAGCCCACAATGGTGATCAGAACTGTTTGTACTTCACGTATCACATGGAAGTACGTTCTTACAAAAAACTGCTAGTTCAATTAGCATCGATAGGGCTAATGCACATTCCAAACCTTCACCGTCCATCCACTATTTAACCTATACTGTAGATTTGTTTTACCAATTAACATGAACATTAATTAAAAAAGTATTTCATAAATATGGGTTTTGTAAGGGAATGAGATGACTTTAGGAATTAATTAATGCAGACAACAGGTTCCCTTTACTTTTGGACTGCTCATTTGGCTGGACCCAGATGGGGACCATTTGCATCATGGTGCTGTGCTTGGCTCGAGACCATTGGCCTCATCTCCGGAATTAGTGCTCAGGTCCGTCAACTATCTCTATTTCATTTCTTTCAATTAATTTGCAATATACATAGTATGAGAGAGATTTAAATTTGCCGTTCCAAAAAGTTAAAGAGGAGAGTCATGTAATTTTAACAGGATATGTAGTGAAACTATTGTGTATATAATATTTTTCATTTCCCTATTTGATTGAATATCAAAACTTAATAGACGAATGATAATATGTCAAATTCATAGTAATTCTCTTCCGCACATGTGATGTAGCTATCTGTACAGATACACCCTATGTAGTGAACCCATAACTAATAATATAGGGTATTAAAATATTTCAAAGTCTGACTACAAAGTTTATGCCGAAAATTTTAAACTTCCTCATATCTCGATTGGAAAACCCTAGTTTGTCTAGGTTTATAGATTTGCTATATTTTAATCTTTTGTAAAAATTAGCCCACTAATCAAAAAGTCAATCAGTCACACAACGGAAAACAAACAATCAAAGAACACCAAGATATACGTGGAAAACCGTAAATGGGTAAAAAAACCACGAGAAGGAATAAAAAACACTATACTCAATGTGTAGTTACAAGCAATCTTACCTATGATTAAAATCCTCACAATCGAGCCTAAGATCTACTTGTCAAATCCACGTTCACCACACCCAGTGTCACGCCCTCATTTTTAAATAATCAGAATACCAATATAATCCACGTGGGATAAGTCAAAGTCAAACTAAACTCCATTGAAAAGTCCAAGTCAAATTCACATTTCCATAACCAAGTTCAACAATCTCCAACTCAGGGTACCCGTAACCCCATGCATAATATCAAAAAGCTCAAAGTTATTACATATCTCATTTGTTGCCAAAAGATTAGAGAAAATTCGAGTTACAATGTCATCTTATAAAACTCTAGATAATGGAGATGAAGAAAAATGACTTCATGATCAGTAATCTCCATGCAATGCAACCATGCTTCAAACGTCCAACCCATACTCCATGCCGTGTACCTGAAAATAATAGGGTGAACTCACTAGCTCGTAGGGAACCATTCTACTAGCGTTAGGTGTATAAATATGATAAGTGCACCGGAAGAGTGGAGTATAGTGAATGAAATAATCACTGCATGTGATTAGAAAGAATAAACCAATGCAACCCGACTACCAAGTACCCGAACCTCTCAAGAATGTATCCAAATATCCATAGCGTGTATCCAAGTGTCCCAAATGTGTCCGCGTATCCCAAACGTATCCCAAAACAAATCCAAGTACCCAACCAAAGTCCAAGTATTCACCAATTTTCCAATATCGCATACCAAAAACCAATTTTCGCTAAAAACACCAAGATTAGTCCAAACATGCCATTTCCAATATTTCACAAGAAAACATTCATTAAATCTTAATAGGGAAGTATCCCTCTGTCGGATTTCGTGGGCTCTGTGCACCCCTGCTGGATTTCGTGGGCTCCGTGCACCCATGGCTAGGGACACCAAACGGGTGATTCCTAGAATTCACATTATCCAAATATATCCTTTCAAAACAATTTGTCTTTCAAAAACTTCCATATGTCTCATTTGTTCCAAAAATTCACCATTTTCGCCAAAATGTGTCAACCGACGCATGTCCAATACATATAACCATGAGATTTGTTAAATCACGTGTCCAAAGATTGGTTTTATGATTTCAAAATGAATTCGGTGTTAAAAATGACGATACGGGTAAAAAAACACGAAGAAACGGACAATCGGGGGCCAAACGGGCATCGGGGAACGAACCGGGACAAAACAAGAAAAATGCTAGCTGCTGGATTTTCCGCCCAGGCGGCCCCCAATCCCGCCCGAGCGGGTCGGGTAGATTCTGGGCATCCAAAAGTGCAGATTTTCACCCCTTAGGGTGTGGAATTTCAACCCAAGTCCAATTTTGATGATTTAGGCACATTTGAAGTGTCAAGCAACAAATAAACATAGAGGGAGAGTAAATTAACTTCCAATTTAACATTTCAACAAGAAATTTCATAGATCAAGATCAAAGCTTGAAGAAAACCCATTTCCATGGTGGAAAACAAGATTTACAAGAAATTGGTGAGCAAGACAAGAATATGTGTAACAAATCAACAATATACAACTAGAGGAAATAGAAATTTGTCTCCTACCTCAAGGATTGAGCTTGAAATGAGTGGAAAATGGAAAACTCTAGCCTTTGAGACCCTCCAACCGAAATACCCAAGTTCCAAGCAAAACCACGGATACCCGGACTCCAAATCATGCGTAGAAGTGTGATATGAGGTTGAATCTTGAGTTTGGGGAGTCACTACAAGAAAAAATGTCTACAGTGAGGATTGAGTTTCCTCGCCAAAGCACCAAATTTCCTCGCTAAAGGAATTGGCAAGGAAAAATTTTCTCGCCAAAAGGTTGTCGCAAAAGGTATTCTAGCGAGGAAAAATAACTTTCCTCGCCTAATCTGTCAATTGGCGAGGAAATTTTTTGTTGCCTATTCGGAACAATTGGCGAGGAAAGATAATTTTGTCGCCAAATGGGTGCTCTTTAGCGAGGAAATATTCATTCCCTTGCCAAATCTTAGCTTTTTGACAAGGAAAAATAATTTCGTCGCTAATCTTAGCTTTTTGGCGAGGAAAGATAAATTTCGTCGCCAAATGGGTGTCCTTTAGTGAGGAAATATTCATTTTGTCGCCAATATTAGCTTTTTGGCGAGCAAAAATAAATTTCGTCGCCAAATGGGTACCCTTTAGCGAGGAAATATCTTTGCTTTTTGGCGAGGAAATATAATTTCGTCGACATAGAGTACTCTTTGCCGACGAAATCAATTTCCTCGCCATAGAGACCCATTTGGCGAGGAAATTTGAATTTCCTCACCACATTTCGTCGCCATAGGTATTTTTTCTTGTAGTGAGTGAGAGGGGTGGATTTTGGTGAGGTTTTGAAGAAGATTTTTGAGAGAGTAGAGAGAGAGAGAGAGAGAGGGCCGGCCACCAATATAGAGAGAGAGGGCTGATTTTTTTCTAAAGAAAGAAGCACCACACATGTGTATATACACCTATCCCTTTGCACTTTCACCCCGTCAAGTTTCTATAGTATTTTAAATGAACCCAAGTGCAAATGTTACACTCACATTGGCCCACATTAACTCATTTTCAATTCCTCACATTTACCCAACATTATCCCGGAAGATTATACGAATTTTACGGGTCCTTACACCCAGTGCTTTGACTGCTGCTGCCTTGAATCCACAAGCATTCCGTTTGCCTCCCGGAATCCACCGAAGGACTTTTCTCAAACTTGTTGTTGATGATGAAATAACTCTTAAAATGTCTTGGAGATATATTTCCCTTTCAATGATACGTATATTGTATCTGTACTCCAAGATCCAAAAACAAAAAACCTCTCGAAGATGATTATTTAACCCAAAGAATCATTCGATACTTGCAAGTCTTCGAGATACACAAACCCTAGCCACCAAAAGTGATGAGAGATGTAAATATTCGTGTTAGGGTTCTTATCACAACAACTCTCATATTTTTTTACCTAATGGCTGAGTATTTATAACTGCTGAATTCGGGGATTTTTGCCGGCTGTTTTGCTCGAGCCAAATGTCCAGCAAAAATCAATCAGAATGTTTTGCTAGTAGAGAGCCTTGAAATGCTTGAACAAAACTTGTAGCATCCAACTTTTCTTCAAAATGATCAATCCATCTTGACTAAAAGCTACAACACTCAAATAAAATACATATTGAATGATTCATTTTCCACACCTAAAACAGACACTCTAAAAATAAATACCGAAGATTACAGTGCCATAAAAATACGATACACGACAATGTATATGTTTTAAGCATGGATTTGCCAAACCAAAGGAAGCTCGACCTATTGAGCTTACATCAATGATATCCATTCCAACCATTTTAAAAACTTTACGTATTGTTGACCCATCATATATGTAAAGTATATCATGAAATAGAAAAAAAACTTTAATACCATTCTTATTTTGTTTCAAATGGAGTTATGTTTACACTTAGAAGTATATTAATTAATTAAATTTTCAAATTAATAGATTTAAAATCCTAGGAGTGATTGTTGAAAAGATGAAATTTGAGTTGACTTTAAATAATGAGAGTCCTTATATTAGATAGAGTTAGACTAATATTCTATTAACCACTTTTATTTTGTTTTCTTGATCATCTTATGTTTTGTCAAACTATCCAAGGAAAACTTAACCAATAGAGAATTGCCAATGTCCAGTACTCTTCTCTCTAATCTACCATTTTATTTATCTTTTTGACCTATTTTCAGAATTTCGAACTTTAGAAACTCAGTTTAGAATGTTTTGAAAACATTACATGCGAAAGAAAACGAAAGGGGAGTAAATTAAAAATGAAGGTTTCCAATTTGTGATGAAAGAAAACACAAAAAGAAAAACTAAATAAAAATAGTCGAAGGAAGAAGAAGGGAGGGTGATGAGATTGCAGGGTGATGTGGATTTTTTTCCGAACTATTTAAAATGTACTTTTTGAAAAAAACACCATGTATACATGTTACGCACTTAAAATAGAGTGTAGATATGTATATGCTCATGCACATTCTTTTTTTCTTTCTTTCGTAGGTTTTTGTTGTTATCAATGAAATATTTTTTTCTTTGCCTGTAAAAAAAAAAAAAAGAAGTATGCTGACAAGTATATGACTATATGTGGTTGATCAGGCATATTCAGGAGCACAAGCACTGCAGATTATAATCCTTTTGTCCACTGGAACAAATAAGGGAGGAGGTTACTTCGCTCCTCGGAGCGTATTTCTGTGTATGTATATGGGTTATATCTTCATCTGGGCAGTTCTCAACTCCTTTGCCTTGAAAGTGATTGCATACCTCAACATAATCTCCATCTGGTGGCAGGTATACATTAGGAAAATCGAGATATATATATACATATGGGAAGATGTTCTATTGAGGACTCCCTCAAAGATCTCCTCCGTGAGGACCACCCCTTTTTTGATTTTCCGGACCACATTTCGACGATCCGAACCGCTCAATGTGTTTAAAACATGTTTTCCATGTCCGACGCGAGGAATCACAAAAAAAAATACCCAAAAGGGCTTCATCCGAGCGGTTTTTCATAATAACCGTACATATACAATTTATCGAAAAATGTTCGAATGAAGCCCTTCCGAGTATTTTTTTTGGACGAATCCTCGCGGTGACCCTTAAAATCACGTTTTAAACACATTGAGCGGTTCGGATCGTCGAGATTCGACCCCGATCCATGAGGTCCGCAAATTATGAGTTTGAGGGAGTCCTTAGTAGAACGGGATCCTATATATATATATACGACATCTTTCCAATCAGGTATACCTGATGGGCTTCCCATCAGGTACTCCTATTTCCCGATCAATTTTTCACCATCCGAACCGTCCAATGTGTTTAAAAGGTGTTTTTAAGGGTCCCCGTGAAAAATCAATGAAAAAATATATCGGGAAGGGCTTGATCCGATCATTTTTCGATAAAAACTGTATATATGCGTTTTTATCGAAAAATGATCGGATCAAGCCCTTCCCGGTATTTTTTTTCACTGATTTTTCACGGAGACCCTTAAAAACACCTTTTAAACACATTGGACGGTTCGGATCGTGAAAATTTGATCGGGAAATAGGAGAAGGGGTCTCCCTGATGGGAAGCCCATCAAGGAGTCCTTGATGGGCTTCCCATCAGGGAGTCCTGATGGGAAGCTCACTGTATATATATATATCCGTTTTAACTAATTACACGAATATGGTAAGTCCATAAGATGTACGTATGTAGATCTAGACACTTATTTTTTAGTAGTCCTCATTTAAAAGTACCGGGAGTATACCAGGCGAAACGCTCTGGAACCGGATAACCCAATTGCAACTTGATAAAATAGCACCGGCGAGAAAGAGCTTTAGAGCAGTAATATTAGCCTTATCATATGTCCATTGAGTAGCGAATTTTCCATAAAACCGGCACGTTTTAGTTGACACTTCAAACACTGGTAGTGCATGAAAGACATAGCATAGCAGTGCAACTATTTTGCAAGCTGAATTCGGAGAAGAATGCAGGTGATTGGTGGTTTGGTGGTGATCATAATGCTACCACTGGTGGCACATCCAACACAACCAGCTTCCTACGTGTTCACCCATTTTGAAACGGCACCAGAGGACACTGGAATTTCCAGCAAACTTTATGCAGTAATCATGTCTGTACTCCTCAGCAATTACTGTCTCTACGGCTACGACGCTGCTGCTCATTTAACCGAAGAAACCAAAGGCTCCGACCGAACTGGTCCTACTGCTATTCTTACTAGCATTGCCATCATCACCGTTTTCGGATGGGCTTATAACTTGGCTCTTACTTTCAGCATCAAGGTACCCCCTTACCCTTTTTATTATTTGGACCTTGAAGTTGTTTTAGGCACAATCACATGATAGAGTGAAGAAAAAAATGGATTTAAGATCTAAAACCAACGGGCAACGGCCCTTGGCAAAAATTTACATTGTGCTACGCATTTCTTTGACTTGGTTGTGCAATATTTTACCTAGAATCCAAGCTACTTGTATGATGTAAACAATGAGACGGCGGGGGCACTTGTACCGGCACAAATAATTTACGACGCCTTCTATGGGAGATTTCACAATTCCACTGGAGCTGTTGTTTTTCTCTGTATTATCTGGGGATCGTTCTTCTTTTGCGGGCTTTCTGTTACAGCCAGTGCTGCTAGAGTTGTACGTGTGTCTAATCACTTTTCATACAAATTCCCTATACTCTGTTAAATAATTGTTCCATTCTTCAGGGAAATTAATACCAAGAATAATCTATCCCTACATTGATTTGTTCATAACATAAAAACAATCTCTTTCTTTGCCTACTAGGTTTATGCTGTATCTAGGGATAAAGGAATCCCATTTTCACCAATTTGGCGACGAATTCACCCAAAACACAAGGTTCCCACAAACGCAGTGTGGCTATGCGCGGTCCTCTCCGTGATCCTCGGGCTGCCCATCTTGAAACTCAACGTGATATTCACAGCCATCATTTCCATAAGTACGATTGGATGGGTCGGAAGTTACGGTGTCCCGATTTTCGCTAGGCTCGTGATGGCTGAAGAGAACTTCAAACCAGGGCCCTTCTACTTGGGAAGGAGAGCAAGCAGAATCATTTGCTTGGTAGCATTCTTGTGGATATGTTATACTTGTTCAGCCTTCCTACTGCCCACTCTCTACCCTATTACTTGGAACACCTTTAACTATGCACCCGTAGCTCTAGGCTTGGTTTTGTCTCTGATTATGCTTTGGTGGTTTTTAGATGCAAGGAGATGGTTCAAGGGACCTGTAAGGGACCTTGATATGCATAATGGACATATTTAGGCAGTATTTTGGCCTACATTTTTCTTGTTTTTTTGTAATGCCCCCAAAATTTAAGCACGTTAATAATTATTACAAACCATAAATAAAGTTTAGACATAAACTCTAATACAAATAATATTGTCTCCATCAATACTATAAATAACAACCAGGGTGGTTCTAGATCTTCTTCTACCCCTGCGTCGGGTCATTCCCCATTCTGGCAACACTGCCTGCTCCACAGGACTGATCTCTATAGTATTGATCCTGTCCATCTCGATAATCTAACATAATACGTCAGAGTCGCACAAGCAACATCGTGGTATTATGTCAGGGTCACACAAGTGCAACACCGTGAGCAATAAAGCCCAGTAGTCTACACTACCAACTCTCTAAATAGCAATTCTAGAACAATAAGCTCAAAAACAGTATTTCAGAGAACAGTAAAACCATGCAATGCACCATGCGTGTCTCGACAGATCAGAGTAACATGCGCAGAAAATAGTATCTCATTTTGGTGTCTCAAAACAATACCATGTGTCAGTTTCTCAAAACAGTATCTCAATTCAATTCTCATCAGTTTCTCAAAAATCATTTTTCTTGTATCGGTGCCTCTTTCAGCATGTTTCGTCAAATTTCATTCATCTCCCACCACTCGAAAGTTATTGGTTCGCTCAAGTTTCCTATCAACTGGCGGCACCAACATTTCCGCTCGAGGCCCCGGCCGTCGTGCATCACCAAACTTAACAGCCTATTTGCACGATCCTTCCGCCCCGCGACTCACACGACATAGTCCCGACCGTCCTGCATCACCAAACTTAACAGCCTGTTTGATAGGTCCGTTCACCGTGTGTTGTGCACGCTTAGCCCAAACCTCCAAGTTCTCCCTGCGGAACTTGAGGTGGTGCTCTCGCTGCACTACCGCATCAAATCCAACCCTCCAAGTTCTCCCCGCGGAACTTGAGGTGGCATCATTCATCTCTTTTCATTTCATCTCATTTCATTTGATTTCATTTCCCAAAAGACTCTTTCTCATTTCAAAATCGCATTTTCATTCTCATCTCTATTTTTTCATCAACAGTTATTCAAACTTTCTCTTTGTCCGTGTCGTAACGTATCGTGTACGTGCTCAATGTCATATGCTCAAAATAATGCCCATGCAATATTTTCCCAAAACTCTTCTCTAAAAAAAGAAATCATGTTTTTCTCTCATGAAAAACATTACATAAAATCATGCACTTTAATGCACCAACTTTTCCCAAACTAAACTTTTCTCTCCATAAACTCTACTTTTATCCAAAAACCCAATTTCTCTCTTTACCTTTAAAAACCCAACTAAAAGTTAGTAAACTTTTTTTTCTTGCAATTTCTCCAAAAATGACTTTTTCTGGAAATTTATGACTAAAAGATTTGACCCATCTTTGTCATAAGATTTTCTCATCAAAAATATAAATAACAATTAAAAACTTCTTTTTAGAAAAACCAAATTTAAAAAAAAAAAGTTTCTTCTACACTTTCTTGAAAACTTTCTGTAGACATGCACCCCAATTTTAGTCCAAGTGCATCCCCTATGACGAAAGGAACGTGCATGGTTACCTCGGAACGATCGACCAGAGCTCAACAAAAAAATCAATAAAATAACCAGATTAGCCGAGCGGTCCACTTTGACAGCCTGGCGGCCCAGTTTTCCTTTGGATGGCCGGGCGGCCAACCTTGTTGGCCGAGCGGCTAACATGATTGGCCCGGTGGCCAACTTTGGTTGTCAAATCGGACAACTGGTTTTGCAGGGATTCTTCGCAGACGAATATATTCCCCGGGGCAGGGAATATCATCATCGCGAAAATCTTTTAGAAGATTTTCTTCATCGTACCTCCTCCTCCTCCACGGCTATATAAACCCCCTCCACTCCTCCTCAGACACACAGACACACACCCGAGAGAGGCGACACCAGAAAACCAAAATCCGTTACTCCGCTTCCTGAAGCGCTGTCAAACAACCACCTCTCTAACTTCCGTTCATCGTCAAAAACCCTTCTCCTCATACCCTCTCTCTCATTCCTCCAGTAAATTATCAAAAACACTTCACCTGAAGTTTTCTGAGAGAAACCCAAAACTTTTGTAGCTTGATCGTTTCGTTTCGAAAAGGTACAACTCCGTTCGTTCAATCGAACTTCTAGCATTCTGAGGGGAGTTATTCCGGACTCGGGATGATTCCCGTAATCATCCCCGGGTTCGGATAACCTTGTTTCAAGCAAACCCACCCCCTATGGTTCCGTATCGGGCGGTATCCTCCGTTATCACACGGTACGACCTTACCAAGGGTACAACTTTCTCAAAATCTACTTCTCAAGTTTAATTTGAACTCAAAGGAACCGGCTTCCTTCCAAAAGAATGACTCTCAAAGCGCTTTTCCAGTCTGCAATATTTTCGAAAAAACAGAGGAATGTTGGTCGGGCGGCCAACATAGAATGGCCGGGCGGCTGACTTTTGGAAGAATGGGTCCCTCCCCTATTTCAAACAGAATTGTGCTCTGTTTTCGTGTTTTTCTAGTTTAAAGCTGCTGATATTACAACGTTTCCCCTCAGGTTCTGCTTATTTATTATCAAGTTCGTGTATTTCATTTTATTTCCGTTATGGTTCTGTGAATTACTTGTTTATTACTATTGTTCATATTTTGTATTTTTGTTAAAGTTTTGCAATAAAATATTTTCTGAAAAATCCCACAAATATTTAGTAGAGACCGGAAATTGTCCGGGCGAGCGGGGTGCTTTTTAATAAAATCTTCCCCGATCGTAACTTGGCTTCCTAATCCAAAAGAATCTTTTCGCAGACCAAACCTTTTTCAAAACGGCACAAGAGTCATGATTTTCAAAATGGTTTCTCGGGTACCAAAATTATTTTCTAAATAAATCCCGGGTGGCGACTCTATTCATTTCTATTCATCTTTCCACACATACAGTTTCCGCCATGCCGCGTGGATCCGTCCACAATATGGCGACTCCGCTGCCGATTATTTTTATTAATTCTTATTTTGATATTTTACACTTATAAAAGACCCTTGAAAGCTTGACAAAACGAACACACCCCGCGTGGTCGCAAGAAAGGAATGGTGCAGTAATAGGGCTACGCCCGACCATCCGGACTGGTGCTTTCCCGGTTGTTTGCTTGAGTAAAGTTTCAAAATAAAAACTAATTTAAGGGTGAGCCAAACTTGAAAAATATTTGTGGGATTTTGAAAATATTTTTATTGCGAAACTCTTGCATTGCACGTGCATCGATATTGGATAAGCCTCACCGCTGCGTCTCGGTTACCCTACTCGGCTTGCCGATGTTAGGACATCCCAAGATTCTCGGCAAACCCCGGACGATGATGAGTCAGCTTGCCGTTTGACCTTTGCCATGTAGTAAACTTGGCACTGGGAGGCAAATATTGGCTCTAGTCTAGGGAACCCCCTTAAACCAAAACCCAGCCTTTGCATATAATAAACCATAGTACCTTCCAACCTAGGACAGGGACCCGCAGGGTAGGACTGTCTGTTGTTTATCTGCTAATTGCTTTCCACATATCCTGTTTACCTGTTGACTATATATTCTGTTCGCCACGTTCGCCACTTTCTGTATATATTGTTTCATGTACATACATCCTCCATTTAGCGTGCATCTGTAAGGTAGCTCGGCCCTAGGTCGTCACATCATAAGGATTGCCCTGACAATCACACATTGTGTTGGATATACAAAAAAAATTCCCTAAAAAAAAAAAAAAGAAAGAAAACTTTCATTTCTACAATTGGCTCTCTTCCCCAAAAAAAAAAATGAAGTGTGTTTTTTTTTTCCTTTGTAGTCATAATGTCTGGAGGACCCTACAAGCGATTCAAGTCTACGCTCTCTACTCACCATGGGGCACCCGCATGGGTGATCGAGGAAGTCCAACCTGAACAACCGCCAGTGGAACCAGAAGAGCACAAGTCAGGGAAACTCAAAATAGAGGATCATATGGGAGGAGAACTCGATGAGAAACTCAGTCTGTTGGCTGATACAAACCTGCCAGGAATGTCTCTCCAATGGGATGAAAATGAAGGATGGAAGTTTTGCTTTCCAGAAGAACCAGAGCCAATGCCAGAAAAGATTACCCTCATGATGGAACAAGATGATGGACAGTTTGCAGTCATGCCCCCTGTGAAATACTTTGACTTAAATGGGCAGCCTATCTACTATTTTGAAGACCCAGTTACATGTCACAAATACTGGGATGATTGTAAATGTGATGCATGTTTTGCAGATTGTCTTCTCAACAACGATGGTATGACTCCACAGCAGCTTAAAGGCCAGTGCACAGGAGAGAATCAGTAGAAGAAAGAGATCTCTAAGTCCAGCAAAGGAAAAGAGAAGGTGGATGAAACAAGATCTTCAACCAGGCCAGCATCCCCAGATGGGCCCTTTTCTTGAAGAACAGCTTCTAAAGCAAAATGTGATTATGCACTGACCCAATCCAGCCAGCAATCAAGCCAGCTTGTGATTCTTAGTACCTTGATTATCGAGTCTGTTGTTGCTTAATTATCGAGTCCGTTGTTGCTTAATTATCGAGTCTGTTGTTGCTTGATTATCAAGTCTGTCGAGTCAGTTTGTAAAAATGCTGCGTTTATTATTAAAAAAAAATCTTTTGAGAAAAAGAGCCAAAATTGTAGTCCGAAACTACGTCACGACCTGATTCCATTTTGTGGATACGTAGGCAACCTTCGGTCCGGCCGTTGTTTTCACAAATCATGGAAATTCGAGCATATCCAACAAAATAAAAGGGAAATTGAGGCAATCCTTTCATGCATCATGCATCATTCTTTGCACATACACTATACACTGCACCCCTGAGCTCTATTTGTGCATGTCCTCAGTACTAATCATTGGCAAAAAGAAGAAAAACCCCTTACCTAGCTGGACCCGGAACCTCGAACATCGATTAGTTCGAACTGAGTCAGGAACGGAACAGTCAACCGGAAGTTCATCAATGTCGGCAGAGAAAGATGAGATCCAACTCCTCAAAGATGCTTTGGAGGATCAAAAGGCCAACAATGCCAAGCAGATGGCCCAGATGATGCTCATGATCCAGAAATTAACTTCTCATCTCCCGCCACCAGCAGGGGACTCGAGTGGTCAAAACATGGAGGCAGTATTGACCAAACTATCTAAACTCGAGGAGTCTGTTCAGAAGCAGAAGAAAATAGCGGCTACAGAAATTGATATGGAGAAGCTGTGCCTTTTCCCAGATGCAAAGCTCCCTGACAAATTCAAACCAATAGATTGGGACAAGTTTGACGGCAGTGGTGATCCAAAAGCTCATTTTCAAACATATGTGGGTACTCTGTCCATGTATGACGTTGGGAAAGATGCAATGGGCCAGATGTTTCAGCAAACCCTGACCGGGCCCGCACTCCGCTGGTTTTTGAATTTGGACATCTCCAAGAAGAAGACGTGGGAAGATATTGGGGCAGCCTTTGTCACCCAATACAACTACAACATTCAACTTGAGATGACTATCCGGGAACTGGAATCAACCAAGATGGGCAAGAATGAGTCCTTTGCTGACTTTATAAGGAGATGGAGAGGAAAAGCCTCTAAGATGATGGAACAACGTTTAGAAAAGGAACAGATGAGAATCATCACAAGAAATCTGGAACCGGATTTTGCCAAGCATTTGGTGGTCTTTCAGACCACTGCTGACTTCAAGACTTTCTATGAAGCCGGCCTAGCCGTTGAAGACGCTCTTCGAACTGGCATATTTGAGAAAGGCGAATCTACCCCTAAACCAAGACGAATTTACTCTGGTAATAACAAGACCTTGTTTGGACCCAACAACTACAATCAAAACCAAGCCAGCTCTTCTAACCCCAAACCCGCCAAAGCTGAACCTGTCAACCAAATTGTAACCCAGTCACATTTCCAGCAAACAGTCCCCCAGCCAAGAAGAGAATTCAACCCACTTCCCTTTCCCCTAGCCACAGTGTACAAAAAGCTCCTCGACAAAAAAGCCATCCAGCCACTCGAACCTCGAGAATTACCCAAAGAACTTCCCTTCAACCATGACCCAAACAGCTACTGTGCTTACCACCAAACGCTTGGCCATCACACCAATAACTGCATCCGGCTCAGGCACAGGGTCCAAGATCTTGTGGACAACGGAACCCTTCCACTTCCCAACCAAAAACCCAATACCATTTCCAATCCCTTACCCAGTCACAAGAAGAACTACCAAATTGGCCAGATCTCCCTTACTTCTGCCGCAAATGACCTTACCTCCACTGAATTCAACCCTAATCTCTATATCATCCCGATTACCGAGCCAAAACCCACTGTCCCCGTGCCAGAAGATCCTGGGGTTCATTTCCTCTCATGTGCTAGTTCAGTCAAAAAACCAAGGTGGAGCGTTATTGTAGAAGAAGAAGAATGGTCTATGGACGATCAAGATTGGGAGGAATCCCGACAATCATTGTTCGGTTCTTTGCTAATCTCTATGGACCCGAGCCAGTTCATTATCCTCGAATCCCTTGACAAGCCTATTGTCCGCATACCAGAAAGTTCCCACGTATGTCAGATTGATGTGACAGAAAGCATTTCCGAGCAAGACAAAGGAGAAAGGGACATGGATCCCCTAGAAGAAGCATTGATTCCTGACAAACGTCCTTTGGATAGTGTTTCTCCGCTCATGCTTTTTCGAGAAGAGGGCTGCTCTATTATAGAATCCGCCTTCGGCAATCAAGATTGGTTACCACAAGCATACATCATTGAAGAATCTTCATCACGGCCATCGGTGCCATCCCCACCATCACTTGACGTGTCAGTCTTAGTCCCTGATCCTATGACTACCATTTGGGATGAAGAGGAAGTAATCGATATCCGAGTTAGCAATGACGAAGTATGGACCATCAACAAAGCTATGCTAGATCAATCCTTCTGGAAGGACCAAGAGGTGAAGGACCTTAAAACGAAAATGGAAGCAGTCAAAATCAGGGAACAAAAGGTCGAAAGTGATCTGACGGATTTCTGGACCGAAGATCAAGGAACGATACAGAAAAGGGAAGCCATCAGGGCAGGTAAGCGAAAAGTCAATGAGAAATTTGCGAATTTCTGGGGAGAAAATCAACAGTTGTGGAAAGAAACAGTTAACTGAATAACCAGAAGCGGTCGGGTTTACCAACCAGCCCATCTTCAAGTTGGGAATCCCTCCAACCATGCCACAACAGGAGATTTTGCTTGGGATGACCCCATTCTAGAGGATGCAATTCCTAGCCATCCAGAGGTTATCATTCAACAAAATTCAGTTGCTAAGCCAAATCCGAAAAATTCCCCGGTAGCAGACTATCCAATTCGGAAACAGCTAGAACGAACCCCAACCCCAGTGTCTATTTGGGGGTTACTCTCTTCATCCAGAGAACATCGTCAAAAACTGATTAAAGCTCTGTCAAACATGGAGGTGCCACCAGACACTCCTCCTGAAACGATGGTAGCTCTGCTTACACCAACCCGCACGAAGCACGTTGTGGTTTTTACTGAAAACGATCTGCCACCAGAAGGAGCTGGTCACAACAAAGCTTTGCACATTACTCTGAAATGCATGGGTAAGTGGGTCCCGATTGTGTTATTAGATAACGGATCTGCTTTAAATGTTTGTCCCCTGCGTACAACTTATTGTTTGGGTTTCAAGAACAAGGATTTCCAGCCGTCAAATCTTGGAGTTCGTGCCTACGACAATACCCGCAAAGATGTGGTTGGGATAATTCAGATGGAAGTAATGGTCAAAGATTTCAAGACTAGTGTCGAGTTTCATGTGCTCGACATTCCTTCATCATTCAACCTGTTATTGGGCAGGCCATGGCTCCACCGATCAGACATCATGGATGTACCTTCCTCTCTACATCAAAAAGTTCAGCTCGGCCTGGCCACGGGGACCTTAACCATCTATGGAGATTCCGGAATTCGTCTGCATGTCCTTGACAATGCTCCCCAACTTGAGATCGCTAACGGAGAAGAAGACATCACTCTCGGAGGGTTTTCCTTTGACACTTCTGGTGGAGTACTTACTATCAAGATGGATGAAAATTTCTCGATAAGGTCAACGGCCCTGATATGATGCTGAAAATGGAGTACTTACCTGGCCTAGGGCTTGGTCTCAACAATCAAGGGATAGCAGAGTTCCCTAATTTCTGACAAACAATCACCGCTTTGGTCTTGGTTATGAATCAATTGACAACAAATCTGGTTGGAAGGTACGAGCCCATGCCAAGAAAGGACCTATCCATTTCGTAAAGGCTCCAGAGGTTGGTTATCAGGGAGAGCCAAAACCGTTCTGGGATGTGGAGACAAAAATCAAGCTGTTAGGATTTGAAATCTTTGCCGACAACACCTGGGATAGTGACAATGAAGCAGAGAAGCGAGAAGAGTTGGTCAAAATGCTCTGCGTTGACTGGATTGAAGTTCTTGACAGAGAGAATCTTTTATCGCTGTTTGGGGAAGAGAGTCCACTCGGTATGGGAGGAAGCGAGCCTGCTGCGACTTTGGTTGATTTAAAGCCTGCCAAGGATGTGGAGCTGATGATGCTAGGCTGAGAAGCTCTAGAGGATGTCACCACTCTCATCATGGATGCCAATGGAACTTATAAAAATTGCACTTTTGTACCTAAAATCATTTACACTGGCACTGCATTTGAGTCTGAGTCTGAGTCTAGCATCGAGTCTGAATCTGAGTCAGAACATGATTCTGTTATCACTCCACGTCATCACTTTTCTTTTGAGTTTGAGTCCACTCCCATGTATCATGCCCCTGGGGCCCCCTCCTTTGAAATAAATGAAATCGACTTTGCTTATCTTGCTGTGCCCAAAATAAATTGTGTCGGCCCCGATGATGAAGGGATTGAGTTTGAGGAAGAAATTCCAAAAGAACTTCGATCTCTAATCAAGAGGGAAGATGAAAGGCATGCTCAACCTATAAAATAAGAAGTTATTTCTATTAATTTGAGAGATGAGATTAATCCGCGCATGGTTCAAATTGGCTCCGGACTGTCTCCAGAAGAATTCCAAGCTCACTCGGATCTCCTGAAAGAATTCGAAGATGTTTTTGCATGGTCACACGTAGATATGCCCGGTATCGACCCTGAGATTGTGGAGCATCGAATCCCGTTGTACCCTGACGCAAAGCCTGTCAAGCAGAAACTGAGAAAGATGAGGCCTGATTGGGTGTTAGAGATAAAAAAAAAAAGGAGGTTCAAAGGCAGATAGACGCAGGATTTCTGATAGTCACCGAGTACCCTCAATGGGTCGCAAATATTGTGCCTGTTCCTAAAAAGAATGGGAAGATCAGAATCTGTGTAGATTTCAGCGATTTGAACAAGGCGAGCCCAAAAGATGATTTTCCTCTGCCACACATAGATGTGTTGGTAGATAACATCGCGGGGCACGCACTGCTGTCATTCATGGATGGATTTTCAGGTTATAATCAAATTCTCATGGCTCCTGAAGATCGTGAGAAAACCACTTTCACCACGGAATGGGGCACCTACTGCTACAGGGTTATGCCGTTCGGACTAAAGAATGCAGGGTCTACTTACCAGAGAGCAGCCCAGACGTTATTGCATGACATGATCCACAGGGAGGTAGAAGTCTATGTGGATGACATGATTGTCAAAGCCAATGAAAGGTAAGGGCATCTGCTCGCTCTCAGGAAATTCTTCGAGAGAATCCGTAAATAGAGGTTGCGCCTCAACCCCGAGAAATGTACATTTGGAGTTACGGCTGGAAAAATGCTCGGGTTTATGATCACTACACGAGGAATCGAGGTGGACCCGTCAAAGATCAAAGCCATTCTAGAAATGGAGTCGCCTCGAACAGAGAAGGAGGTACGAAGTTTTCTCGGAAAAATTCAATTCATCAGCAGATTCATCATCAAGTTAACCTCAACTTGCGAGCCGATGTTTCGTTTACTCAAGAAAGGCGTACCATTCAAGTGGGACGACAAGTGCCGAGGAGCTTTTGAAACCATTAAAAGTTATCTCTAGAACCCTCCAGTACTGATGCCGCCCATACCGGGGCAACCTCTCATTTTGTACCTGTCTGTCACTTCATCAGCTATGGGATGTATGTTGGCACAAGAAGGAGAAGGGGGAAGCGAAAAGGCTGTTTACTACATCAGCAAGAAAATGATGGGATGTGAAGAGCGATACACATCATTGGAAAAAGTCTGTTGGGCGCTGGTCTGGGCTTCCAAAAAGTTAAGACACTACATGCTGGCTTATTCTGTAAAACTAATCTCTCGAATGGATCCCCTCAAATATTTGTTTGAAAAGCCGGCGCTGACAGGGAAACTAGCATGATGGTTGCTTATGCTGGCAGAATTTGACATTAAGTACGTCACTCGAAAGTCAGTTAAAGGAAGAGCTGTTGTAGAATTTTTAGCAGGCCATCCTGTGGAAGGGCTGGAAGATGTGGAGTTAATTTGAATTCCCTGACAAGAATGTAATGACGACAACCAACGACGTTTGGGTGTTATACTTTGATGGAGCCGTCAACCAGAAGGGATTCGGAATTGGAGTGTTGTTGGTCTCGCCGGACGGGTCACACATCCCTCTTGCTTTCAAGTTAAATTTCGAAGTCACTAACAACCAGTCAGAATATGAGGCATGCATTGTAGGGATGGAAGCTGCCTTAGAAATAGGAGTCAAGCGACTGGAGGTAATCGGAGACTCCAATTTGGTGGTTTCCCAAGGCAATGGAGATTGGAAAGTGAAAGAAGACAAGCTCAAGCCCTATTACCAAGATCTAGAAGATCTAATCCCACAATTCCAGATGGTCATGTTCACTCATGTTCCAAGATTGAAAAACCGGTTTGCTGATGCTCTGGCAACTTTAGCCTCGATGGTGGAAATACCAAATGGAGTTAAGTTCAGGCCAATCACAATTGAGTAGAGGGATAAGACTGTCTTCGAATACGTCATGGTTGTCGATGAACCGGATGATGGTCTGCCGTGGTATCATGATATTTGGAACTTCATCGAGAAAACGGAGTATCCAGCTGGGATTGAGAAAAAGGATCAGATTGCTCTCCAAAGGTTAGCCTCTCAATACATCATCTGCGGAGGGAAGCTATATCGCCGATCACATTGCGGAGTACATAAGCTGTGTGTACATGGTGCTGAAGCTACTATGATCATGGAAGAAATTCACAAGGGAGTCTGTGGTTCTCACATGAATGGGATGATGCTTGCTAAGAAGGTTCTCAGTCAGGGATACTATTGGTCGACCATGGAAACTGAATGCGTCCATTACGTAAGGCGATGTCACAAGTGCCAGATTCATGCCAACCTCATGCATGTACCACCATCAGAGTTACACTCTATGACCTCACATTGGCCTTTCTCTACCTGGGGCATCGATGTGATTGACAGGATTACACCGGCCGCATCTAATGGGCACAAATTCATTTTGGTAGCAATCGACTATTTTACCAAGTGGGTCGAAGCTGCTTCATATGCAACTTTGACAGCAGTGCAAGTCGCCCATTTCATCAAGCAGAACATCATCTACCGATATGGTGTCCCTGAAGCCTTTGTGTCAGATAACAGGGTTCATTTCAAGGGTAGAGCCGCGGAAGTTCTTGAAGAATTCGGGGTGCAGGTTCACAAGTCAACTGTTTATCGGCCACAGACCAATGGAGCCGTGGAAGCGGCAAACAAAACTCTCAAGACAATACTGGAAAAGACCACTCAGTCCGCAAGAAATTGGCGTGAACAACTGCCGTTAGCATTATGAGGGTATCAGACGTCTGTTCGTACTCCGACAGGGGCGACACCTTATTCTTTGGTATACGGCATGGAGGCCGTCCTCCCGATTGAGCTCGAGGTACCATTTTTAAGGGTCATGATAGAATTAGGGGTCAGCGAAGCAGAATGGCAAAGCTCATGTTGTTTGACGAAAGGCGGCTCAAAGCCTTGTAACGTGTTCAGGGTTATCAGCACAGAATAGCACGGGCATTCAACAGGAAAGTGAAATCCAGAGACTTGCAAGAAGGTGACATGGTTCTAAAGGAGATCCGAGCTCCAGTTTTTTATCCCCGCGGAAGTTTCGACCGAATTGGGCAGGTCCGTATGTCATCAAGAGAATCTTGTCCGGATCTGCAACTCAACTCATTGATCTTGATGGCAACGAATTCTCCACTTTGGTCAACATGGATCAGCTTATGAGATATTACCCCTGAGAGAAGCTCACTGGACTGAAACCCGCAAGGGCGGACAGTGCCAGGCAAAATTTAGAGCAAGCCTGCTAAGTCGAAAACCCACATCGGTCGATTTAGGCAAAAGTTAAGGCAAATCAATCAAATAAGCTCGCTAGACCGAAAATCCGAAAGGGCGGTGCTAGGAAAAACTTAGGGCACAAAAGGAGAGTGTCAATACCCGAGTGAACCCTAACCAAATTTATACTTTTGAACTACGTCATGACCTAATTCCTGTAAAAGGGATACGTAGGCATCCTCACCTTGAGGACCGGTCGCCATCTTTCAAGAAAAATATCTCTTTGGGTTGGTTTATAACCATTGCGCGTGAATCAAAATGCATAATTCATCTTTATTCAAATAAACTTCTTGGATTACATGGCTGAGCATGAAACTTTCAAGAACACAAAAGCAAACAACATAGCATGGTCCCACACAAAACATGTCGTGGGTCTAAGCAATTTATTTCAGGCACATTAAGATCGAGTTTTAAAGTCAACTTTGGCTTCCATGCTCTCTTATCTCAGGGCCTCTTATCAACCATCTCACATAACGATATGAAAGATTGACACTCGGATACTGCTCTTTTGGAATGGTCACGCGCTCCCTCCAAGTGTTTTGGTAAGCTCTTAAAGTGGCAAAATTGAGATTTGGCATAACAAAGTCCTCTGGCGATGGTACTGCCTGACGAACGCCAAGCTGGCGAAGAATGCGGTTGGGAATGTAGAAAGTCCAGCAAGTCAAGCCAGCCAAAACCATCCGCTGACGCCCCATGTTGCTCATAGACATAGCTGGAGCGTCAAGCCATGTCAAGCGCCAAGTGATTACTTCTTCTGTAAGCTGGGAAAGCACTCTAGACCAGCCATACACATCATCAAAGACTTCCAGGAAATCCCTCTGAATAAACCCTCGTGTTTCATGAATTCGCCTCCTTGGCACGGATTCCAGCCAATTAGCCTTGTCACATAGCCATATCTGTGTGAAAGCGAGAAAACAAGTAAGAAACCATAGACAGCCTAAACCCGAGTGTTGAGGTAAAATGAGAAGCCTTCAGGACGAAACTGTTCAATGATACGCGGAATGTTGATGACGCCACCTTGGAGCATGGATTTTGCCTCTTTATTGCTCATTCCAATCTTGGCAGACAATACGTTGGCCAAGTTTACCCCATGCGAAGGTACGACCAGTGTCTCCAAACCAAATCCACCGAGGTATGCATGAAATTCCTCCACGGTGGGGCATAGCTCGTGAAAGCCGAAATGGAACACATGCACTTTCGGGTCCCAGAATCGAACCGCGGCATGCAAAAGCTCACGACGGATAGCTACGTCTCGGATATAGCGGAACGAGGCCATCTGGTGATCTAGAAAGTTAAGCCATCCGAGGCCGTAAAGTTTATCAAGCCAAGGTCGAACCAAAGCTGGAAGACTCATGGTTGTTTGAGGGAAATGGAGGAGTGAAGCTTTTGATTGTGCGAGCATAAAGAAGCTGTGGGGAGGCTCCATTTATACTATACGTGCATGAAATATTGCATAGGAGTAGAAATTTTTTTTACCTCGGGAAGCGTGCCATGCTGGGAAATGGAAAAGCCATTCATAAATCACAGAACATTTTTGGATTGAGTTTGTTGGAATACCTCAGCACTGAGAGATGCCCAGGAGTCAGCAAAAGACCACGCAGAAGCCTAGAAGCCTGCCAGAAAGTTAGAAATCTGGTAGATTCATACAAGAGCCGGACGACCAACTAACCTAGCCGCGCGGCTAACCTGTGTTGGCCGACCAGCCAACCTTGGCAGATCAGGAATGAAACTCTGTTTTCGACCTCAGAACTTGAACCAAACATGTTTTCACCACTTTTCTTGCACAAACAAGTTGCAATGGACATTCGAAAGTTGTGGGGATAGTCCCTTGGCAATTTTGATCACATTTGGATAGACGGATACTCCGAAATCTCAGATACGCCAGAAGTCGACGAGGTGAAAGTTTTCATGTTGTTTTGTTTGGTGTCAACAGCTTCAACAAATCATGTCAAGCATTCATGAAAATCGAACGAGGTGATTCGACGGAGATTGATGGAAAAAGCTTGAGGCCCCAGGGTGCCCAAACCCAAAATCAACCAAGCAAATGGTATCGACAAGTCGAAACGTGTCCGAGTGTCAATTTCCCCATTCCATTCGTTCGAGCAAGTTACAACATGCATTTGTAATTTGTTAGAAGTCTCGTTTGTCGCGTGTCATGTAAATTCAGAGTTTTAGGCGCGATGGGTCACATTATGCCCGTAACGCTTAATCTTCTTGCTTAATGAGTCAGTTTGTATTTCCGCGTGTCATTCTCAAAAATTCAATCTAAAGTCACATCTTTTCATATCCCAGGGGGGTGTGTCACATATTGTCAAGTTTCCAGTCATCCTCAAAGCGTGTGTATGTAGAACCAGACATTGAAACTCAAAATTTTGCAGGTGTGAGTCATTTTAAGCATAACAAACATGTGCAATATATATAAAAACTGAATGGCATCCATGACATGAAAGCAAAAGTACATCCATCCATGGGCAGAACAGACCTAACATCAGAAGCTACCATGGCACGCATGCCATATCCGAAAATAAAGGCAAAACATGGGCAAACAGACGCCCAAATCAAAACCAAGCACGCAGGCTCGTCCTAAGAACCAGTACGACGTCTCTTGAAATCCCGGCGATGGCCCACTGCCAAGTGCTGGTACTCCTCAGTTGTGCTCGGGTGGTCCGCATGGTCATCCATGTTGCTGCCACTACTGTCACTACCACCACCGTTGTCACTGCTATTGCTGCTCTCTCTCCCCCGCGGAACCCACAGCGACTCAGGTGCCAAACTCCTAGGAACACTTTCTCCCGGCCTCTCAACCGAAGACCGCAACACTCTGCCAGGCGGCATGACTACAGGTGGGGCACGCCTCTGAGCTCCGCCGACGTTCTTCATCAAAGGCCTCTTGCGAGGCGGCGAAGGAAGAGGTACATCCTACACAAAAAGGAAAGAAAGCGTCAGTAAACAGTCAAACCATGCAAATCTCAAGACAGAATACAAAAGATACCTGCTCAGTCTCACTGCGAACAGGAGCTCTACGGGCACGCCTAGGCCTACGGTCACTACCGCGACTACTGCCAGCCCCACGGCTACCACCTGCACTGCGGTCTCTACTACTCCCTCCTTCTCCGCCACCACTGCGACTACCTCTAGTACCACGACCATCTCCAGTACCACGACCGCCTCCTCAGCCAGCTCTACCACCACGTCTGCCGCCAGCTCCATCATCTCCACCATCTCCATCATCACCTCCATCACCTCCACCACCAGGATTCTGCACCACGCCAGGCTCAGGTCTGGGTCGCACCTCAAGTCTGTCACCTAACATAAGGCGACGAACTAAAGCCTCCAAGTCACATATCAATTGGACCTGAGACGCAGCCCACTCAAAAAGAATCTGCAAGAAAGAATAAAAGCATCAGCAGGTAACACGCATGAACATTCAAATTAGAAATGAAATTTGACTATTTCTTTTCTATCTTTTCAGGATACCTCAGTCGCAGCAAGAGTCACAGGTCCGGTCACCACAGGAACATCTATAACCCCCATGCCTCCATCTGCCATCATAACATCTATCTCTCCTCAGCACATGCAGGGAAGCAGCCGCTGCAGGCACCGGCTCGGCTAAACGACACTCCATATCTAAAGAATATGCCAGTGTACTCCTCACATAGCCGGCATAGTCCAAGGAGGGGTTGAAAACCAGCTGCACGTCCAGAACAGTATATGCCTCCACCTCAGCCACTGTGTACTCATGGGTCCTCTGAACCTGTGGAGGGAGTGGGCCTGGCACTCTGAAGAAGTCTATCCTCAGAGACTGACGCAACACCCTCTCACCCAAGTACCACTTCCAGCCATACGAGGACTCCAACATCACACGGCCCCATGTCATCTCCCTGCTCTGAGTCAAGTAAGGTTGACGCCACCTACCAAGTACCATTGCCAGCCATACGGGGACTCCAACAACACACGTCCCTGTGTCATCTCCCTTCTCTGAGTCAAGTAAGGTTGACGCCACCTACCCCATGCATTCCAACGAACCTGCAGCAAGTTTCAAGTCATGTTCATAAGGGTCATTGCAGAAATCAAGAGAATTTGAAAGGAATCTCAAAAGGGTAAGATTCATACCGCGGCGCCCGTGCTCTGGTCAAGGAAAAGGCGAAAACCCCTCAAATCACCCTTGAACGCACCCTTCCCCACATACTGCTGCGCCCATTTCTCCGCGCGTGGGAACACATCCTTGTTTTGGTGAGAATTTTCAGGAGCTGGTACTCCCAAGACTTCATAAGCCCACACCTGCATTTTGGTTTCAAATCATCAGAACAAGGGTAAGAAGCAACAGTGCATGATACAGTCATATGGCATACAAGGTAAAAGGAAAGTCATAGGCATTACCTCAAGGACCCTCCAATAGCCACCAAGCTTGGTCCCTCTCCCACGGACGACAGAACCCAAGAAAACGTACAAGGTGCACAAAGCCGCACCACCCCAGTCAAACCTGCTCGCCGTCTCCAAATTTGCCAAAGCTGGCAACCAACCAAGGTGAACATGGCCCTTTATGCCAGAAAACAGAGCCGAGCCGAAAAGGTATAACAAGTAAGCCCTGGCCATCTGACGAGCTTCCTCAGCTAATCCTGGCTCATGGTCCCAAATAGCTAGCAAATGGTCGCATCGCACCGACGGCTCATCTCCCATATCTCTCCCCAGAAAGTGCCGTATCGCCGCACGGTCCAAGTACAAGCCTGAGTCAAACGGGATCGGATCACCACCGACCCTCAAACCAGTGATCGCTGCAAAGTCCAGCGGGGTGATCGTCATCTCTTCGACCCTAAAGTGAAAAGTGTTGGTGGTGTCCCACCAATGCTCCACCAAAGCTCTCACCAACTTGCGGTCCATCCTTGTCGGCAATAGTATCTTGATAAAAATGGTAAAGCCTGCAGCATCTACCAAGCTCCTCACTCTCTGCGGCAGCCTTTGATATTGCGCCAAGCAATCAGATGGCCCGCCATATCCAAGAAGAGCGCCATCCACCTGTTTTCAAGACCATTGCAGGGTTTCAGTCAGTAAAGCCACAAGATAAATGCATTGAGAAAGTAATTCAAAAGGAAAATACAAGTGCAAGTACATACCAAGGGTCTATTTGAGATGTGAGTCTCCGGGTCCCGTAAGATCAGTCCATCAGGGTAAAGAGGTAACTTCGGCTCATATACCGAACAACCAGAAGGTGCAAAAAAGTGAACTCGAGGCACGTAAGTCTCAGGAGTGAAAGGCAGCATATCCCTTAATGCCCTTTGTACTGCCTCAACTATAGACATCCGCACCTCCTCAACGCGTACCTCCTCATGCTCCATCTCCTGCACGGGGTCCTCACCCACCAAAGCCCCAAGGTCTGGGAACTGCTGTACAGCCCTAGCCAATGTCTCATCGGTCACACCCTCCAAGGTATTTCCTAAAGTCACACCTGGGTCCGCTGAAGAACCTGAAGGCCTAAGAAACAAGACAGGGTTGACCGATCTCTCGTCACCACTGCTACCTCTCTCTCCAAGGTCCTCAATTAATACATCCTTCCCCTTGGATTCCCTACTAGCCCCTGAACAACTCGGAGCTTGTTGCTCCGTAGGTGTCTCTAATACAACACTTCTAACCTCCGGAGGGACAACAACCTCACCACCCACCTCTCCTCGAGCAACCCTTGGGTCAGCAAGAACATCTATACCAGCAACATGCATCTCAACATTAGGAGAAAGGATACCGTACCTGAAACACCCGTGTCTATCGGTGTAGAACTGCTCTCTGAGCATCGACATTACCAACCGGAGGGTCGACATCCATAGCCGCGCTGCTCTCACCAACCACCGCACTCATTAGCTCCGGCCTGTCGCTTCCCATGGGCTCATCAACGGCCTGACTCTCATGGGTTTCTGTCTCGGCAATATCGGAGCTATGCAACAAGGCCCCGCTCTCATGAACAACCGTGGGTACTTCGTCTCCCACCGACTCAGCCGCACGGTGGGCCTGCTCCCCGACTAAGGCCGCACGGCCCTTTTCATGTATTGGATTGGCATCAACAACACTACTCCCGCTCGGAACAGACAAGGCCACGCCACCATCGGACTGTAACACCACCGCCGCCTCCTCTACGTGCTCTGACGACGGCATTCTCTCACCGGACGACGTCAGGTCACTCCCATCGGTAGGAACGGTCGCCATGGACACCGATATTTGCAAAGACCGAAGTCGTGGATCTAGGATTTTGGAATTTTTCTTGGAGTAACTCGTTGGGAGAAGAAGAAATCGGACAACGGGGAAATCGACTCCCTAAGAAATCGTTTCTGATTTTGAACACGAAGGAATGAAATTTCAAAGGGTGCGACGGTTTTTGTTTCAGTCGAAATCAAAACGTTGGCCGGGGGGCTGAACTTAATGGCCGGGCGGCTAAGGTGATGAGTTGTGCGGCTCTCCCTTTCTCTCGTGGCAAAATTACAATGCACCCCTCCTTTTTACAAGGTACATTTCCTACACCTTGTCAAAGTCTACGATATTTATATGATTTTTCCAGGAAAATAAAATCATATTTTATTTCCAATGCCCTCAGCGGCAATCTCAATTTTCAAAAAACCCCAGCGGTACTTGTATGATTTTTCCAGGAAAAGAAAATCATATTTTCAATGCCCTTAACGACAATCTCAATTTTCGAAAAACCCCCAGTGGTACTTGTATGATTTTTCCAGGAAAATAAAATCATATTTTCAAAGCCCTCAGTGGCAATCTCAATTTTAAAAAAAACCCCAGCGGTACTCATATGATTTTTCCAAGAAAATAAAATCATATTTCATTTTCAGCCCTCAAGCGGCAATTCCAGTTTTTTAAAATCCCCAGCGACAATTCCGATCTTTGAACAAACCCAGAGGTACTTGTTTAAATTTTCGTTCAGTAGCCCCGAAGAACTCGATTGGTCTGATCCCTTCAAACGGGGTACGTAGGAAGCTCTAAGCGCGACCATACTTTTTCCATGAATTTTCACTCAATTTACTTGTTTTTCGCACTAGGATGATCAAAATTGGGACGTCTATATCTTTGACGCGACTTACATCACAGAATGATGACTAAGCCACGTCAAAGAGGGGCAACTGTAGACACCCCAATTTTAGTCCAAGTACATTCCGTATGATGAAAGGAACGTGCATGGTTACCTCGGAACGATCGATCAGAGCTCAACAAAAAATCAATAAAATAACTAGATTAGCCGAGCGGTCCACTTTGACAGCCGGGCGGCCCAGTTTTCCTCTGGATGGCCGGGCGACCAACCTTGTTGGCCGGGCGGCTAACATGATTGGCCGGGCGGCCAACTTTGGTTGTCAAATCGGACAACTGGTTTTGCAAGGATTCTTCGCAGACGAACATATTCCCCGGCGCAGGGAATATCATCATCGCAAAAATCTTTGGAAGATTTTCTTCATCATACCTCCTCCTCGTCCTCCACGGCTATATAAACCCCCTCCGCTCCTCCTCAGACACACAGACACACCCGAGAGAGGCGACACCAGAAAACCAAAATCCGTTACTCCGCTTCCTGAAGCGTTGTCAAACCAGCACCTATCTAACTTCCGTTCATCGTAAAAAACCCTTCTCCTCATACCCTCTCTCTCATTCCTCCAGTAAATCATCAAAAACACTTCACCTGAAGTTTTTTGAGAGAAACCCAAAACTTTTGTAGCTTGATCGTTTCGTTTCGAAAAGGTACAACTCCGTTCGTTCAATCGAACTTCTAGCATTCTGAGGGGAGTTATTCCGGACTCGGGATGATTCCTGTAATCATCCCCGGGTTCGGATAACCTTGTTTCAAGCAAACCCACCCCCTACGGTTCCGTATCGGGCGGTATCCTCCGTTATAGCACGGTACGACCTTACCTGAGGTACAACTTTCTCAAAATCTACTTCTCAAGTTTAATTTGAACTCAAAGGAACCGGCTTCCTTCCAAAAGAAAGACTCTCAAAGAGCTTTTCCAGTCTGCAATATTTTCGAAAAAACAGAGGAATGTTGGCCGGGCGGCTGACTTTTGGAAGAATGGGTCCCTCCCCTGTTTCAAACAGAATCGTGCTCTGTTTTCGTGTTTTTCTAGTTTAAAGCTGCTGATATTACGACGTTTCCCCTCAGGTTCTGCTTATTTATTATCAAGTTCATGTATTTCATTTTATTTCTGTTATGGTTCTGTGAATTACTTGTTTATTACTATTGTTCATATTTTGTATTTTTGTTAAAGTTTTGCAATAAAACATTTTCTGAAAAATTCCACAAATATTTAGTAGAGACCGGAAATTGTCCGGGCGAGCGGGGTGCTTTTTAATAAAACCTTCCCCGATTGTAACTTGGCTTCCGAATCCAAAAGAATCTTTTCGCAGACCAAACCTTTTTCAAAACGGCACAAGAGTCATGATTTTCAAAACGGTTTCTCGGGTACCAAAATTATTTTCTAAATAAATCCCGGGTGGCGACTCTATTCATTTCTATTCATCTTTCCACACATATAGTTTCCGCCATGCCGCGTGGATCGATCGATCACACTTTCTTCTCCAAGAAATTTTATCAACTTTCTACAAAATCTTTTCTTTTAGCACAACACACTTTTATTGAGAAGAAATATTTCCACTAAACTTTTAGTAGAGAAATTCCTAGGAAATAATTGATGTAGGAAAAGTTCATCCATACACTTTATTTTTAGAACTTCTAATCTTTCCAAGAAAAATCAAACTATTTAATCTTGTAAAAACTTGGTTAGCAAAAAGTTAAACCATTTATAGAAATGATCAATCTACTAATTTTAGAAAGAACCAATTAATTAATAAATCAAGCTAGTAACCCACCCAAATAAATTAATAATTTCAAGAAACTTGGAAACTTTCTAAATAAACCATATTTAAACTTTCTCTCCTAATCTCTTCTAATTTATCTTTTGGACTAGTTTAACCTCATGGAATCAACCTCTAATTTCATGAAGAACCAATCTAATTAACCAACGAATTAGAACCCTTAACAACTTTTCAACATGAAATCCTCTCTTAATCTTTCTTAGAAACTAAGTATCAACTAAGAAACCTTAATACATGCATGATTTTGTTTAAACATGCTTCAAATCCCAACATAGAAAACTAATTAGAAATTACTTAATGAACTAGAAATAACTAATTAGAAAGATGGTTTAGTAAACTACCTCAAATTCTAGGTGTTAATCGGAAGCCGATAAGCAATCTTTTGTGAGTGAGAGGCTCTCTAATCAACCAACTTCTCTCTCCTGGCCAAATCACTCCAAATGGGGTGTAAATGTGTGCCATAAATTGGCACATGGAAAATACACAAGTAGATGCCAACTTACACTCTAGATTTTAGGTCCTAGGCTTAGGTGGTGTACTCACAAGTTAAGGGAAATTTAGTGGGACAAGTTACTTGGAAAAAAAAAAGTAGTAGAAATAGGCCTCTTGTTGTGTAGAATTTTGCATGGTCACCTTTGTTATGGGGTGTTTTTTGAAGTTTATACACAAAAATTGTGCATGTGCTAGCATAGTACCCTAGGGTTGAGCTCAATAGGCTTCTATAGGGGAATATGCTTCCTTAAAACATGGATGCATGTTTTATGGTACTTGGTGGGCAATTCTTAGGTTGCTTAGGTTTAGGCTTGTAGATTGTGTACAAGTTCAAGCATAATGCATGTGCTTGTCCAAGTTAGACTAGATTCCCTCCCAAAATAGTAAGGCATGTTCTAACTAGTTTTGGTACAAAAACCTGGCTCTTAGGGCTTTTCCCCACACAAAACTCTTGCTTGTACAAGTAAACAAGCATTTACTCTTGCATGTGCAAGAGCACGCGCGCACACACACACACACACTCCCTCTCTCTCTCCACCCGAACTCTCTCTCTCTCTCTCTCTCTCTCTCTCTCTCTCTTGGTCAAAGCTCCAAGTTCCAAAGTTTGGAAGATGGTACATGGTGAGTACTTAATTAGTTAGGTTTGAACAATATAGTTGGTGGTTGGAGTTGGTTTGGGCATTAAGAGGAAGCTCCGGGTTGTTCGGGTGTGCAATGGGTGTGTTACTCGGCCTCGTACATTTGCATGCACGGCTTGAAAACCAATTATCGAAATTAAAAAGGAATTTTATTAATCTAATAAGGAAATAATCCAATTAATAGAAAATAAAAATAATTTATTGAATTATTAAACGAAATTTTTATTTTACAAAAATTCGGGTCGTTACAACTTATCCCCCTTAACAAATTTCGTCCTCGAAATTCGATTGCTCATTAGACAGAAACAAATGCGGGTATTGGCTCTCATAGCCTCCGTTCTTTCCCACGTAATTTCTTCCATCCCTCGGTGTTTCCATAAAACTCGTATTAGACGAATCTTCTTGTTACGGAGGCGTTTTTCCATCATGTCTTGGATTTCCACTGGTTCTTCATCAAAGGTCGCGTCTTCATCGATACTGAGGTCTTCCCAATTGAGCACGTGCGTGGGCAGTGCTAGATACTTTCTCAACATCGAGACGTGAAACACGTTGTGCACTCGATCAAGTTGCGGCGGTAATGCTAGTTTGTAGGCCACCTTTCCAATCCTCTCCAATATCTGAAAGGTCCTATATATTGCGGTGAAAGCTTGCCCTTCTTTCCGAATCTGATCACTCCTCTTCGGGGTCGAATCTTGAGAAACACGTGATCTCCTTCAGAAAATGACAACGGTCGATTTCTTCGATCAACATAGCTTTTCTGACGACTCTGAGCGGTGAGCAATCTTTGTCTAATGGTTTTGATCTTCTCAGTAGTCTCTCCAACCATCTCCGATCCTAGCAATCCCGATTCTCCGGCATCAGTCCAACAAACAGGCGATCGACATGGGCGACCATATAATGCTTCGTAAGGTGCCATTTCAATACTAGCCTGATAGCTATTGTTGTAGGCAAATTCAACTAACGGCAGGTGGCGTTCCCAATTTCCCGAGAATACTAGAGCACAAGCTCTTAGCATGTCTTCTAAGATCTTAATCGTTCTCTCCGTCTGTCCATCTGTTTGTGGGCGAAAAGCGGTACTGAGCCACAAATTCATTCCTAGTGCCTTTTGTAATCCACTCCAAAATTGAGAGACAAATCTAGGGTCTCGATCAGATACGATGGATACAGGCACTCCATGAAGTCGAACTATTTCTTGGATATAGAGCGTACCCAACGTCTCCATGCTTTCTGTTATTTTTACAGGTAGAAAATGGGCTGACTTAGTGAGTCGATCTAGGATCACCCACACAGCCGTGTTCGATTTCTGTGATCTAGGCAGTCCCGTCACAAAGTCCATTGAGATATGTTCATACTTCCATTGTGGAATTGGTAATGGTTGTAAATTTCCTCCAGGTCTCTGGTGTTCGGCTTTAACTTGCGGAAAACAAGACAAGTGGACACGAATCTAGCCACATCCTTCTTCATTCCTTCCCACCAGTATGTCCTCCGTAAATCGTGATACATCTTAGTGCTACCTGGATGAACAACGAAATTCGAGTGGTGAAACTCTCGAAGTACAGCTTCTCGAAGTGTACCGATATTTGGCACAAATATTGATCCTCAAAATCTCAAGCTGTTATCCGTGGCATGTATCGTCCATCCTGGCAATTCCTTCCCCATTCGGAGCCGCGATCGGATAAACTCACAATCTTTCTCGAATGTCTGGGCTAGGAGAATTTCTCGGTGCAATGTTGGCTCCGCAATCAGTGCATACAGACGCACTTGCTCTCCTTTCGACGAGGGTTTAAGGTTAAATTCGTTGAGCGTGTTGATCATCTCACATTCCTTCATAGCTACCTTGGGCTTATGTGCTCTGTCCTTTCGACTTAGAGTGTCAGCGACTACATTCGCTTTGCCAGGGTGATATGACAGGGTGAACTTGTTGTCATCTAGGTATTCCATCCACATTCTCTGTCTCATATTCAACTCCTTCTGAGTGAACAGATACTTGAGACTTTTGTGGTCCATGAACACCTCAAATTGCTCACCATAGAGATAATATCCCCATGATTTGAGAGCAAAGACTACAGTTGCTAATTCCAAGTCATGAGTAGGGTAATTCTTCTCATGCGGTCTCAATTGTCTCGATCCATATGCCACAACCTTATCGTTCTGCATTAGAACGCAACCCAATCCTTCCTTAGAAGCATCACAGTACACCTGATAACCAATATCTCTCTCAGGAATGATCAGGATTGGTGCACTGGTCAATCTCTTCTTCAACTCTTGGAATACCTTTTCACACTTGTCAGACTATTCATACTTGATCCCTTTTTGAGTCAGTCGGGTCATTGGTCTGGCTAGGGTAGAGAAATCTTGTATAAATCTTCTATAGTAGCCTGCTAAACCCAAGAAACTACGGATCTCAAACACTGAGGTCAGTCGCTTTCAATTCAACACAGCCTCCACCTTGCTTTCATCAACCGCTATACCCTCCTTAGACACCACATGGCCTAAGAACTTAACCGTTTCTAGCCGAAAGTCGCATTTGCTAGCCTTGGCATAGAGCTGGTTGTCCTTAAGTACTTGTAGTGCTATACGGAGATGTACTTCATGCTCCTCTCTACTAGCAGAGTATATTAGTATGTCATCAATGAAAACCACCACAAATCTGTGTAGATAGGGTTGAAATATCTTATTCATGAGACATATGAATACGGATGGAGCATTTGTCAGACCAAACGGTATTACTACATACTCGTAGTGTCCGTATTTGGTTCTGAAAGCGGTCTTAGGAATGTCCTCGTCTCTAATCCTCAACTGATGATATCCTGATCTCAGATCAATTTTCGAGAAACAAGTTGCTCCTCTCAACTGATCGAACAGGTCATCGATCCTAGGCAACGGATAACAGTTTTTAATCGTCACCTGATTCAATTGCCTATAATCAATGGATAGACGAAGAGTCCCTTCCTTCTTCTTCACAAACAGTGCTGACGCTCCCCACGATGAAGTACTAGGTCGAATAAATCTTTTATCCAACAATTCTTGAAGCTGGATCTTTAACTTTTTCAACTCTGTTGGCGCCATATGATATGGAGCTATCGAAATCGGTGCGATTCCGGGTTGCAACTCAATGGTGAAGTCTATCTCTCTCCGTGGCGATAGTCCAGGTAGTTCTTCCGAAAACACGTCTGCATACTCACAGACAATGTGTGGTAGTCCAGGCTTCTCTTGGTCAGATTCTTCCAACTGGAGACTAGCTAACCATCCACACAGTTGGTTCTGCCATTTCGAGCGTCTAGTCATAGGATTCATGGTCTGTCTATCCCCCTTAAATCGGAAACGCTCACACGACAATCTATGACTGCTCGATGCCTAGATAACCAATCCATTCCCAATATCACATCGAAGTCATTCATCTCGATCACGCACAAGTCACAAGTCAGTCGGACGTTAGTGACTTCTATCTCGCACCCTCTACAGACTAGCTTAACTGGTATCTTACCCCCTAGAGGTGATGCTATTGTCATACTGGTCCTTAGGGGTTCCGTTTCTAGTCCCAAAGTGGATACACATGTAGAAAAGACAAACTAATGCGATGCTCCAGAGTCAAATAAGGCTTGCACGCAAGTGCTGAATAGTAGTAGCGTACCTTGGATCACAGACGGGTCCTGCTCCTGATCCTCGATCTGCAGTGCAAAAATGCGACCTCCCACACTCGGTTGTGCCTTATCTGTCTACTTCCCGTTCCACTGGTTCAGGGGTGCTGGCCTTGCAATTTGTTGCATAGGCTGTTTCCCAAGGTTCTGGTACTGCTGCGACTGCTGATTCCCGAAGCCTATCTGTACGTCCTTCCTAGGGTGTGGGCAGTTACGGCTGATAAGTCCGTAGCCGGAACAATTGTAATAGCGCACTAACTGACTCTCACGTCCCATACTTGACGGTCCTTGTCGGTTGTCATTCCTCCTCCAATTCAGGTTTTGGGGTTGGTTTGGGTTAGTCCTAGCTGGATAGGGTCCACGGTTGTTGCTGGTATTGCTGTTCTGGTTGGTCCGAATCGGTCCTCCACTTCCTCCTCCTGGCTTCTTACTGCGGAAGTCTAGTTCCTCTCGTTCTAATCTCAGCGTACAATTCACAACTTCTGTATAAGTGGAGAGTCTGAGTCCCACAACAGTTCTGCGGGTAGAGCCAAGTCCCCATTCAAACTTCCTTGTCTTTGCTTCCTCAGTGGGAATTAAGGCAGGAGCATAGCATGACAACTCTTCAAACTTTGCTGCGTACTGAGATACGAATTGAACCTTGGCGCAATTCCTGGAATTCCAGAACCTTGGCTTGTCTGACCGGAGCAAGAAAGTACTTATCGAGAAATAGATTCTCGAACTCCTCGAATGTCATGGTATTGACATTGTGGGTGCTATCAATCAACTCCCACCAATATCTAGCTTCTCCTTGTAGCTGATAAGCTGCAAGAGCTACACAGTGTCCATTCTCTCCAATTCCCAAGGTATTTAGAATAACCTTGATGCTCTTGAGCCAGGCTTCGGCTACAATCGGGTCGGGTTCTCCGTGAAAGGCAGGGGGTCGGCGCTTACAGAACTCGTTTATAGTTTGCATGCGGTTCATTGGAGCAGGTGGGTTATTAACATTGTCAATGGGCTGGGGTCTGTTAGCGTTAAGCACAGTAATAAAGGCTTGCATCAGTTGTGCGACGTCGACTCCATTTGTTCCATTAGAAGAAGAATCGTCTCCATTTCTACGTCCGTTTCGCATGTTTGCCATCTATGAGCAAAAATTTTATAGGGGAATAAGTCTAATGAATCTTTGGAAAAAAAATGTTTTGGACATAGTTTTAAGATGATAATAATACTTCCATAGATAATCAAGTCATGCATACAAAATTCGTGGCACGATGCCAATACAATAAGTTAAAACATACATAGCCGAGTACTACACCTATTACAATAGGCTAGGTCAGAAAACAAGTCCTACAACAAATGTGACAATGTCAGCTTATCCTACACTACTAGCTAAAGCTGTCTACTGAACATGGAACTTTCCTTGAGAGCCTCTCCATGAGCACGCTCAGCCATGGTCAACTCAGTCTCATGGTGCTGCATAATCTGCTCAAAGACCTAGTCCGGAGTAAGTTGGGGCTCTTCCACAATCGGCTCTAATAGTGGAATCTCAAAGCAATACGACTCAACATTGAATGGTGCTAAGTCTGCCATAGCTAGGTCGAACTGATATGTCGACTCTATCGGTGCAGAGAAAGGCAGTAGTTGCTCCATTATCGATATCTCATACAGGTTGCAGCCTAAGTCTCGGTCATAGACAAGCTTGGGCTGGTATATCACTGGTGGTGGTGTAGCTGGCACAGTAAAAGGACGGTACAGGAACGGTGTAGGGTCCGTTGGTGTACTGTCTAGCAGGGTCATGAGCTGGGTACAGGATAGACCTGCGGTATGCTCCTCTTCCGGTAGTGTAACAAAAGCCATAACCTACAAAGATAGGAATTATATATTAGACTTAAAGCATATAGATACAGACAGAAACTGAAGGAAACAGACTCTAAGTAGGGTGCTAGAAACTATAAGTACTAGAAAGGAAATGCTACTTATTATTACAAACCGACAAGTCTATCGACTTGTTGCAAAATAGGGTCTATAGGTCAGCCCTCACAACAACTACAAATCCAAATAGTACAATCACAAATAACATAGTCTCCAATACATAAATCCCCAAATAGTTAGCCTAACTACTGTTAGGTCCTAGCTGTCATCTTCATCAAATCTCCATCTGTTTACAGAAACATCCCGGGATAATGAGCCCGCATGATGCTCTCACTCTCCACAGTCAACTCCATCAAATCAAAATATCTCCATGTTATCCTCCACCTTGGATCTAGTTGGATATTTCCCATTGGGTCAAGATAAGGATCTTTGGCTATGGGCACCTCAGTATAAGTCTCCATATCATCAAAGTCCAAAAAGTTGGAGATAATCCGGTGTTCATCTGCCAGACGGGTAAGGAACACTCGAGTGAATAGCACCTTGTTGGAGTACACATCAATATATCCTCGGGGTAATTCCATGGTGTAATGATTGTTGACGCACAACTGGGTAATGCGGACTGGACCCATAAAATAACGCTGAGTCTGGGGCTTCAAAGGGTTAGGATAGACAGGAAACACCTCAATAATATAGCAGCATGAGCCGGGCTGCAGGCTAGTGGTGTGACTATGCCACATGGCAAAATGGGGTAACACAGCACCCAAAGGGTAAGGTATAGGGTCGTCCACCTCGCTCTCCGGTTCGGGCTCTTGGGGTTTCTGTTCTTGGTTTTCCTCCTACTCTGCGTCCATCTCTATAGCCTCATAATCAACTAACCAATCATTGAAATCGAAACCCGGTGTAGGTCCCTCCTCTTCCACATAGATATCCTCTTCATCCTCCTCACTCTCATCATCATCGAATTCCGGGCGAGATAGGTATCCTTCCTCCTCTGTCGGCTCTTCCGGGTCACTCTCTGGTTCCTTTGGGTCACTTTCAGTGTCACTAAGGGGAGTGGGTGGAAAAGTACCATGCTCACGAAGGTTAGCTGTCATCAATGGAAAGCGGTTCAGGTAATCGAAATTCGGGTCGAGGTCAGCTAACGGCCTACTAAACCACCTTTTGAATTCCTTGATTTCGGCTATCAGATCCGGGTTCATGGGAGCCATCTACACAGAAGAAAAATCTAATCAGTACTAAAATATAGACTCAGCAGAATACTAAGGAAAGAAACCCTATTTGGTTCTATCTTTTGTTTTCTTTAGTCTTTTATTTACCAGCTTAGTGTCTACCCATTTACCAAAAGGCCGGGGTTTGAACCTAGGGCTTTGATACCAAGCTGTAACACCCCCAAAATTTGGGCACGTTAATAATTATTACAAACCATAAATAAAGTTTAGACATAAACTTTAATACAAATAATATTGTCTTCGTCAATAATATAAATAACAACCGGGGTGGTTCTAGGTCTTCTTCTACCCCTGCGTCGGGTCATTCCCCATTCCGGCAGCACTGCCTGCTCCACAGGACTGATCTCCATAGTATTGATCTTGTGCATCTCGATAATCTGACATAACACGTTAAAGTCCCACAAGCAACTTCGTGGTATTATGTCAAGGTCATACAAGTGCAACACCGTGAGCAATAAAGCCCAGTAGTCTACACTACAAACTCTCTAAATAGCAATTCTAGAACAATTAGCTCAAAAATAGTATTTTAGACTTAAGAACAGTAAAACCATGCAATGCACCATGCGTGTCTATACGGATCAGAGTAAACATGCACAAAAAATAGTATCTCATTTCGGTGCCTCAAAACAATACCATGTGTTAGTTTCTCAAAACAGTATCTCAATTCAATTCTCATCAGTTTCTCAAAAATCATTTTTCTCGTATCGGTGCCCCTTTCAGCATTCTTCTTCAAATTTCATTCATCTCCCACCACTCGAAAGTTATTGGTCCGCTCAAGTTTTCTTTCAACTGGCGGCACCAACCTTTCCGCTCGAGGCCCCGGCCGTCGTGCATCACCAAACTTAACAACATGTTTGCATGGTCGTCCGCCCAACAACTCACACGACACAGTCCCTGCCGTCTTGCATCACCAAACTTAACAGCCTGTTTGCAAGGTCCGTTCACCGTGTGTTGTGCACGCTTAGCCCAAACCTCCAAGTTCTCCCTGCAGAACTTGAGGTGGTGCTCTCGCTGCACTACCACGTCAAATCCAACCCTCCAAGTTCTCCCCGCGAAACTTGAGGTGGCATCATTCATCTCTTTTCATTTCATCTCATTTCATTTCCCAAAAGACTCTTTCTCATTTCAAAATCGCATTTTCATTCTCATCTCTATTTTCTCATCAACAATTATTCAAACTTTCTCTTTGTCCGTGTTGTAACGTATCGTGTACGTGCTCAATGCCATATGCTCAAAATAATGCCCATGCAATATTTTCCCAAAACTCTTCTCTAAAAAAAGAAATCATGTTTTTCTCTCACGAAAAACATTACATAAAATCATGCACTTTAATGCACCATCTTTTCCCAAAATAAACTTTTCTCTCCATAAACTTTACTTTTATCCAAAAATCCAATTTCTCTCTTTTTCTTTGAAAACACAATTTATTTCTTCTAGAAGAAATAAAAGTTAGTAAACTTTCTTTTTCTTGCAATTTCTCCAAAAATGACTTTTTTCTAGAAATTTATGACTAAAAGATTTAACCCATCTTCATCATAAGACTTTCTCATCAAAAATCTAAATAGTTATTAAAAGCTTCCTTTTAGAAAAACCAAATTTATTTAAAAAAAGTTTCTTCTACACTTTCTTGAAAACTTTCTTCTCCAAGAAACTTTATCAACTTTCTACAAAATCTTTTCTTTTAGCACAACAACACACTTTTATTTAGAAGAAATATTCCCACTAAAATTTTAGTAGAAAAATTCCTAGAAAATAATTGATGTTGGAAAAGTTCATCCATACACTTTATTTTTAAAACTTCTAATCTTTCCAAGAAAAATCAAACTATTTAATCTTGTAAAAACGTGGTTAGCAAAAGTTAAAGAAATGATCAATCTACTAATTTTAGAAAGAACCAATTAATTAGTAAATAAAGCTAATAACCCACCCAAATAAATTGGTGATTTCAAGAAACTTAGAAACTTTCTAAATAAACCAGATGTAAACTTTCTCTCCTAATCTCTTCTAATTTATCTTTTGGACAAGTTTAATCTCATGGAATCAACCACTAATTTCATGAAGAACCAATCTAATTAACCAACTAATTAGAACCCTTAACAACTTTTCAACATGAAATCCTCTCTTAATCTTTCTTGGAAACTAAGTATCAACTAAGAAACCTTAATACATGCATGATTTTGTTTAAAAATGCTTCAAATCCCAACATAGAAAACTAATTAGAAATTACTTAATGAACTAGAAATAACTAATTAGAAAGATGGTTTAGTAAACTACCGCAAATTTCGGGTGTTAACTGGAAGCCGATAAGCAATCCTTTGTGAGTGAGGGGCTCTCTAATCAACCAACTTCTCTACTAATTAACTTAGTAGAAAATCAATTAAAAACTAAATGGGTTGACTATGGAGGTGGTTAGAGTAGGTTTGTAGTTGGGAAAAGAAGAAAGCACAATAAAATTTGAGAAAAAGTGGTGGGTTGACAAATGAAGTGTGGCCTTTTATAGCAAAAATGAGGTTTCCCTCCCTCTACCAAAACCTTCGGCCCTCTCTCTCCCTAGCCTTGGCTGAACCACTCAAAATGGGGTGTAAATGTGTGCCATAAATTGGCACATGGAAAGTACACAAATAGATGCCAACTTACACTCTAGATTTTAGGTCCTAGGCTTAGGTGGTGTACTCACAAGCTAAGGAAAATTTAGTGGGACAAGTTACTTGGGAAAAAAAAGTAGTAGAAATAGGCCTCTTGTTGTGTAGAATTTTGCATGGTCACCTTTGTTATGGGGTGTTTTTGGAAGCCTATACACAAAAATTGTGCATGTGCTAGCATAGTACCCTGGGGTTGAGCTCAATAGGCTTCTATAGGGGAATATGCTTCCTTAAAACATGGATGCATGTTTTATGGTACTTGGTGACCAAGTCTTAGGTTGCTTAGGTGTAGGCTTGTAGATTGTGTACAAGTTCAAGCATAATGCATGTGCTTGTCCAAGTTAAGCTAGATTCCCTCCCAAAATAGTAAGGCTTGTTCTAACTAGTTTTGGTACAAAAACCTAACTCTTAGGGCTTTTCCCCACGCAAAACTCTTGCTCACACACACACACACACACACACACACACTCTCTCTCTCTCTCTCTCTCTCTCTCTCTCTCTCTCTCTCTCTCTCTCTCTCTCTCTCTCTCTCTCTCTCTCTCTCAAAGCTCCAACTTCCAAAGTTGGGAATATGGTACATGGTGAGGACTTAATTAGGTTTGAATAATAAAGTTGGTGGTTGGAGTTGGTTTGGGCGTTAAGAGGAAGCTCCGGGTGTGTTACTCGGCCTCGTACATTTGAATGCATGGCTTGAAAACCAATTATCGAAATTAAAAAGGAATTTTTATTAATCTAATAAGGAAATAATCCAATTAATAGAAAATAAAAATAATTTATTGAATTATTAAACAAAAATTCGGGTTGTTACGTTTTTAGGGTCTTATTTTTGTCTATTCTGAATTACTGTTAGTTTGTATCAAATTATTTACAATTAAGCTTCCATCTTGATGACAAGACTCTAAAATTTAAAAATTTTAACTAAAGGCAAGAAAAGGTTTACTGCAGAGAAGAAAAAATTCAAAACGAATAGTATTATTTTTATATTATTTTGGTCCTTTTTGAACATTTTAAAGATTTGATCCACATTTTTTTACATGTTTTTATTTCTCTACTTAAGATGAATATGAAAAGTCAAATATTTTGACCAGAAAAAGATATTTGCTAGCAACGAAAAATAAGTCTAAATTTTAAAAATAAGACAGTCCTAACTCAACTTTAACTGCCGCATCTAAATTTAGGGGTGCACACTGTAACGCCCCCAAAATTGGGCACGTTAATAATATTACAAATTAATAATAAAAAGTAATAATTAAGAGTCTGATACAAAATATCCATTCTTTAGTTACTACATTAATCTCAACCGGGTGGGATCTATGGATCTGTCTATCCCAGTAGAACTTGTGCACGTTGGCAGCTCCTCTTGCTCTGTAGGCCTCTTGACTGCGGAACTCCTCATGTTCATCACGGTAATCTGATATAATACGTCAGAGTCGCGAGGCAATATCGTGGTATTATGCCAGGATCACACAAGTGTAACACCGTGAGCGACAACGCCCTGTAGACAGTTCTACCCAAACCTTAACTAGCAATTCTAGAGCAATATATATAACTGGTAGAGTAAAACAGGAGTTTATCGAAAACAGTATGTCTCATGAGTGTGAATATGTCAGTGTCAATGCAGATCAGAGTATATCGTGCGCAAATAAACTGTGTCCCGTATTATCTTTTTAGTGTCGCATTCTTCTTCAAATTTATTAATCTGGACTGCTTTCGACCACCGGGCCAACAGTCAGTTCACTCTGAAAGTTATTGGTCCGTTTCCGTCTCCTTTCAACTGACGGCACCAACCTTTCCACTCAAGGTCCCGGCCGTCTTGCATCACCGATCTTAACAGCCTGTTTGCAAGGTCCGTCCACCCCGCGGCTCACACAACATAGTCCCAGCCGTCCTGTATCACTGAACGTAACCAGTCTATTTACAAGGTCCATCCACTATGTGTTGTGCATGCTTAGCCCTAACCACCATGTTCTCTCCACGAAGTAGGGGCGGCACTCTCGCTGCACTACCGTATTCATTTCAACCATTTTCATTCTCATCTCTATTTCTTGTCAATGCTCTTCAATCATTTTCTCGTAAATTGTGTCGTGTCGATATTGTTTCGTGTCGTGAATATGCAGCATGATTTATAAACTCGTTTTGTGTCAATGCATCTTTTCTCGAAAAACATGTCACTTATAAACATATCTTTTCTTATGCGACCTCTTCTTGACGAATGAAATAACCAAGAAAGCCCCAGGTCGGATGGCCAAACGAGTCCAGTTAAAATCATCATTCCTTCCTTAGACAGTGCAAAGCTTGTCTTTTTGACAGACTTTCAAAGGGGTCTACCTTTGGGTCATTCCACAGTCTAAAGTTAGTAAAAAATATTTGCATGTATGAAATCATTTTTGGAAAAAAGTTTAGTCAACCATATTTTCTTTTTCAAAGTCAGTCGGACATTATAAAGGCTCATTTTTGAAAAGTCAATTTTTATCCGGGCATTATAACGACTACGTGATATTTATAAAAACGTTTCTTGTTATTACCGCTAACTTTTACCGTAAGCTAAGAACAAATAAGTAACTTTCCATAAAAATTATAACGACTACTGTAAGTAATTTTAAGGAAAAATTAAAATGACTACGAGCATCATAATAACATAAAAAAAATTACTTTAGGAGTGGTTAGAAAAGCTACCATAATTCCGAGTGTTAGTCGGAAGCCGAATAAGCTAGGTTGATTTTCCGGCTAGAATTACCGTAAGCGAAAACAAGTTTCTACCAACTAAGCTTCTACTTTTTGGATTAGAGGGTGGCTTTGAGTGGTGGAGGGTGGTGGAGCTAATTTGAGTATGGAAGAACACTTGAGTTTTTCTTGAAAAACAAGTTTACAACTAGAAAGCTACTTTAAGACTAACAAAGGAGAAGTGAGGTTTTGGGGTGAGAACAAATGAGTGGATTGCTCTCTATTTATAGGCAATGGTGGGCACCCTTCCCCCTATCTTGGCCAGCTTCCCCCTCTCTCACCCATGTGCCAAAATCCCAAATTTTAATGCTAGATTTTATTCCAAGATTTTATGGGATTTTCCAAGAATAATAAAATCCTAGGTAAATCCTAGGCTTGGTACAAGAAATCCTAGGGAAAAATCTAGGGTTTTAATGGGTAAATCTAATGGTAACTTTCTAGGAAATTTCTCAGGGTTCTAAGTAGTGTAGAATTTTGCATGACCACCTTTGCTTTAGGGAGTTTTAGGTACTAGTTAAACACTAATTAGACACGTGCCTAATTAGCTAAGAAAATCTTAGGCAAATCTAGGTTTTAATGAGAGAATATATTCTTATTCTCTCATTAATGAAAGGAATATATTCCCTCCAATAATTAGGAGAGAAAAACCCCACTAAGTAGAGTTTTTTGTGCTAGTTATACAAATAAGTGTACACAAAAATAGGCATAAGCCTAATAGACTAGTGAATCTAAGGTAAATCTAGGAAAATATTTAGTGAATCTTCCCATTACATGGGAGAATAAAATCTAGGAGAGAATTCCTTAATTTAGGAGATTTTTATTCTAGGCTAAAATGCATGTACACATGCACAATAGGAAGCTCTCTCTCTCTCTCTCTCTCTCTCTCTCTCTCTCTCTCTCTCTCTCTCTCTCTCTCTCTCACACACACAAACCTAGTACACCAAATCCCCATTTATATGGGAAGAAAAGAATAAGAATAGAATGAGAATAAGAATAAGAATTTATTCTTACATGGAGGGAAAGAAAGTGAGATTTTGTTGGAAAAGAGGGTGACAAGGTTGTGTGAGGAATTTAGGGTTGGTTTTGGTAGGAAAGTTGAGTAGTAGTTGGCTTGTACAATAGGGCACATAACTAATCATCCAAATTAAATGTAATTAAAAGGAATTTTCATAATTAAAAAGAGAATTATCGAATTAATAAATCGAATTTTTATTTATGAAAATTAGGGTCATTACCCACACACTTCGAATTGGTCCGGTCCTCTAGAAATTCAGTAACCGGACCATTCCGAACAGTTCTAGCAAAATTGAGAACCAAAACTTAACCAATATATGTGTGGAACATGTCCAGATTCAAACTGCACAACCTCACCGATGTTGATTCGGTTTCGGTTCTACCCAATTAACATCCGCACTTTTTGACAAGACATGCATTTTTAGAATTATTTAGAATTAGGAGAGCCAAACAAGTTGTAGACACCCCAAAATGAGACATTCGTGTACATTTTAATCCCCGATGATGAAAAGAAATACCCGGAAAGCCTCTCGGATTGAAACTCTTCAAGTCAACTCAGTCAACAGTACCGTACGGTACTCATTTCTCACGCACGGCACAACCCCAGTCACGTACAACAGCCTTTTGAATTTTGGCGGTGGAAGTGTGCCGCACGGCACAGTTAGTGTGCCGCACGGTACAGTTTGTGTGTCGTACGGCACTGTCATACATCAGTCGACTTTTTGCAGAAGTTCCAGCAACTCAAAATGTTGACGAAACGCTTCTTCGGCTCATCCTGGTTTCGTGTAAGGATGGAAGGCTACTCTAGAGGCATCATCATCTTGTGTAAACATCAAGTAAACTTGGAGATCAAGTTCACTCATCCCCTATAAATGCCGATCGATTTCAACGGAAATGAGGAGGAGAAAAATTGTGAAGAAAATCATGAAACTCCATTCCTAAACTTTGTCACCACACCATCTCTACCAAAAATCTTCTTCATTGCTACCTTCAATTCTCAGAAACTGATCAAGTTCTCTCTTTCAAAGCAAATCCCAACTCCCTGTTTTTAGTTCCGGAACCCGTGAGTTTGCCATTCAAAATTTGTTCAAGTTCAAATCATCAATCAACTTTGTTGCTGCATCAGAAGGGAGTTAGAAGCCAAAGAAAATCCGAATCAAGTTCAGAAGGTTTCAAAAGAGTTTCAATCCGAGAGTTTCAAACCAAGGTATAATCCCGTTTCGCCGAAATTCTCAACTTTGGTACCCTGAGGGGAGGGGTGCCGAGTGTGGGATGATCTTCTATATCATCTCCATATTCGGTACGCCCATGTTATAGTAAAAACCGTTTTGCTTATAAACCTCCCGGTCGCGTCGTACGGTGAAAACATCGCCTCGTACGGGGTAATTCAGTGAGGAGGAACATTTCCTATTCAAACATGCCATTTTCTAATTCAAAATAATCTGTTTTTAACAAGGTTTCATGTTCTGTATTTGCTCTCATTTCATTCCCATCGAAAATCAAAGTTTTGAACTGTTTGTGAAGAAAACAGTGCCGCACGGCACTCCTCCTGTACCACACGGTACACTTGGAGTGCTGTACGACACACTTTTAAAAATCTAACCGTTAGAATCATGAACAGTGCCGCACGGCACACTTTCTGTACCGCACGGTACACTTTGTGTGCCGTACGACACTCTTTTTCAAATCTGAAATTTTAAAATAGTTTCCTTTATAAACAGTTTGGAACTTTGATTTTCTGTTTTAATTCTTTGTTGTGGTGTTTATTATCATGTTGTTTGTCATTTATTGTTTTATCATTTGCTTTGCATGATTAACTGTTTATTTGAATAAAGTTCGGCATTAAAATATCTTCGAAAAATCCCACAAATATTTAGTAAAGACCGATTTTAATCGGGCGAGCGGGGTGCATTAAAACCCTTCCCCGTTCGTAAACTGGCTCCCGAATCCAAAACGAATCTCTGGTTTCCAAATCGTTTTCTAAATCATTTTCCAACCAATTTTTCAAAACGGTTTCTCGGGTCCTAAACCATTTTACAAAAAACCCGGGTGGCGACTCTATTTTCAAACAAACAAAACCGGCGTGGGAGGTCGACTGTCCACAAAATGGCGACTCCGCTGGGGATTCTCAAATTAATCTCTAATTTGGTGTTTTTATACTTATGAACTTCCCGAAAGCTTGTCAAAACGAAAATGCCTAGCACTATTGCAAGAAAGTGAAATGTCACTAACTTTTAAAAATTCTAATTTCGAACAAAAAATTCAAAAAAATCAACTCCTGCCTCCTGGCCGACCACCACCCCACCTCCGGCCGACCACTTTCGGCGACCTAAACACTTAGTGACATTCACTAATTTTTAGGAGTTCTAATTTCGTAAAGAAAATTCAAAAAAATCAACTCCTACCTCCTGACCGACCACAACCCCACCTCCGGCAACCAAAAAAATTAGTGAAATGTCACTAATTTTAAAACTTCTAATTTCGTACAGGAAATTAAAAAATAAAAAAACAACTCCTACCTCCGGCTGACCACCATCCCACTTTCGACTGACCACTTCCGGTGACCCAAAAAATTAGTGACATTCTAAAACTAGTGACAACTCACTAAACTTCATAAAAGCTAAAGAGATCAACGAAGAAAGCTATTTTGAAACAAAGGTATTTCAAATTTAGTGACAAGTCATTAAACTTCGTACCTGGTTTAAAACTCCTAATATTCGAATCTAGTGCAGAAATCTACTTCCGACAATTTCAACTACTTGTTTACCTGCGTAATCAAGTATGATATGTTTTCGTGCGTTTTCAAGTAGGGCCCGTATATTTTATGTAGGGGAAGGCGTTGGGGTTGCATATTCTACATTCTCCAAGGGCAGAACAGTATACAAAGTAGAATATTGTGCATATGCACACTCTAGACGAACCATCTCATTTAATGATAACAAGTCATTTACAATCGGAAACTTTGAGCATATACATAAGGGTCAAACTTGTATCACACCATAGCCGATGATCCTTTGCTGCAGATGGATTTTAATAACAATCCCTTCATGCATTTACCGGTACATATTTGTGCACACATCAGAATTACTTTTGTGGAGATCACATACCCTAATTCTTCCCAGAGATTTCCTTCCCTTTTTTTTTCTAGACAGGTAGTTGAAATTGTTGGAAGATCGGTGGGAAAGAGAGAGAGAGTTTGGATGGGTTTAATTTTGCCCACTGTTTTGTGATGTAGGTTAGAGGCTTGGGTATTTATGTCCAAAATAAGGATATAGTGAGTGTGTTTTGTCCTTATGGTGAATCAATATTTAAAACAATGTCTTTATGTTTCATTGTAAAAGTTTCTTATCCTTCTTTTCAAAAAGGCAAAATATAGTGGCCTTGTTCGGTTAACAAGTTTAGTTTTGATGATGTAAGCAAGTGTAATAAGTGGAGAGAGATAGAGAGAGAGAAATGAGGAAAATGATGATGTAAACAAACCAAAACAGGACCAAAACAGGCCCAAAACTCTAAAACGAACACAACCAGTATATTTATGACTAATGTTTTCCAAAAATAACCTACCAGGAAAAAAATTAACTTATCAAATCAAGATATATTATTACGGTCCGGTTTGGTTCTGACTCTGGTTCTTAAATTGAGAATCAATAACTAAACCAAATTACTCGTTTTTATTTTTTCAGAACTATAACCAGACCAATAAACCGCAAAAGCTGACCAAATAGAACCGCTTGGTCCGGATCGAATCGATTTAATGGTTATATCGGTTTTGTTAAACACTCCTATCTAGATTAATAACAAATGAACGAATGAGAGATCTTTTTGATATTCTTAAATAAAGGAATAAACCAATTACAAATTAATTCAATAGATATTCGGCTGCTCTTAGCAAGTGAGTTACAGAAACAAATGCCAATTTTTTTTTTTTTTTTTTTGCCCTTCTTTGTGTGTGTGTGTGAAGAGAACGCAAGAGATTCTTTAGGCTGGTATGCATTCTTTCAAGTCTTGTTATCGAAGGGAAGCTGCTTTCAATCCTCACCCTACTTTCTCTGTGGTCAAATTTGAAACCCAATTTTCAGCCGGTGCTCTTTCATGAGTCATAACACAATCATTTGTTAATGCAACTAACAAAATAACAAGAGCAATGCTTTTGACACAAATAAATCTGCACAAATTTGTGCATAGATGTGTACAAAGCTGTGAGACAAAGAGTACATCCATCTATGTCCGCAACATTTTCTAAACAACAATCATAGTTTCATTCCGATAGAGGGGTCCTATTTGTTACATTCATTTACAATTGATGCCATGCATATCCTCCGCTACATAGTTTTCTTTAAAATGCTATATACAAAAGAAAAGTAACTATAGGTTATGATATGGGGAGGGACACATGAAATTGTACTAGGCCAAGAGTTCTTGCCAATTTTAGGAATAAAAAGCACAAATATATGACCAAAAGGCCCGCCGCCACAAACTTATTGGGCCTCATATTGTTCTTTGGCAGGACCACAAGGGCCCAAAGCAAGCCACCCATGAGGAAGCCCACAGTTTCATACACAGAGGCATCTTTAGGTATGACATAATTGGATGGATACACAACCCAAGAGGCGAAAACAAGCGACAAGCCCAAGCCCACCAGAGTGTTGAAAATGGGCCCAGCATAGCACCCAGAAATGGCGACCTGAACTCCGTCTGGCCCACCGGTTCTTGCCATTGTCACGTTGGCGACCAAGTCACCAAGAGAATTACCCCAAGCAAGGACAGTCAGCCCGAGAATCGATGGGCTTATCCCTACAATAAGCCCAATTGAAACCAACAGAGAAACAAGCTCCTGGGCCAGAATATAAGTCCAAGTGATGCTCATTAAGAATCCACCTCCAAGCCAAGGGAACAAGAACTTCCTTGGTGGGCCAGGCCCATTAGCTTTGAAGAAAACAAGAGAGCCCAATACAGCTCCAACTGACCCACCAACAGCATATATAAGAAAGTTTGGACCACTAGAACTCCAAACCAAAGCCAACAAAATAGGAGCCAAAGTGACTGATATAACTGCACATGGTTTTGACCATCTCTCCTCTGAAACCACTGGAATAGTTAACTTTCTTGGCAAAGAAAGTGGCAGCTCTAGAACCCACATAATTTTCCCAAGAAACAAACACCCTTTTCTATCTTCTTTTGCTTTAACTTCAATAGGCCTCTTATCATCAACTATAAATTTCAATAGTGGTACTCCTAACTCAGAATTTTTTTCATTTGCTAAAACCCCATTTGGAGAAGTCTTACCAATAACTAAAGGCAGTATCGGATTCAATCCTCTGTCCTTTCTGCATAACTCTGATATGGACACCAAAAATACATAGACAAAATAGAGTGAGAGAAAAGAGATGGCACCTAATAAGTTAATGGTGCCAAAGATGATGATGACAAGCAGACACAGGAGAGATAGAAGCAAGAACAAGGCATCCCTCATGAAACTAGACTTGTCGATCGATACCCGGGTAGGGCACACGCAAATGCTTACGATTCCGACCACTGTTGTAGTTACAAAGAATGCACCTCCCAAAATGCTGTTGAGTCCAACTTCATTGGTGTTTTCTCCCATGAAAGAGACTATGCTTGCAAATAGATCCGGCGCTCCGTTTCCGAGAGAGAGAAGAGTCACTCCAGCTATGGTAGGAGAGAGTTTCAGAATCCTTGATAAACCCTCGAGAGAAGAGCAGAAGTAAGTGGCAGATGTGTCGCCAAGTAGGTAGAAGAGAATCAAGAGCCAGAGGAAGAGGCTTGTGTAACCCAGGAAGGTGGGGAAAGAGCAATAAAAGAGGTGGACATAGGATATGTAGCCTCCTGATTGACATCCCTTGTGGGATTTCACATAAGAGCATTTTGATTGCTTGTCTTGGAATCTGTGGAGTCCTTTGCAACCAATATCAGTACTCTCTAGGATTTGGTGGTAATTGGTGGGATTTAATTTCTTGAAATGATTGAGAAAATGGAGATCAGAAGTATTGGGTGAAGAGATGAGGAGGCAAATGAGGAAGAGAAAGGATGCGTTTAGAAACAGAGGGAGAAGACACTTGGATCTGTACAGGGAGAGGTATCCTGCCATCTAGGAATTAATTGAGAGAGAGAGAGAGAGGTGACAGTGGAAATGACAATGTTACTCATGAGTCTAGAGTTATACGTTTGTTGTGGGGAAGCTATCAAAGGATCTTTTTTTTTTTTAAATGACATAGTATGAGAAGCATTGTATATTGCAGAAGTATAGGATGATCTTAATACTACTACTATTAGTTTCCCATTTTTAGTTACTTGGCTTAAAGTTCTTTTTAGGTTTTGTTATTATTCAAAGGGAGAGTTAATTAAGGGTACTATTCGGAAAGTATACTTATATTTCGATCCTAACTGGTTTGAATCATTATGATTACATCCTGATATTTAAATAAACCCCAAAATACCCTTTCTCTCACCTAACTTTCTTACTATTTCTCTCTCCTGATTTTTCTAATATTTTCTTTCCTAATCTCTCTCTCTCTCTCTCTCTCCCTCCCTCCTATCTTAAAAAATTTCTCTCTCTCCTATCATGACATTTTGAAAGATATAGAAACAAACCAATAATTCATTGTATCAATAAACCATTTTTAAAAGACATGGGAACAGAGTTTATTTGTTTTTCATTTTTACTGTACTGAATCTACCAATATTGTCAATCAATGAACCATGTTCGGGAAAAAAAATATATATGGGACAAAAAAAAATCGCGTTTGTTAATTTTGCACCGAATTTTTTGTGCTGAATCGAAAAAGTTAAAAATTACGACTTTTATATATTCAATTCTTTTGAGAAATGACCAACTGTTAGAACCTTTTTGACCATGTAAAAGTGCTAAAAATTGGTCCTTCCCAAAAAAGAAGGTAAAACCTGTAACTTTTACAAAATACGAGTTATCTCGTCGAGACCAACCAAAAAGCACCAAAAGTTTGACATAAAAAACTAACAAATGCGGAAAAAATTTGAATAAGGCAAAACCAAAAAGTAATTTTTAGCCAAGTAACTAAAAATGAATCGCAAAAAAAAAAAAAAAATTGAGAAACTATTAGTATAATGCAATTGAAAATCATTTGACAAGAGGGCAGGATATATACCTCTTGCCAATTAATAAAATATATTCTATGGATATATAATTCAATCCTGTTTGGTTGAATATCCATCCATATTCCATGGTAGCAAATTTGAAGCTGTACATACAATCTAAAATGGATTACGAAAAATAGAGCAACCTCTAGACTACATTCATCAAGTTTCACCGATTAAGGGCATCCTTATCTGACACACTAAAATAAACACCAAATTTAACTTCAAAAATACCTTTTATAATTTAGCAAGTCACTTTTCAAAAAATTCACAAAATCATACTCTCTATTCAAACTTTAACAAGTCACTTTATCAAAAACTCACAAAATCAGACTATCTATTCAAACTTTTATTCTTCCCTCCCTCCTCCTCTTTTGGTGAGTGAACAGTAGGTCACCAAATTTGTTAAGTTACTGTAGCAAAGTTAAGAAATATTCAAATTGGTGAGTTCGTTTAGTGAGGCTGATTTTTGAGGTTTTGGAGGAGTTTGCTCTTTAGAGGCTGATATTGATGCTCTAAGAGGAGCAGAAAGTCATTTTTCAAGTCGTGGGCAGCACAGTGATAGTTACCTAGCAACCAGAAGTCTTAAAAATGTTTTTGGTCTGGGATTTGATTCTCATATCATTTTATCACTTTAATTGGCTCCTCCATTAATGCAGTGTAATTGGTTCATTGAATCAGGTGGGCCAAATAAGAATCGTGGGTAGGAAAAAAAATTTGGGTGCCGAGTGGGTATTGTCACTTGGTACCCAAGAAAGATCCGAGCCGTCCAAATGTGTTCTGGGCAACCCAGATGATTCCCTATCTCTCCTCTCACCCAAACACTCTCTCTCTTCTTTTTCTCTCTTTAAAATCCGGACCATTAGATCGTGTTATGGATGACTGAGATTGCTGAGCGGGTACCATGCAGGTAGAGGTGATATATATGAAAGGACAAAATGTGAGATAAGAGGCGGCTGGCTATGAAACATGTGTAATTGTGAGAATAGTTTAATGAAGAGTCAGGTTTGATGTTAGCAGTGGTAGGAGTTGTTGTCATGTAATTGCCACGTTGGCTATAGCTAGTCCATTAATTTATCCTTCATCTTGAAGGGTGGAGGATATATAGATAGCACTTTCCCCAGTAGGATGCGGAGAAGAAGAAGACGATAGAGTAGTATTTTTTTATAGTGCTGGACTGGAGAAGATGCATCTTACACCAGTTGTGCCCCAAAAACTAAGGATGGATAAAAGATTAGGAATGACTCAGAAAAAAGACTATTACTCATTAGACAGTTGGTGAGAGCATCCTTAGCTGCCTCGCCCCTTTTCATGTTTGGCTCAAGTGGTGAGGAAAACCCCAAAAAGGATGTTGTACTAGATTTCGCAAAGTTTCGGACAAATTGGAAGGATGAACTATAACGCGCCGAATTTTGGGAATGTTATATTTAATACATTAATAGTAAATAAGGTCTTATACTCTTATTACAACAGTATCCGAAAAGGAAATTGCATGGATCTTTCTGCTAATACATTTATTTACTACAGGAATAACTAGGGTTTCTCTACTCCATTGCTCGGCCGTCAGCCCAAGTGGTGTCCTGCTCTGCTCCGTAGGACTTCAAACTATAGTACTTTTGTTCTTCTCTATAGTCCAGCATAATACGTCAGAGTCACAGAGCAACATCGTGGTATTATGTCAGGGTCACACAAGGACAACACCGTGAGCGATAACGCCTGGCAAACAGCTCTACCCAAACCTTAAACTAGCAATTCTAGAACAATATACATAACAGGAAAATAATGGCGTAAGTTTAACAGAAAACAGTATGTTTCATAAAACATGTATGTGTTAGTGTTAATGCAGATTAGAGTATATCATGTGCAAATAAACAATGTCTTGTATCATCTTTCAGTGTCGGCATTCTTCTTTAAATTTAACAAAGTTTGGGTACCGTTTCTGTCTTCCGGGTCAACAGTCAATTCATTTCATTCCTCTATGGTACTGCTTCCGACCACCGAGCCTACAGTCCATCACTCGAAAGTTATTGGCCCATTTCCGTCTCCTTTCAACTGACAGTTACCAATCTTTTCACTCGAGGTCCCGGCCTTCTTGTATCAAGGTGCACCCTTACAAGATACAAGGTCCATCCACTCCGCACACACACACAACATAGTCCCGGTAGTCTTGTCTACTGATCCCCACAGTACGTTTCAATGTTCGTCCACTATGTATTGTACACTTAGCACAAAAGACAACCAAATTCTCTTCGTGAAATTGGGACAGTGCTCAAGCTATACTACCGTATCAATTCAATTCACGATTAGCCCTAACCACATCATGGATGCAACCAGCCCATTTTCATTCTCATCTAGTTTCTCGTCAATCAATCAATCGTTCGTTTTCTCGAAAATCATGTCGTGTCAATATCGTATCGTATCGTGAATATGCAGCATGATTTTATAAAACTCATTTCATGTCAATGCATCTTTTCTAAAAAAACGTGTCACATAAAATAACAACTTTCCTACGTGCAATCTTTTTCAAAACTAGTCTAGGGTTAGCAGAAAATTGTAACGGTCCGATATTTTTATTTTTATTTAAAAAAAAAAAAAGAATTTCAATTTTTTTAAATCATTCAAATTCTTTTAAGTACTTCATTTTGTTTACTTATATAAACATGTGTATCAAGTTAGTTCCCAATTTCATTTAGTTCCTCATTAATCGAATTTATTACTTCCTAACCGAATTGTAGTCTAATTCACCTTTTACTTTATGTCTATCAACATCTCCTCCCATGTCATTCCATGCATGGCTATTTTTGGCACACTTTCAACATCAACCAATGAGGTTTAGACAACCACGATGGTCACTTACCATTAGGGATAGCAAAATGCCCCGCCCCGCCCCGCCCGGCCCAATTAGGGCGGGTTTTTTATCGAATTTTCGGGTACCGGGGAAAATTATAAAAACCTGGTCGGGTCGGGTTTATATTAGCCCCCCCCCTCCCCCCGTTACCCGCCCCGAAATATATATATATATACAGTCAGCTTCTAATGAGGACTCCCTCATTGGAAGTTCCATGCGGACCAAGGGTTTTTTCCACTTTCCCGATCAAATTTTGACGATCCGAACCGTTAGATGTTTTTAAAATGCATTTTCCAAGGTCCACGCGGAAAATCTTCAAAAAAAAATACCCGGAAGGGCTTGAGTCCACATGGAAGTTTTGTTAACAAAAGCTCACACTGGATATAAAATGCATTTTAAAAACATATTTGAGGGCTTGGACCCTTAAAAATGAAAATTTGGTCCGTTGGATGAATGTCCTTTTGGTCATGTGAAGTCCTCATGGTGAGGTCCTCATTAGAAGCTCACACTATATATATATATATATATATACGGATTGAACATAGGAAACTTCTTTATTATCAAAACATATCCAATGTGTTCAAAAGGGCTCCAAGGTCCAAAAAATCTTCAAAAAAACGATTTGTGGGCGTTGGATCCAAGCATGTCCTTCATGCGATCCAATGGCTAAAATTTTCCGGAACACTTTTTTTGTGAGGGAGCCCTCATAAAACTCTTGTATATATATATATATATATATATATATATAATTATACTTTTATTTTAATCTAATTATCATTATACTAAAGATATTATATTTTTTCCTAATTTTATTATCATTCTACTAAAAAACTTTCATTCTTACTTTAATATTTTAACCATTACAATAAAATATCACTTTATTTATTTGTATTTACTTTTATTTTTCTTTTAGATTAACAAATTTTTAAAATTTCTTACGAAGCGGGGCGGAGCGGGTAAACCCGTCCCCCGATCGGGGCGGGAACAGGGGTACCCAAAAAATACCCGGTCGGGGTCGGGTTTATGTAATAATTTTTGGGTCGGGGTCGGGTATGCCAAAAACCCGCCCCACCCCACCCCATTGCCATTCCTACTTACCATTGCCCACTAGACCCTTGAACACCCCCCTAATCCTTTGGTTTATACCAAACATCAAGCCTATATTTCTATCCCATCTCTCATCCGAATTTTTCATCAAAAACTCTCACTCTCACCTCTGCCTTTTTAACCCACTCACAATAGACTTAAAAGGGAAGAAAAACTTAGAGCATCAATGGAGTTTTTGGGGAGAGAGAGAGAGAGAGAAAGTTGGGTCTTAGTATACACATTTCCACATTCACAAATCTTCTCCTATACTTCAAGTACCCTAAAAAAAAAAACAAAAACACAAACAAAAACAAAACTTCAATCTTCTTCTCATACGCCACCAAGCTCCAACCATACACCTCAACGCCACCCCGTGGCCTTCTCTTCCGGACATCTTTCCCCGTTCACGTATTTTCGCCAAAAAAAATCCCATTGTTACGCTTAAACTTTGGAGGAGAGGTAGTATAACTTTTCTCCACCTTTCCTAAATATATTATGATGTTTATGAGTTATTTCTATGGTTTAAAAATGAAAAGAAAAGCACCCGTTTATCAAAACCGAACCCAGTTTTATTATTGTTTCTTACGGCTAAAACGTTGGCAAGTGTATAGAAAGAAAAATCAGTTTTGTTCAACCACTGGTGGCATGCATGATGTTAACATTAGCTTATTAACATAGGTGAATCTATACTAAGTGGATCACTTAGGTATATTCACTTGAGACCCCAGTGCAGGATGAACAATAGGGAAGTTACACCATGGGACAAGTCATAGTTAGTGGTTGTGGGAGGAAATGTTCTTGTGGAGAAGATCCTTAGATTTCAAATCGATAATGGATAGTAATAAAATGATGGATGTGTTACTTCTTGCACTTTTTATTGTTCTTGTGGATAAGATCCTTAGATTTCAAATCGGTAATGGATAGTAAGGGATTTATCTACTAAGTGTCATATTTCACTATGGTGCTATATGGCCCTGACGTTTCATGCCAGGTGTTGAAGAAAAAATGAGAGATGCATTATCCCCAGCCAAAAGATTCTATTATCAAGATGGTACTATTCAAGATTGGAACCCTTACATTGATTAAAGCTCTCTTATTTTGATTAATGTGATTTCAATTCCTCTTTTGTGCTAGTAATGTTAAGACTTAAATTCACTTCATTATTTTTGTATGTAATAAACAAACTCATGTTTCTACTACTAAAACGGTACTACCACATGTTCTTTCCGGATCAGTACAGGCTTGTTCAGCTCTGCCGAATCCGGAACCGAATGTATCATTCGCATGACTTATGGAAGGTCGTTTGTGCACGTGCATGTAACTAGGAGGAGCACGTGTCGGGTCGAGTTTCCGTCAGGTCAAATTTGATCAGGTTGGGAAAAACAAAAAATACAAAGATAGACTACCGAGAGAGAGACAAAAAGGAGTACAGATCTGGACGTGGTGGAGGGCTGGAGGCGTGAAAGGCAGCCTGATCCTCGCCGTCATGTGTATCATCGCCGTCGTTGCCATCATCTGTATCATCTCTTTAGTGGATGGCGGTGGACGGCGTGGTGGTTGGTTGGAGGTGAGAGGGGAGAAAGATATCTATGAGAGTGAGCGAGAGAGAGAGAGAGAGAGAGAGAGAGAGAGAGAGAGAGAGAGGCAAACGGGTGTGGAGTGGGTTGTGAAGGGAAGTGTGAAGTGTAAATGTGAATATATATATATATATATATATATTCAGGTCGGGTCACCCGACACTCTAAGCCCTCAAACCCAACACCTGGCCCGAATGTATCGGGTTACTCATATTTCAACAAGACCCGACCCTATGATCTTTCAAACCCCTTAAAACCCGCCGGGTCAAATCGGGTTGGCGGGTTGTGTCAGGTATTGCTCACCCCTACATGTAACCGTCTCATCCTATACACCATGGCTGACGTCAACCAAAGCAATTATCGTTCGTGTCAGGCACGCGAGTGCTTGGATGGCAAGTCTCGAGCTGTATATAAGGTACAAAGATAAACCGTAAGAGGTACACTCGCTCTCTCCTCAACAATCACTATGTACTTTCCATTCCTCCTCCAAACACTTACTTAGACCATCCCCAACCATACCTTCATATCTTCAAAATGAAGAATCATCTCACTCCAACCAAGCTTCATTTGGGTTCTTCCTTTTGAAGAACCATCTTTGATTCTTCATATTTTGGAGAATCACCCAAGTTTTATTTTAATACTTAAATATGCATTTCAGTAAAGATATTATAATTTGATCCTATAAAAATACGTATCGTTGGAAAGGTAGTCGGCAATACCTTCAAAATAAGACCACTTTTCAATATATTTTGGTAATATTTAGAAACTTGAAAATTTAAGTTTTGGAGACAAATTTAATGAAAATTTGAAGAGTAAAGATAGAAATGAAGAATTATGATTGCAGCGTGTGTGTAGACACCCCAATTTTGATGACTTGTGCATCCCCAATGATGAAAAATGCACGAAATGTACCTTGGACGGATACTTGAGACGGATGGATCAAAAGAGCCAAAAACCCCAAACCCACCTGAACCGTACGGCCTGAAACCCATAACCGTACGGCTTGAAATCTTCTTTGCACCGTGCGGTGTGGCACTATGCACCGTACGACACATCTTTGATGCCGTACGGCGTTTCTTGTCCCATCAACAGGATTCCCGGGTTGCTCCAGCAGCTCAGAAAGAATGATGAAATTCGGCAAAATGATGTTATTCATTGGCGTCCGGTTATCACCAAAATGATGAAATCATTCAGAACTCCGTCTATATAAAGCGTGAGAAGGAACGGCCTGAAGAACGGATTCACGAATTCTCAGAAAAATTACTCTCAGGAAGCAAAACTTCTCGTTCCTTGTTACGCTATCAAAACCATCCTCAAATTCAAATCATATAACCTTACAACTATCATTCCGAACCTCAAAACCCATCCTATTCGAATACTTTGATCATAGCCAAGCAAATCCAAGGTACAACATCCGTGTTCAAAATCGTGGGGTAACCTTCTGAGGGGAGTCTCCATCGGGCTTGAGGGGAGCTCCGTAGCTCTTCCTTAAGCCCAAACGGAGAGGTTTCAACAAAAGCTCAAGCCTCTCGGATGAGTGTCGCGTGACATCGTCCATTGTCGCGGGATACCGTCCTCGAAATGAGGTATATTCATTCACTAAAAACATTTTCCAAACCTGTTTTTATCAGTAAATGGTGTGGTCTTCACCCAAAAATAGAAGCCGGTTTCAATTAGACGAACATGAAAACTTTTTTTTTTGAAAAATGCACACACAGAGGCACCGTACGGTGTTCAAGGTACACCGTGCGGCATAACTTTGGACATCGTACGGCATTACTGGTAAAACATTTTTGATGCTCTATTCTCTGGGTCGCGATGCTCTGTTTTTGGTTAAAACTAGAGGGTCAAATTACAGTTAACCCCTCCCACTTTCTGTCTTTTTCACTTACACCCCCTTTTGGTTAAATTTGTTACATTTATGTACTTGATTGCGTGTTACGTGATTTGTTATCGTTATTCATTTCCTTTTAAGCATAATATTTCTTTCATTGTTTATGTGAAATAAGGTTTTTCATAAAATCTTTTCAAAAAATAATCCCACAAAGATTTAGTAGAGACCGGAAAATTCCGGGCACGCGGGGTGCATTTTTTAAACAAAACCTTCCCCGCGGGTAACCTGGCTCCCCAACCCAAATCTCTATTTTTCGCAGATCAAACCCTTTTTTCAGCGGCCCAAGAGTCATTATTTTTCTAAATGGTTTCTCGGGTACCTAACATTTTCCAGAAATTAAACCCCGGGTGGCGACTCTAAATTTTGTCCTTTTTTCCCGGATCGCCCTTTTTCACAAACACACCCAGAAACGCGTGGATATTTGTCCCGCGAGAAAATGGACGTCCACAGTGTGGGAATAGTGACATTCTTCAATTGCACTTTTTTATTAAAATAAATTATTTTGATTCTTCAAAATGAAGAATTGGGTTGGAGATGCTCTTAACAGTTGGAGTGCCTTTCTAGTCACCTCTAAGCCTCATCATTTGGCCCAGCGCCTGCCCGAAGCCCGCATGGCCCGTCGGGCTTTACCCGAGCCTAAGCCCGCCAAATGGGCGGGCTAGCCCAGCACGACTTTTCCATGGGTCAGGCTTGGGCCTAAAAAATTTAGCTACAACCCGCCCGCCCGCCCGCCCCGAGATACTAGCCCGCCCGTAGCTCCGGCACCTCCGCCTCTGGCACCACCGCCTCTGTTAGCGCCTCGGCCTCTCTCAGCACCACCACCACCACCACCACGGACTCGGCCTCCAGCTCCCCGAGCTCTGCTACCGCGGCCTGGGCCACCTCTGCCCGGATCACCCTCTCTGAAAACCACTCCCAGCTCAGCTCGGGGGCGCACCTCTGGGACGTCGCCTATCATCAACCGGCGTACCAAAGCCTCCAAATCCAAGTTCAGCTGATAGGACTCTGACGCCCAGCACCACCACGGGCTCGGCCTCCAGCTCCCCGAGCTCTGCTACCGCGGCCTGGGCCACCTCTGCTAGGATCACCCTCTCTGAAAACCACTCCCAGCTCAGCTCGGGGGCGCACCTCCGGGACGTCGCCTATCATCAACCGGCATACCAAAGCCTCCAAATCCAAGTTCAGCTGATAGGACTCTGACGCCCAGCTGGCGGGAATCTGCAAAACAATGAAGACATTACATAGGTATTTTCAATAAAGTTAAAGGAAATGCAAACTAAAAATGTGTTTTCTTTCTATTACAGGTTACCTGAAAAGAGGTAAGGTCAAGCGGGGGTGCAACACGAGGAACCTCCAACACTCCCATCATCGCTCCAGGCGTCTGCACCTCTATCTCTCTCCTCAGCACCGGCAAGGCCATCTCCATGGCTGCTATACGGGTCTCCATATCCAGAAAGCTAGCCAGGTGGCTAGCCAGAAAGCCCTCGTAGTCTGGAGAACTGCCGAAAGGAAGCACGATCCAAGTACCACTGACGAGGCACCCTTCTCTCCCAAGTACCACTGCCAACCGTACGGGGACTCTAACAGAATCCGCCCCCGTGTCAACTCCCTGCTCCTCTCCAGGTACTGGTCAGTCACTGCATCCCAGGCATGCCATCTCACCTGCAAGGAAATTCAATTTCTTCAGAAAAGTTGAAAGCAGAACAAAAGTCTAAAGTTTGAAAACAACACAGAGTTCAGAAACATACCGTGCTACCGTCAATCTGGTCCAAGAAACGACGGAAGTCGTTCACTCTCCCTGCGTGTACGCTGCCTCCTCGGTGCTCTCGGTCCCACTTCACGGCTCTGGGATCACCTCCTCATTTTCATGACTATTCGCCGGCGGGTACATCCCCAGCACCTCATAGGCCCACACCTGCATGGTTAAAGGGTATCATCAGCAAACTAAAATATCTCAAGAATTTGAAAGCAGACATGTAAAGTTTTACCTCGAGCACCCTCCAGAAGCCGCCAAGGCTCGTCCCGACTCCGCGGCTGACGGCACCTAAGAAACAGTAAAGGGTACAAAGAGCAGCACCTCCAAAGTCCAAGCTCGCCACTCTACTCAAGTTTGCCAGTGCCGGGAGCCAACCCAAGTGAACCTCACTCCGCCTGTTCGGAAACAAGGACACACCAAACAAGTATAGCAAGTAAGCTCTTGCCATCTGAGCTACCTCTGTCGGCGACTCTGGCTCGTGGTCCCACAAGGCCGGCAAGTGGTCACACCTCACTATAGGCTCTCCATCGCCTATCTCTCTCCCCATAAAGTGCCTGATAGCCGCACTGTCTCTGTATAGCCCTGAGTCAAACGGGACCGGCTCTCCACCTACTCTCAAACCCGTGATTGCTGAGAAGTCCAATGGCGTCACAGTCATCTTAGTAAACCTCAAGTGAAAAGTGTTGGTGGTGTCCCACCAACGCTCAATCAGAGCTCTCAGCAACCTGCGGTCCGCCCGCGTCGGTACCAGAAGCCGAATAAAGTCCATGAAGCCCGTGCCCTCAATAACCTCTCTCACTGCCCCTGGCAAGCCCCGGAAGCGCTCCAAAGAATCTGACGAACCCCCGTAGACCGACAAAGAGATGTTTCTCTGTTTCAAGTAAACAAATGCAAGTTTTTCAAACAAACAACAATGGAAAGCATGCATATACAGGAATTCAAGACAAGTACAATGGTCGAAAGCAACAATTAAAATATGTACCAGTGGACGTGCAGAGATGTGGGTCTCTGGATCCCTCAGTAAGGTCGTCTCATCATAGAACAAGTGTACTGGCGAGTACACGTCAGACCCTAGTGGTATGAAGAAGTGCACCCGTGGCACGTAAGTCTCGGGATCAAATGGGGCCCTCACCCTCTGAGCCCTCTCCACCTCTGCCACCAGAGAAAAAGGCGCTCCCTCTCCTGCAGCCTCAGCCTCAGTCTCTCTCTGTCTCTCCTCAAGGAACATGTCCTGAACATGCTCATGCACTCCCTCCTCAGCCAGAGCCGCAGCAAAAGTCGGATCTTCCTGAAGGGTCCGCGCCAAGTCCTCGCCTCTCACTCCCTCCAGTGTATCGGCCATGGTATAACCTGGAGTCCTGGAAGAGCCAACTACAGCAGGAACAGCTGGTGGATCTAGAGCACCAATCTCCATCTCCTCACCCCCCGCTGCTCGAGTCTCGAGCCTCCTCCACTATAACTTTCTTCTTCCCCAGATCCCTCCTGATCACTGGGATAACAACTGACGTCTGCTCTCCTCCAATGGGCACCTCAGTAACCAAAGAAGCACTCAAGAGGTCACTGGGCACCAAACTCTCCTAAGAACCAGTACTGACACCCTCCCCAGCGGGTCTCTGCTCAACCATGACGTGTACACCTCCAATATCCATCTCCACCTCTGAAACCTGTGCACCCGTGCCCGGCACGTCAACCTCCATGGGCACGGAGCCACTCTCGGCACTTTGCATGGCAATATTATCATCACATGTTGGCTGATCTGCAACGCCACCACTCGCCGGAATCTCACTCGCCGCCACGATATCCAAGTCACCCCCGGCCAGACTGTGGGTTTCACTCATCACCGCCTCACCACCACTTGGCACCACAACAGGCCGTTCTCCGCCAGACTCTGTCGTACGGGCCTCGATCTCGACTGTACGGGGTGCTCCACCTCCAACTAGCACCGTGCGGCGCTCAGTGGGTCACCCAAACCGATCTCAGTAAACAATGGGTCACCCACGGCCGATTGAGTGCCGTACTCTCCCCTCTTTGAACCGACGGTGAACACTCTTCACCAGGTGATGACGGTCCAGCACCGAACGACGACGGTCAGCCCTCACTGTCACTCGAACTCGCCATGGATTTTTGAATCAAAGACTTAGATCAGAAATCGTGGGAAAGAAAAGAAGGTTTCGGGCAATGGAAGTTTAGTTTTCACTAAGGAGCGCAACCGATTGAAGTGTTCTGAACACAATGCATGAAAATCGGAGGATTCTGGCGGTTACAAAGTGGTCTCGGCAAAAATTCCACTTGCACCGTACGGCGATGATATCTAAACCGTGCGGTGTACAATAGTGCACCGTACGGTACGTCTGCTTGATTCCTTTCAAAAAAATCACTTCCCCCCTGCTTGTTCCACCACTTTCAAAAGAAGCCCATTTTCTTCCATGGTATGATATTGCTAAACCCTCTACAGTATTACTAAGTCCTCTACGACATTTATTTTTCACAAGATTTTAAAGTCCTCCACGGCATTTATTTTCACAAATTTTTCTAAGTCCTCCACGTCATTTATTTTTCACAAATTTTCTAAGTCCTCTACGGCAATTACTGTTTCAAAGTTTCTAAAAGTCCTCCACGGCATTTATTTTCCCAAATTTTAAGTCCTCCACGGCAATTACTGTTTCGAATTTCTAAGTCCTCTACGGCAATTACTGTTTCAAAGTCCTCTACGGCAATTACAGTTTCAAATTTTCTAAAAGTCCTCTACGGCATTTATTTTCCCAAATTTTAAGTCCTCTACGGCAATTACTGTTTCAAAGTCCTCTACGGCAATTACTGTTTCAAAGTTTCTAAAAACCCTCCACGACATTTATTTTCCCAAATTTTAAGTCCTCCACGGCAATTACTTTTTCGAAATTTTCTAAGTCCTCTATGGCAAATTTTTTTTTTTTTAATCATTGGGATATTTTAATGGCTTTCAGGGCCTCCGAGATATATTTTTTTTTCAAACATCATTCGTTTTTCCCTCGTTGAAAAATGAGGCGCCAACTTTTTCATGACGGCCCCGACGAACTATGATTGGTCTGATTCTCTCAAACGAGGTACGTAGGAAGCTTCGAGCTCGACCAAGATTTTATGTTTTACTGTTTTTCCGCATGATTAGTCAAATTGGGATGTCCGAATCTTCAACGTGACTTGCACCAACACGATGGTAGCCAGGGACGGATCTAGGAATTTCCCATAGTGTACTAAGCTTAAACACAAATTTAAAGCGTAGCACAACAATACAAAAACAGTTTTCACCTTAAGCAATAAGACTTATAATATATATGTTTTTAAGGTTTTTAAACATAAGCACAAAAACTTAACCACAAAAAATAAAAATATCCCTCACTAAGTACTTCTATGTCTGATAAAAAAAAAGTACTTATATGTTACCTTTCAGAGTTGACCGCGCCGAGTTTTCATATCTTGAAAGTGTTGCATGATTGACTCGTTAGAGAGTCCATCAAAAACATCTCTCTCTATGTAAACCACCAAGCTATCATTCAGCCATTGATCACTCATCTTGTTCCGCAACCGATTCTTCACTATGTTCATGGCTGAAAATACCCGTTCGACTGTTGCAGTTGCAACTGGTACGATTAATGCTAAAGTCAAGAGCAAGTAAACTAAAGGATACAATTTATCTCTTCCCGTCTCCACCATTTTTGCAGAAAGATCAGTAAGCCCATCCAACTCTGAGAACTCAACACTATTGCACATGTCAAAAATGTACGTATCAAGTTGATCATGAAGCACCATAAGCTCAACTGGAGAAAATTCTTTCGGATAAAACTCAGCAAGACGAAACAACTTTTTCTTGTCAAAACTAGAAAACAAGTTGTGTGGATTCAAACATGCCACACAGAGTAACAACTCACTATTCGCCTCAGTAAAACGAGAATTTAATTCTTGAAGTTGCATGTCAATAACAGTGTAGAATACCTCAACTCGGTAATAATGTAAGTTTGTCATTTGTGGAGCATTACGTCTTCCTCGCCCTCGAGGTACAAACATGTCATCCATATTGGGAATACCAATTTCCTTTTTCACACAAAAAGAGACAACATCATTAAGCAAAGAATCCCACCCAGAGTCCCTCATCATTTGGAGCCTTCTCTTGGACAATTGAACCAAAGCTATAGCATTCACAATATCTTGATCTTTTCTTTGTAGAGCAAGTGATAACTCAGATGTAATAGCCAAAACTGCTCTCATGAAATGAAGATTAAGTATAAACTCAAAAGATTGCAAATTCTCCAACAATACATTTGACTCTGCTTTTTGCTCCGTAGTGGAACCCTCCTCCGAGATAATTTCAAGAACATCAATCACAGCCGCAAACATACTCATCAAGCTAGCTAAAGTTTTATGATGGGAGCCCCAACGTGTATCACCGGGACGTTGGAGATTGGTTTCTTGATTTAACCCTTGCCCACTTGAAAGCTCTCCAATGCTAAGTGCCTTCATAACTCTTTCCACTTGTTTCTCCCGAAGAATATCAAGGCGTTTACATGATCCACCAACAATAGTCACCACTCTATTAACAAAATAAAAAAAGCATGCCAATTTTCTCATGTTTTTTCGCCACGGCCACAAGAGCCAATTGCAATTGATGGGCAAAGCAATGAACATAATGTGAATAAGGATTCTCCAATAGTATGAGTGCTTTAAGACCATTAAACTCACCTTGCATATTGCTAGCTCCATCGTACCCTTGTCCTCTCAATCTAGATGGGCTCAATCCAAGTCTACAAAACAAATTCTCCATAGCTTCCTTCAATGATAAAGCATTAGTGTTGGCAACATGTTCAATACCCAAAAAACGCTCAATGACCTTCCCTTTTTTGTCCACATATCGTATTGCAATCGCCATTTGCTCCTTGGTTGATATATCACGAGCTTCATCAACTAACACAGAGAAAAGTGCATCACCAAGATCTCTCACTATTGCTTTCATAGTTTCAAATGCTGCAGCATTTACCATCTCCTTTTGAATAGTGGGAGCTAACATTTTATGATTTCCAGGAGCATTATGAAGTGAAACACCTCTTACCTCTTCATTGTGGTCGGCGAGAAACTTTAGAAGTTCAAGAAAATTTCCGCGGTTACTTGAATCTTGAGACTCATCATTACCACGAAATGAAAGTCCTTGTCTTAGTAGAAACCGTATCCAATCAAGCATGGCAGTCAAACGGATTCGATACATGGATCGTGTTTGGTCAGATTGTTTGTCCAAAACTGTTTGAATATGTTGTTTTTGGTTCATCAAATCTTGACATTTACCCCAAGCTTCATTATGAGCACTATTGGGTCCTCTCACATGTCCTTGAATTCGGTCTATATGTTTCCAATTTGAGAAGCCCTGGCCAACAAACGACTCACCACCCGAATGATCTCCAATATCCGGCTTGAAAAGATAACAACATAAGCAATATGCAGCATCTTTTGCTAAGCTATACTCCAACCATGTAGGACATTTTTCAAACCATTTCCCAGTAAATCTTCGTCGTTTTGGTCCAAATTGTGTTTGTGGGAATTGGTGGTCACGAGGCTGACAAGGACCCTTTTGCAAATATGCTCTACGAATTTGATCTCGCACATTGGGGTTATAATTCCTAATGGGACGTCGTAAACCAGGATCCGAAGGAAGCTCATTCAAGTTGATTTCCGCATGACTAGTGTCTGAAGGAAGGTCTGTGACATTAATTTCCACAGGGCTAGAGCTTGAAGGGAGGTCTGCCACATGAATTTCCACAGGACTAGAGTCTGAAGGGAGGTCTGCCACATTAATTCCCACACGACTTTGTTTCGATGGTTGAGAGTTTTCTGATCCTTTTTCAGAATGAGATATTTCCAATTGTGATTTTCGCTTGAAGTATTTCTCCATACTGTTACAAACATAAAGAGAACATCTACATTAGCATATTGCATATCAGCGTACGTATATGAAAATACCTAAACTCTCAATCAAAAAGCCCTAATTAAAAACCTAATCAAAAGCACTAATAAAAAATCTAATCTACCATTCAAATAAATAATTTTAGAGGGGGTGTGGTAGAGTGGGTGTGTATATATCATTGTTCAATAATTTTAACTGTCTGGTATTGGAATTTGGAAGAATCTGTACGAGAACTTTGCACTTTGGTTATATATAAACAATCTAGAAAGGGACAAAAGTCAAACCCAAGTTACCCAACCTACTATTCAAATAAACAGGCAACATGAAACGGCGACCGCCGAGGGACAACCTTCTCCTCCTTTTTCACCAGATCTACAAAGGGCGTGAAACGATTTTGTTTCGTTTAGATCTGGTATGCGTGTATTTTATTTGAGACGATTTTCTTAATTTGTTGAATTTATTTTTTGTTTAGACATAATTTTCGTCATTTGCAAAAAAATAATAATAATAAAAATAAAAATAAAAATCTGAAATTGAGGTGGGGCACGTGACCCCACGTGCCCCTATGTGCCTCCGTCCCTGATGGTAGCTAAGTCGCGTCAAAGAAGGGCAACTGTAGACACCCCAATTTTGATGACTTGTGCATCCCCAATGATGAAAAACGCACGAAATGTACCTTGGAACGGATACTTGAGACGGATGGATCAAAAGATCCAAAAACCCCAAACCCACCTGAACCGTACGGCCTGAAACCCATAACCGTACGGCTTGAAATCTTCTTTGCACCGTGCGGTGTGGCACTATGCACCGTACGACACATCTTTGACGTCGTACATCGCTTCTTGTCCCATCAACAGGATTCCCGGGTTGCTCCAACAGCTCAGAAAAAATGATGAGATTCGGCAAAATGATGTTATTCGCTGGCGTCCGGTTATCACCAAAATGATGAAATCGTTCAGAACTCCGTCTATGTAAAGCGTGAGAAGGAACGGCCTGAAGAACGGATTCACGAATTCTCAGAAAAATTACTCTCAGGAAGCAAAACTTCTCGTTCCTTGTTACGCTATCAAAACCATCCTCAAATTCAAATCATATAACCTTACAACCATCATTCCGAACCTCAAAACCGATCCTATTCGAATACTTTGATCATAGCCGAGCAAATCCAATGTACAACATCCGTCTTCAAAATCGTGGTAACCTTCTGAGGGGAGTCTCCATCGGGCTTGAGGGGAGCTTCGTAGCTCTTCCTTAAGCCCAAACGGAGAGGTTTCAACAAAAGCTCAAGCCTCTCGGATGATTGTCGCGTGACATCGTCCATTGTCGCGGGATACCGTCCTCGAAATGAGGTATATTCATTCACTAAAAACATTTTCCAAACTTGTTTTTATCAGTAAATGGTGTGGTCTTCACCCAAAAACAGAAGCCGGTTTCAATCAGACGAACATGAAAACTTTTTTTTTTTTGAAAAATTCAAGCACAGAGGCACCGTACGGTGTTCAAGGTACACCGTGCGGCATAACTTTGGACACCGTACGACATTATTGGTAAAACATTTTTGATGCTCTGTTCTCTGGGTCGCGATGCTCTGTTTTTTATTAAAACCAGAGGGTCAAATTACAGTTAACCCCTCCCACTTTCTGTCTTTTTCACTTACACCCCCTTTTGGTTAAATTTCTTACATTTATGTACTTGATTGCGTGTTACGTGATTTGTTATCGTTATTCATTTCCTTTTAAGCATAATATTTCTTTCATTGTTTATGTGAAATAAGGTTTTTCATAAAATCTTTTCAAAGAATAATCTCACAAAGATTTAGTAGAGACCGGAAAATTCCGGGCACGCGGGGTGCATTTTTGAAACAAAACCTTCCTCGCGGGTAACCTGGCTCCCGAACCCAAATCTCTATTTTTCGCATATCAAACCCTTTTTTTAGCGGCCCAAGAGTCATTATTTTTCTAAACGGTTTCTCGGGTACCTAACATTTTCCATAAATTAAACCCCCGGTGGCGACTCTAAATTTTTTCCTTTTTTCCCAGATCGCCCTTTTTCACAAACACACCAAAAAACGCGTGGATACTTGTCCCGCGAGAAAATGGATGTCCACAGTGTGGGAAAAGTGACATTCTTCAATTGCACTTTTTGATTAAAATAAATTATTTTGATTCTAAAAAATGAAGAATTGGGTTGGAGATGCTCTTAACAGTTGGAGTGCCTTTCTAGTCACCTCTAAGCCTCATCATTTGGCCTGGGGCCCGCCCGCTCGTCGGGCTTTACCCGAGCCCAAGCCCGTCAAATGGGCGGGCTAGCCCAGCCCGACTTTTCATGGGCCGGGCTTGGGCCTAAAATATTTAGCTACAACCCGCCCACCCGCCCGCCCGTAGCCCGGTACACTTGTAATGCATTATTGCACGGTTAATGTACATAAGATATAATAAATAATGTACCAAAAAAAAGATATAATACAAATGTACCAAAATAAAAAAAATAATACACGGTTGGACATATGTGTGTAACTATGTGTATATATCTCACAGTAAAGTTCTAATAAAAAACTAACCATATGCATTATAATTTTGAGAAGGTCTGAACATATGTATTGATTGACAATTCATTTGTTGCATGGGTAACTAACAACTGCTCATGGTGTATTGTTACAGCATATGATAGGCTAGACAAGGTTCAGTTGTAATTAAAAAAAAATGGCTCCAAAAGGTTCAATTGTAACAAAAATAAAAAATAAAAAAAAGAGCATTTGGCCCGCCCAAATAGCCCAGCCCAGCCCGCCCGAAGACTAGCCCGCCCGCGCGCCCGCCTAGGATAAGCCCGTGGACAGGCCTGGGCTTCAACTTTTGAGAGATAGCCCGGCCCGCTAAAAAGAAAAATCCCGCATAGCCCGGCCCGCGGGCGGGCTTGGGCTGAAAGTTCGCGGGCTGGGCTGGCTCGGCCCGATGATGACCCTTAGTCACCTCCGACCAGGGATGGATCCAGGAATCCAACCCAATGGGGGCACCTTATTATTTATAATCATGGAATTTTTTTCTTAGTCAACGATCTTGCTAAATTAGAACACTCATTATGAACTATAATGCCATTGTCAAGTATCCATATAATCCGTCAAAACATAAAATTTATAATGCATACTTTTAGAGTATCATTTACCTTGACATTGACTAGTCTTTAGAATGATCGAGATGGTTATATTGATTTAAAAATATTTCTCCACAACAGTTAAAAATAAAGAAAATCAAAAGATAAATCTTAAAATAAATAAATAATTTATAAATCATATGAATAAACCAGCCGACGAAAGTTGAAGCAAAAAATTTACTCTACATTTTAATTTTTGAGATATATATAAGTGTGTACGCTAAATATAGTATTATATTACATTATTATGCTAAATATATAATATTAATAATTTTTTATTTTAGTTTTGAGCGGGGTCAGAGGGGGCACTTGCCCCCGCTAGATCCGTCCCTACCTCCGACTGGTTAGGCCCTTACGGTGGATGTTCACTGCGTAGGTTAGGCGAAAGAGCAAGGAAGAGCTCGGGTTCGATCTCGACCAGATGTCTGGTCAGGCAAGAAGTTAGAACCAGGACACCATAGATATATCAACTTCCTTTCTATGGAAGTTGAACCGAAAGCATCACTAAACTTTTACAAGGGGGTCTTGTTGGGTTTCTTTGTTGGGAGGTTTTTGGTTTTTAGGTTTATTTTTGTTCTCCTTTAGGTAGTTCTAATTTTTTTTTTTGGCTTCTTGCCTTCCTAATTTTTTTGGTCTAGGTGGCATCTTTCGCCGATATGCCTTGGTCCTTAATTTTTACTCTTTTTTTTTCCATCATGGATTAATAAATTCCTTTTGTTTAAAAAAAAAACCCCACCTCTTTCCTTGCCTTCCTTTGAATTTTCCCTACGAGTGGTTTTTCGCAGGACAGGTTAGCCTAGCGTGTGGGCAACAAATGCCGTTGATGTTGAGAGTGTGTGGGGGAGAGAGGAGCTGAGAGACAGACAGAGAGGATGAGAATGACTAGAGGAAAGGGAAGTCAGCAGTGTTAAAATGAAGAGAGAGAGAGAGAGAGAGAGATTCCATACATCTGAACGAGGACGTAAGTGCAACTACCAACGTTTGATTCACATAATGCTGGTTTAGCTTCAGAGATATAGACCCATTGTCATATCAATTACAAAAAGAATGAATGTCTTCATCCAATTTGTGAAAGCTGCAGCCACCAATTTGTGAAAGCTGCAGCCACAGCACACCATATCCATTTTGGATTATATATATATATATAGGGGCCGGTTCCGGGAACACAACAAAAAACACAAAAAAAGACACACCATCTCAGCCTTTAAAATCAAGGGCTCGGATTAAAACTTTAAAGTTGAACACCCCATCTTTTTCTCTCCACCTCACCTAATCTCTCTCCCCCCATCTCTAGTTCACGACATAACCATACACAGACCCATCGATCCAATCCTCTCCGGAAACCCATCTCCCGATTACCCTCCGGCGACCCTCCCTCTCTCTCTCTCTCACGACCAGTCCCAATTCCATCGTCATCATTTTTTTGTTCCACCTATATGAGATGAATATTATCATTGCAAACACCACTAACACTGATAGCATGAGTGCTTCAACCTCAGGAAATTAAATGTCGAGCTGTGAAATTAAAGGGACATAAATCCTTATACTGGAATGCAAAATATGAATCACAGCTTGACAACTACGGAAACTAATATTATTTTCATAATCACTTCCAATCAGTAATCCTCTGGATAAACAACGTGAGCAATTTGTTCAACTGGGTCTTGTTGTAGCGCAGCTTTTCTCCAACTGGGTCTTCAAATCTACTCTCATTCGACAATATCTGGAAAATTATCTCAAATCTTTTAGTCAAAGACTGATTCTTAGCGCGCCGACAATATGTAGACGCAAAAAATCTCAACCAAATATTTTCAAGTTGGGATTGGTGAGGTGGATCTAGAAACCCTTGATATTTTTGTGTGTGAGAGAGAGAGAGAGAGAGGCACACCGGAACTGGTCATGGGGGGGTGGCGCCCGAGATGGAATCGAAAGTTGGGTCTCCGGAGAGTATTCCATCGATGGGTTGTGAACCAGAGGGAGGGGGAGAAAGATTAGGTGAGGTGGAGAGACAAAGATGGGTTAGACAAAGATGGGGAGTTCAACTTGAAAGTTCGTTGTATATATATATATATATATATATATATATATATATTATATATATAGCGGATATATATATAGAGGGAGGGGGAAAATTGAAAGATGTTTCCGGATTAGTGATTTCAAATTTTGACAAAGACAAGGTGTTTCAAAAAGTGTTTTCCAATGGAAATTTTCAAAAAAAAATACCGGGAAAAGGGCTTGATCCACGCAATTTTTAAAAATGCGCATTTTTGATTTTGCGAAAAATCGGGAAGGTGGATCAAGCCCTTCCCGGTATTTTTTTTTTGAAGATTTCCAAATTATTTTTGGTGGCCATTTGGAAAACATCTTTGAAAACATCTTTGGAACACATTGACGGCTTATTTCGATCAAAAAATATCGGGAAGGGCTTCAAAATGCTTCAATCCGGGATTTCGGGATCCTTGACAAGAGAGTGTGTGTATATATATATATGTATATGTATATATACATATCATGGATCAAATGTTGGATCCCGAATCGGGAGTTTTAGTTTGGATCAAATTTATACGATCCAAACCGTTTATGTAAATTTTTTTGGATCAAGCCCTTCATAGTTTTTTTTTTGATGATTTTATGAAAACCCTTAAAAACACTTTTTAAACACATTGAACCCTTAAAAACATTTTACACACATTGGACGGTTCGGATTATACAAAAACAATTTTTAAAACCTCGAAAACACCATTTTTTTCTTCAATCCGGGATCCTTGACAGGATCACCGGTGTATATATATATAGGGGTCGCTTCTAGTCCGGACTCCGGATTTGCGGACCCTTATGAATCGAGCATTTTTTTGACGATCTGAACCGTCCAATGTGTTCAAAAGGTGTTTTCAAGGGTCCACGCGGGAAATCTACAGTTTTTGCGAAAAACTGCTTGGATCAAGCCCTTCCCAGTATTTTTTTTGAAGATTTCCCGCGTAGACCCTTGAAAACACATTTTAAACACATTGAACGGTTCGGATTTCCCAAAAATAATTTTTTAAGTGAAAAAATTACATTTTTTCTTTAATCCGGGAGGTCCTTATTAGAAAATTTGGGAAATAGCTAACACTTGAAAGACCGTTTATTTATGAGGGTCAATAGAATTTTTGCAATAGCTAAGTGAAAGTTAAGCTACATTTTGAGTATCCTATTAGACTAAGAGAAATAATTTTTTTCAATCTAATTTAAGAAAATGTACTTTTTAGTGTCTTGAAAATTTTGTTCTGTAATGTTAACCATTAAAAGGAAAATTCAGAAATTCATTTATAAAAAATTGAAATGCGAAAACGTTTTTTCTTTGATCAAACGTACATACATGTGATCAATGGGTAACAGAGATTTTTATTTTTTTTAAAAGTAGACTCATTGATCCAATTAATGTGATACATGTGATCAATGGGTAACAGAGATTTTTTTTCAAAAAAAAAAAAGTTGACTCATTGATCCAATGTAGGGATTCTCCAATTTGCCTGTTACTGTATCTTTTTCATGCTTAAAAACAAATAAAACTGAAACGTTTATACTAAGAAGTAAGGGTGTGGAAATGACGATAATGAATTTGATAATGAATTTAAAAGGAAAGAAATGGCTACAATACACACCCCTTGTTAATTTGGGTGTACCATATGCACCTATTGTATGGTCCAGATTTTGCCACCTCATCGGCAATAGTAACATTTTTTAGTTTTTCGTAACTTTTCAGCAATATGATTCGTAACATTTTCTATGATTCGTAACATTTTGGTGTGTCTCGTAACTTTTATCAAAAATTTCGTAACTTTTACAAAAAATTTGTAACTTTTATAGGGGTATGTATCATGTTGGAAACTCGGTTTCAAATAATCTGGAAATAAACACAAACAGAAATTTAAAATAATCAGTAAAACGTACCGAGCCAATTTCAGTACACCGGAAATTGGCAAGAGACGATTCGAGTCGAGACGAGTATTAAAATACCCTGTCCTTAAGGCAAATTCGCCCTCCACTACGGTGCTGATGGAGAACTTGGACGTTTGCCACCCATGAATACCCGACTTTCACCAGTCGAAAGCAGCACTGCAATCTAATCGGTAGGCAAACCAGAAAACCGCGCATAACTCTTTGAAGTTTAAATGCAGGAAGTGCAGAATGTATGCAAATGAAAACGTAAATGAATGAGGAAGAGGAGGGTTCTATTTATAAATAAATAGGCACCCGAACGAAAAGGTACGAAGCAATAAGGTGCGGTTGTTCGGAACGGACGCAACCCGCCGGAAGTGAATAGGAAAAGAAATTTCGGTTGGGACACACTGTTTCGGTAAGGAGAAGGGAAAAATTTAACTGAAACGGACCCGGTTCGACCCGGCCCAGTCCATATAAAATTTCAGTAAAAAGATAAGAACCTCTTGGGCCTAAGCCCATCTTATCTAATGACCCAACCCGGTCGGACGGCGGCGCGCGCGTGTGTTATATGGACCAAAGCGCACTTTGTCCATGCCTTCTCCCCCAACAAAAGTTGTAATGACCCAAAGGGCCAACCCTTATTGTCCAACTTGGGATACATATACCCAATGAAATAGTTGTGCCTCACCAATGTGGGACAACATATTTTCCCCCTTCTACCAATGTTCATGTAGGCACTTTCAAGGTCAATTTTTCATTCACCTTGACTTGTTTTTATCCAACCAAGGGTTCGATCTTAATCTCCTAACTAAGATGAACACAACGGTATGTGGGTCCGGCCATATGGACGTGTAGGACCCACTTTAATAATTAATTAAAAATGGATAAAACCAAGTTTTTTCCAACAATCCCCCACATGAATGAAATTGGCAGGATAGACAGTGCTATGCAGATGCAAATTTCTGAGAGTTACAGTAGGAAATCTCCTGCATGGGGTTAGGTAGCTTTTGGCTTTGAACCTCACCTTGTGAATAACTATCGGACTTACTAGCTAACGAGTGAACGCGATGTCTTGAACTGTTCAGCCGTTTGTGTAAGCCAAGACAATAGTCAACACACAGGATCATTCCAAACGCAGTTTGGTTCTTACGGTTGTGCTCATTACAGCCCTGAGACACACCTGGTCTTCATGAATGTTTTGTAAAGAATTCCACCCGTGACATTCTCATAGAATCGGCCCATTCTACATCCACATAGGTGATTCTCAATAAGAGTATCCTGCTATACCCTACTTGAATTTTCCAAGGTTTAAGAATCATTAAAGGCATTGCCTAACCTTTTACGCTGCAGGCATCACTGTTGCATCATAGGAATGGGTAGAGACATAGTCTCCACAGTGATTCTCCTAAGTCTCATATAACTCGGTTGTCCCGTTGAACCTAGATCTTGGGATCTCCAGTCAGCTAGGTTGGGTTGCCGTTATAGAGGCTTTTAAGTTATGGGCTTCAGCCCCATTCCCCTCGACGATTTAACAACTAACTCATTTGATAACCCTTTGGTTAGCGGATCTGTGATATTATCTTTTGATCTTACATAATCAATTGTGATAATTTCATTTGAGAGTAGTTGTCTAACGGTGTTATGTCGTCGACGTATGTGTCGAGACTTTCTGTTATACATACTGTTCTGAGCTCTGCCAATTGCTGACTGACTATCACAGTGTATGCAGATTGGTGGCGCAGGTTTAGAGCAATTTGGAATGTCCTCCAAGAAATGCCGAAGCCACTCAGTTTCCTCACCAGCTTTAACTAAAGCTATAAACTCAGATTTCATTGTGGATCGTGCAATGCACGTTTGCTTGGTGGATTCCCAAGAGACAGCTCCACCAGCTAATGTAAACACATATCCACTTGTGGATTTTGAGTCATTGGTGTCGGATATCCAATTCGCATCCTTATATCCTTCTAGTACTGTTGGATTCCGAGTATAGTGCAGCCCATAATCAATGGTATGCCTTAGATATCTAAGCACCCTGATTATTGCCGTCCAATGATCCTTCCCAGGATTGCTTGTATACCTACTCAGTTTGCTAACAGAGTAGGCTATGTCCGGCCTTGTACAATTCATCAAGTACATTAGACTGCCTATAATCCGTACATATCCCAATTGGTTAACACTTTGACCGGTATACTTGTATAGATGCAAAGTTAAGTCTACTGGTGTTTTGGCTATATTGACGTCTTCCCTATTAAACTTCTCTAGTATCTTCTCAACATAGTGTTTTTGAGATAAGATATATCCCTCGGGACTTCTAATAATCTTGACTCCTAGGATGACGTCAGCCAAGCCCATATCCTTCATGTCAAATTTGGAATTCAACATGTTCTTTGTAGATTTTATGATTTCATTATTGCTTCCAAGAATGAGCATATCATCTACATACAAGCAAACAATGACATAGTTATTACCGCTATATTTGACATACACGCATTTGTCAAAGCCACTTGAGATCATGACTTTGTCAAACTTCGCGTGCCACTGTTTTGGAGCCTGTTTTAAATCATATAACGATTTGACAAGTTTGCACACTTTCCCCTGTTGTCCTGGAACCTTAAACCCTTCAGGTTGTTCCATATAAATCTCCTCATCAAGGTCACCATTTAGGAAGGCGATTTTTACATCCATTTGATGAATCTCAAGATTGTTTAAAGCCGCAAAGGCAATTAACATTCTTATAGACGTTATCCTTGTACCAGGAGAATAAGTGTCAAAGTAGTCTAGACCCTCCGTTTGTCTATAACCTTTGACTACAAGTCTCGCCTTGTACTTGTCAATTGATCCATCTGCTTTCATCTTCCGTTTGAATATCCACTTGTATCCTAGAGGTTTGCAGCCTCGAGGAAGATCCGTGAGTTCCCAAGTGTGATTTTGCAGAATGGATTCAATTTCACTATTTATGGCTTCTTTCCATAAAGGAGCCTCCGATGATGACATCGCCTCCTGATAAGTCTGTGGTTCAGCTTCTAACACATATGTTAGGAAGTCTGGTCCAAAAGACGTCGAAGTTCTAGCCCTTTTACTACGACGAGGCCCATCAATATCATCATGATTTTCTTCAGGAACTGAATCAATATCATTGTCCATATCATCAGATTCCTGAATAGGCTCAGTTTCTAGAACTGGCCTAGGGAGTCTATTATCCCTAAATGGGAACACATCTTCAAAGAATTTTGCATTCCTGGATTCCATAAAAGTTAGGATAGATATCAAGAATTTCTGATTCATAGACAAGAAAACGATATGCACTGCTATTATGAGCATAACCGATGAAGACACAATCAACGGTTTTAGGTCCTATCTTAACCTTCTTAGGACCGGGAACTGCTACTATGGCCAAACACCCCCACATTTTCAAGTATTTATAGGAACGTTTGATACCTTTCCATAATTCATAAGGAGTAACATTTGTTTTCTTGTGTGGGATCTTGTTCAAAATATAGTTAGCGGAGAGAATAGCGTCCCCCCACAAATACTGTGGTAATCCTGAACTAATCAACATGGCATTCATCATCTCTTTTAGAGTTCTGTTCTTTCGTTCAGCAACTCCGTTTTGTTGTGGTGTATAAGGAGCAGTTGTTTGGTGAATGATCCCATGTTGGGCACAAAATTCACCAAATGGTGCTTCATATTCACCACATCGATCACTTCTAACCATTTTGATCTTTTTGCCAAGTTGATTTTCCACTTCTGCCTTGTAGTGGATAAATTTTTCAATGGCCTCACTCTTAGCCTTAAGCAGATAAAGATAACAGTATCTTGTGCAATCGTCAATGAAAGTAATATAGTACTTATTCCCACCGCTAGTTTCAACAAACTTTAAGTCACACAGATCTGTATGAATTAAACCGAGCAGTTCAGCACTTCTTTCAATTCTTTGAAATGAGTCCCTTGTCATTTTCGCCTCTACACATACTTCACATTTATGATCTGAGTTTATACTAAATTTTGGAATACTTTCTAAGTCAATTAAGCGCTTCAAAGTTCCATAGTTAACATGTCCTAATCTACCATGCCACAAATTAGAGAACTCAATCATGTAAGCAGAAGTTATGTTCATTTCATTGAAACCCGGAGAGGCCGGAACCTTAGTCAGAACATTCATCTTAAACAGTCTGTTTACCATGTATCCCCTCCCTACATACACTCCATGTTTTTTCAGCACAACCTTATCAGCCTGGAAGTTCAACCCAAAACCATTTTTGACCAAAAGTGAGCCAGAAATCAGATTCTTTCGAATCTCCGGCACATGCATCACATCCTTGAGAGTCAGATTTTTTCTGGAAGTCATTTTCAGAACCACATTTCCAAGTCCTTCAACCTTGGAAGTCGAGGAGTTTCCCATGAAGAGTTGTTCGCCAGAACCCACCGTTTTATAAGTGTTGAACATCTTCTTGTCTGCGCACACATGGCAAGTTGCGCCAGTGTCCACATACCACTCCTTGGAATTAGAACCCACCAAGTTGACTTTGGAAACCATAGCCGAGAGACTCAATTCTTCAACACCGTCAGAGAGAGCCTCCATTTCAGTCATATTAGCTTGCGCTTGTTTTTTGCTGCGACATTCAGCAGCCTTATGGCCCTGTTTGTCACAAACAAAGCACTTTCCAATGAATTTGTGCCTTCCCTCGAACTTAGCCATTTTGCCCACACCACCTCACGGACCGAGGTTAATACATTTGCCCGGTTTCTTCCTCTTGTTGCCGTTTTTCCATTTGCTAGCCTTGCCCTCTTGCTCAACCATGTTAGCCTTAGCGGCAAACTGACTCAAAGTCTTCTTTTCCAAATTCAAAGTACTCTCTTTCATTCTCAGACGCGTGACCAGATCTTCCAAAGTCATCTCCTTACGCTTATGATTCATTTGCTTCTTGAAATCCTTCCAAAGGGGTGGCAATTTCCGAATGATGGCAGCCACTTGGAATGATTCACTCAAAATCATCCCTTCGGTATGAATCTCATGAAGCAAAACTTGGATTTCTTGGACCTGATCCAAAATGGACTTGGAGTCGACCATCTTGAAATCCAAGAACCTCCCCACAACAAATTTCTACAATCCAGCGTCTTCAGCCACATACTTCTTCTCCAAGGTAAGCCAGAGTTCCTTGGCGGTTTTATCTGTACAAAACACGTTGTACAGCGCATTGTTCAATCCGTTGAGTATGTAGTTGCTGCAGAGAAAGTCCGAGTTCTTCCATTCATCGAAAACAATCCGAACCTGTACATCTGCCTCATTCTCCGCGACGATAGGGGCATCTTCAGATGAGGTAGAAAAACATCTTCATTTGCCACCTTTTGAAGTCTACTCCAGTGAACTTTTCTGGTTTTTCAGCATGACTCAATGGCACCACGGCCGGAGTCGGAACCGGAACAACAACTGCAATAGGGATAATGGGAGGAGGAGTGGGTGGAACATCACCAACTTTCTCGGTAGTCATTTCTGTTTCACAAACAAAAAATCGACACTATTGTAAATAACAATTTTAACTTTACCCGAAAAATATAACGCTATTTTTTTTATAAAAAAAAAACAGTAAACAAACATATTACAAATGTGCAAAACAAAATTACCACGCACTAGCAATAGAAATGTGAGAAGTTTTGTTTCCTAAAACAATCAGTTTTCAAAAATAGAAGTAATCTGATAATTGGTAAACCCACGACCCAATTATACCAATAGACTTACAAATAACCCGAAGTCACTAATTGAACCAACTTCAAAAACGAGACAAGGAAATCAATGTGCAATTACTGGAATATTAAATTCACAACAATAAGAGAAGCCTAAGACTAATAAAATTTGGCTATAGGAAACTTAGCCCACTGATCTGTTTAAAGCCAATGGAAAAGTCAAAACAATTACACAAACTCAACTTTTTCCAGAAACTAAGACCGAGTAAAAGAAGAAGCAATCAACCAGATTAAAAATTTCCAACTTTTTCCAGAAACAAGCCAACGGTAATGTTTCAGATTATCAACCGAGTTCATAAAAAAAAATATGAATTTGCCTTAAGATTGTTGGAAACTCGGTTTCAAATAATCTGGAAATAAACACAAACAGAAATTAAAAATAATTAGTAAAACGTACCGGGCCAATTTCAGTACACCGGAAATTGGCGAGAGACGATTCGAGTCGAGGTGAGTATTAAAATACACTGTCCTTAAGGCAAATTCGCCCTCCACTACAGTGCTGATGGAGAACTTTGACGTTTGCCTCCCAGGAATACCCGACTTTCACCGGTCGGAAGCAGCACTGCAATCTGATCGGTAGGCGAACCAGAAAACCGCGCAAAACTCTCAGAAGTTTAAATGAAGGAAGTGCAGAATGTATGCAAATGAAAACGTAAATGAATGAGGAAGAGAAGGGTCCTATTTATAAATAAATAGGCACCCGAACGAAAAGGTACGAAGCAATAAGGTGCGGTTGTTCGGAACAGACGCAACCCGCCGAAAGTGAACAGTCATGTTCGATGACTGTTCGTGAACAAAAGAAATTTCGGTTGGGACACACTGTTTCGGTAAGGAGAAGGGAAAAATTTAACTGAAACGGACCCGGTTCGACCCGGCCCAGTCTGTATAAAATTTCAAGATAAAAAGATAAGAACCTCTTGGGCCTAAGCCCATCTTATCTAATGACCCAACCCGGTCGGACGGCGGCGTGCCCGTGTGTTATATGGACCAAAGCGCACTTTGTCCATGCCTTCTCCCCCAACAAAAGTTGTAATGACCCAAAGGGCCAACCCTTATTGTCCAACTTGGGATACATACATATACCCAATGAAATAGTTGTGCCTCACCAATGTGGGACAACATATTTTCCCCCTTCTACCAATGTTCATGTAGGCACTTTCAAGGTCAATTTTTCATTCACCTTAACTTGTTTTTATCCAACCAAGGGTTCGATCTTAATCTCCTAACTAAGATGAACACAACGGTATGTGGGTCCGGCCATATAGACGTGTGGGACCCACTTTAATAATTAATTAAAAATGGATAAAACCAAGTTTTTTCCAACATATCATACACACCCAAATAAGGGGTGTGTATTGTATCGTAGTAAACGAAATACTTGGATGTAAAACTATTTACACCTCAATTTAGGCACCAAATGCAAAAAAAATACCAAAAATATTTATTGGAAGTTAAGAAAAATTCGAAGAGGCAATAATTAATTAATAAAAATTAATTAATGCAGGGACAGGTGTGACGAGTTGAATTGTTTGGGCGATTTGGCTAATTTGAAAAAATTGGTTTTTTGGTTTTTTTTCGTTTTGTCCTTATTAAAAAAAAATTGAATTTGTTAGTTTTCGGTTGATTTTTTGTGGTTTCTTGGCTTGTCTTGACGAGAGGAATCTAAAAAGTATAAAATTATTAGCCAAACTTAAAGTTTTGTGAATAAAGACGAAAAATAATCCAAAAAACTGGTTTATTTTCTGCTTTATTCAAAAAACTATTATTTTTTACCATAACTTTATACTTTTTGGATTCGTTTCGACAAGTTAAATCCAGAAATCACAAAATCTTGACGCAAAACTAACAAATGCAAAAAAAATTATGAATAAAAAAACCAAAAAACCAGTTTTTTCAAATTAGCCAAATCATAAAAGAAACCGAGTGTTACAAGATGTGAACACATATTCGGCTCTTGAGTTTTTTTTTTTTTTTTTGTCAAAAGCGATAATAGATGGTATTATAATTTGATCAAGCAGTACATCAGGAAGAAGTCTCGTCCTTTAGCAAAGAGCCGAGCAACCAAAACGGGGGGACTCGGTCCAGAGACCATACCCCATACCAACTAAACATTTAGAAGCAATAGTATGAGCCACTGTGTTGGAAGACTGACGGATATAAGAAAAACACGCACACAAAAAACTCCGTCCTATGCATAAAATATCATGTAAAATAACTCCCACTTCCAGACGTGCTTCCGATTGACCATTGAGCATGTTAATTACCGATTGCGAGTCGCCTTCAAAAATCACTGAGCTTAATCCCAAGTTGGTTGCAACAGCCCGTGACGAAAAGCCAGTGCTTCGGCTACCAACGCGCTAGCACAACAAGGAATTTCATCCATAGCTGCTGCCATGAATTCACCCCTACAATTCCTTACCACAATCCCAACACTGCCCTTCAAGCTATCTTTATGCCATACTGCATCCACATTTATTTTATAAAAACCTGCACCCGGTTTACTCCATGAAGCCTCCGACCTTGGTCCTTCATTATGAATGCTGGTAGAGGTCCCAACGTGAGCTGGACCTAACTAGTTAGCTATTGTATGCTCCTGGAGATGACTAACGGCCCGCTTGCTAACCACTTCCGGGATGGTGATTTTGTCCTCAAAACTCGCCCCATTCCTACATTTCCAGATTTGCCAAAGTAACATTGCAGCCAACGATAAAAGTTCTCCTTTGTTAGTTGCATTTTGCCATCTCGTTCTCAACGCTTCCCATACTCACGAAAGAATCAAATTGGTGGCTTCCAAAATCGACTTGTAAAGTTGATATGGACCAAACCCGTTGAGCCAATGGACACGTGCAAAACAAATGGACAATTGATTCAGCTTCGTCCCCACAAACCGGACAAATGGGGTCCTCAATGATCCTTCTGCGATGTAACTCTCCCTTCGTGGCCAAGATCTCATGGCTGCACTTCCAAAGAAAGTGTTGAACCTTCTTTGGGATATTGAGCTTCCAAATCTCCTTCCATTGCTGCTCATCACCATCCTCCGTGCTTGAACCACCTACTCCACATCCAAATATGAAATCGCTAAATACAAGCCTTTTTCTGCTGACTGCCAGTAGGGGTGTCCACGGATCGGTTTTGGCCGGATCAGTTCGGTTCTCGATCCGATCCACTCGTGACGGATTGTCGTTTTTAAGATCCGCAACCGTTCGCGGGTGACATACGGATGAGTCCGTTCGGTTGCGGATTGAGCGGATCGAGCGGATTTAGAGGATCAAAGAAGAATTATTAGGCGGATTGGGTGGATCGAACCCAAACCAAACCGAACCGCATCCGTCAAAATAAAAATATTAGGATCCGTATCTATCCGTAACGTACCTCGGGTGAGTAAACGGACGGATCGGTTTGGGAAGTTTAAACGAATTGAACAGATTGGACGATCCGCTGGTCAACCCTAACTGCCACACTTATATCAGGTAGTTATCTCTTAGGAGAAAATGGCCATGCGAATATGCATGATCGTATATGAATATGATCCGGATACATAGACAGCGACTGAAACACAATGAATAAAATACAACTCAGATGCACACAATAGTCTTTTTGCAATCACTTTTCTGTTTTATCAAATTATTGCTATATGTGTGTAGGCTTTGAAGCCTTCCCCACCAAATGCCAAAATATGTCAACTATAATGTCTTGTCGCTTCGTGTACATAACGTTTTTCGTCGTGCTCGTGTAATGGGGGAGTGATGACAAAGTAGTCAATTTACATGACAAGTTGACAACTATAAAATAGAAAGAAAAAATAAAATAAAAAAGATAGTAGTAACCACGTGGGGATGTGAAAAAACGGCCTAAAAAACCAACAATATTTCTCATGCCATGTTATGACAATTATTATTATTCTTCCCATTGATCTGTGATTCCGAAAAAAATACACTATTAAAACGCAATAATTTGCCCCTACCGCCATTTTACGACAAATCTCTCTCATAATTTCTATTTTTATTTTATTTGTTTTTGTGGGAGAGCTCTATTTCAAAGTGCAAGAATCCGAACTCTGCCATCTATTACAAACTTTTTCTGGTTTAGTGTAAGACATAAGTTTAGTTTTTATATATTTTTTATAATATTGTCTAAATTAGTAACTAAGGCGTTGTCACTGACCTCCCCTGAGGTTCTGAAAATTAGTAATCTACATGTGTCTTCCATTTGGAAAAATATATGTGGAAGAGAATAGGAAAAAAGGAAAATCGTCTTCCTCTTCTTCTTCTTCTTTTTTTAATCTTATGAGTTTAAGGAATATACATGTGCATTTTCTTTAAAAGATACATTGACAAAAAAACAAAAAAACAAAAAAAAAAAAGAACACAGAGAGATAGACTAATTGATAAAAAGTAAGTTTCATACAAAATAATGATTATTAAAATATAGATTGTGTAGTTCATCTAATATTTAAGGGCATTTCAGTCATTTAACGATAAAAACTAACGGCGTTAGTGTCAACTTAACGGATTGGGGGAATCTAGATAAAAGATTATAAAGTAAGAGAGGTAAGTGTAATTTTTATCAGAAACCTTGGGGTGACATTTTCTAAAGAAATTCTTGTCAACAACTAATTCTTTGAATTAGTGCAAACAAAAACTAAAACTTTGTGCACGAAAGTGCGTTATTTTTTTTATTTTGGGACAGAGGGAAGTATTAAACAAAAAGCGCAAAATGGATAACGATAGCTGCAATCAATTGTACGGAAAAACAAAAGCTAGTTTGCTAGCTTCTTAAATAAATAGGAGTTTTTAGTAGTAATTATCAACTTGGGTTAACAACAATCAGGTGAAACGTCAACCGAATGTAATTAAATTAGACTTTTTAACAACAAAAAATTATTGATTTTGTAAATTACTCTTCTGTAAAATCATGGTTGCTTCAATAAATAGATGGGTCGTTTGAATTCTTTATCAATGGATCTGGGTACACAGCTCTTCATTTTTTTAATTTTCATTTTATGATAGTGTTGTGATAATTATGATAGATTTAAACCCTAATTGAATTTACGACATTGAAAAATTTACACCCAATACTTGAGTCTTCCCCTCCAATTGGTGACACATTATATGATATTCTACAACTATATGCCAAATAATATCCAGCTAAAGCCTATTTGAGAAAACCTCTCCAGACTTTCAGATTCACCCAAAAAAAAAAAAAAAAGGATCTTTGACATTAATTTCTTCAGCTCAATTTTAATAAATGATTAATGACTTTGATTTTAGAGCTGTCAACTTTCAAGCTTAGTGCTCACCATGGAAGAATGAGATCATGGAAAAAATTATGGCTCTTCCGAATTGCTATGCTCCTTATCCAAAATGTGGAATTGTATTTCAAGTAATTGAATTTACATTTATATAAATAAGTCAAGCTGTCTCTTTTAAGGCCTAAAAGTATTTTGAAGAATGTTGGTTGAAAAATGAAAAAGGTGTTGTCCCGAAAATAACTTTGATGCCAATAGGAGCAGTATTTTCAGAATTGAGCAAAGCAACACTAAAGCGGATCCAGGGGCGCTGTGTGGTGCGGCAAAACCACGTCGTTTTGCCACATTTTTGGGCACACCTCTGAAGTTTTCAAGGGCCCTGTTTGGAGGGTAAAAAAATACCGATTTCAAAGTGCCTAAACCCCATAGAGCCTAAACCCACTATACCTTACCCCAAAGAACCTAAACTCCCCTAAAATTGAATCCCAAAAGCCTAATCCAAAGTGCCTAAACCCGAAGTGCTTAAACCCACTATACCCTGCCCCCAAAGAGCCTAAACCCCCTAAAATTGAATCCCAAAATTAACTCTGAAAACGGTATTTTTTTTCCTTCCTCCAAACAAGGGCCCTTAGAAGCTTCATAGGTTTGCCCAAAATGCGATAAAACGATATAGTTTTACCGCATAACACCCCCCAGATTCCACTGAAGCAAACCCCAAAAAATAATTTTGACTAAGAGAGCTTGTAGAGACTATTTTGTAAGACAACAAATTAATTAAGAAATGGTGTGCCAAATTTCTACTCTAAAATTTGTTTTCTTCTTTTTTGTGTATATGTTAAGAAAAATTTGTTGAAACGGTTTCCAACAAATTGGTAACAAGTTTTGAATATTTTCCTTGTGATCATGTCTACAAATTTATGCGGTTCTGTACTTGTCCAGATCGTGCAATTGAGACGAAGGAATCATACAATTGAGGCAAAGAGACGAGCCACGTACCAAAAAAAAATAACAACAGTTTTAGTAAGGAGATTGATATTCATAATGGGTTCAGTCATGCTAGGGCACTATAGATTCTTTTAAACGCATCCACAGTGGCTCTTAAAATGGCTCTTATGTGAGGCTCCTAAAATTTAACAAGTCATTTGATCAATTACGGTCTTCAATGGGCTCGCAATACAAGCTCCTAAGAGTGGGTCTTTAGCATAGCTTTTAAACCATTAGCTAAATTTAGGTTGCTTTGTAGCTAGCTCCAAGCGAGACCCAAGCCCTTTTAATTTTTTTTAAATATGAAATTTTCAAAAGATAAATGATTTTATTTGAAAGTAGAGAATGTTCTTGCTAACCCATTGAGTGCACATATGGTCTCTAAATTTAGCAAGCTCTAGAAGTGAAAAATAGACCCCAATTAGGCTTACGTATACACCTTAGAAGTCAACTTATGAGCTGTTTTTTGGGAGTCCATTGTGAATGCCCTAAGGGGTAACAAAAAAAAAATGACAAATTTATCATGAAAAATACATGCACAACACAATATATTGCAATTAAGCTAAAGAGCATATCCAAGTCTCATATTCCGTCGGATCTGGCAACGCTCACTACTGAGATGAAAGAAAGGACCAAAGATACGACTGCAAAAAAGTCCAAGATTTTCGTTTATAAAACGAAATCACAACACAATAGCAAAGACATTTTCCCCAATATGTAACCAATCAAATAACTATCCACTGATCTCCCATTTGATCACACGATCACTCTTTACGTACATCATTATCGAAAGACATCTTTTTCACTACTGCAGCCAGGACAAGGTCTACGCTAGTTTCACAAGACAAAGGGCCTTCCGGCTATCGTGATCTTTGCACCTTCCCCACTCTCGTCTATCGTGATCTTTGCAACTCTCACCTTCATAACAAGATTCTAATCCATCACGCTCATACCCAGTTTACATCATGCAAGATCACCAAAAGGAATGATTTGCGCTAGAACGTAATCAGTCAGTGAGTATATGAGAGTGACAAGCGAATGTTTTTGCTAAGAAAAAGCGCTGAGCATCCACAAAAAACTTCTTCTTGACGGGCGCTTAGGGAGTCTTTTTGAAGCAATCGGCTTGACATTGGATTGCATGAAATACCAACCAGAACTTGCAGGAAGTGAACCTATGTATAAATAAAGAAAAACACCTGCACAAGTTGATAGACCCCCCAAAACAAGGGTCAGTATTAACCTCAGCCTGTCTAACACACTACCATGCCGGATCATTTAAACTTCATAAAGGATTAGATTTCTCTGTGCCCCAAATGATCCCCTACCACCAAACCCGAGATGTCGAGAAACTAACACCAAACCCGCCATTCAGGGTTCCTTAAAACTGTTGTTCTGTTTACTATGGTGATCCGGGAACAAACATAGCAAAATGTTTCCGGGCCAGAGTTGGCCTCAATCTGCTCTGTCGATGCTGCTACATAAGGCTTACATCACTGTGTCAATATATACAATCACCAAACAAAGCAAAATGTTTCCGGGCCAGAGTTGGCCTCAACCTGGTGCTGCTACATAAGGCTTACATCACTGTGTCAATATATACAATCACAGTAAGCTAAATCAATCATCAGCATGGTATATATTGTGAATGAAGCATATGAAACCAGCCTATCTCCATAGGAAGCAGGAGGATCCCCCAACAACATATATATACATTCCTACATAAAAAGTTTGAACTACTACTCTTAAAGAAAACTGTAGAACAGCGTGGGGACGTTTTCGAATGTTAGAGATGGTATACTTAGCCTCGATACCAAAAACAGTATTATGTCCGCACTAGTAAACTACAATTCAGTGCAGTTACGCCAGTTACAATAACACCACCATTATACATTCCCATTATACATTCATGAGAAACACATCAGAAAGCATACAATAGATGTTTTCAGTCTATTAACATTTTCTGCATTCGTAGCATACCATCACCATTTTTTTCTGCCAACATCACTGTCGTCATACCAAGAACAACAACCACCTTTCCTGCAGTCAGAATCAAGTCCTCTGCCTCAGCCTCCTGCCACTGGTATCACCACCATCTGAGAGTTGGGCCCAAACACTTCGCGACTTTCCGCCCCCACTACTACAATCCTCCTCACAACCAGCCACAGTCTTCAAGAGCTCAGACTGCAGTACTGGGCAGTTTTCTTTAAGATACTCGAACCCGTCAGACCGCATAACAGCTGCAATATAAAATCCAATGAATAATAGGAAACGGAAGTCAAATGCACAGGAAATGTGATGTTAATATGTCATTATCAACAAATCAAACAAAAGAAACCTAAGGATTCTTGCATTTTCCCCCTTGTGCCTAGGGCAATTGCAAACCCTTCTGCTTCGGATCCAAGGGCTTCACAGTTAAACCGATTACATGTCCCCGCATACTTTGCCACGTTATAAAGATCTTCATAACACTTGACCAGTAAGAATAGTTAACGCCATTCAAACTAGATGTTTATTGGTTGCATTTTATCCTCCGACATCGTCATATATCAAAACTCAGTTACCAGTCTGTGAAGAACCTGTTGGAGCAAAGGTCACTGGATACAACGGAAGTCATGCAAGATTCGCCGAGGACAAAGAGATATCTGGCCAAGACTAACAGCGATCTGGGGAGGACAGAGATACCTGGCGAAGTCTAACAGATGTGACAGATCTGTGTTCAAAATACCTCACACTATGAGCATCGGCAAGAGTCGAAGGTGGTCGTCAAGTGTGGAGGAGGTGTCTGTGATGGTCGGCAGTGGCAGGGGATGGACGAACGTGAGTTATCAGATCAGATTTAGTTAAGTAGGGTTAGGGTTTCAGTTCTTCACGATCTGAGGTCCGTCAGTCGTCGGCCAGTGTCGGCGAAGCTCCGGCGAGTAGGTATACTTGCCAACGAGAATAATAATGAAGCAGGTGTCTTTCGAAAAGGACTGTTGCAAAAGATCTGTAACAAAGAAGAAGATGAGGATGGAGAAGGGAGGATGTCGCGCCAAGATTTTTACCGGCCTTCGCCTGCCCACTTTCTAGGGCAAAGTGGACGCTTTCAAAATCATGACTTTTAAATGCAACACGTGAATTTTGAGTTTCGCAGCTGTGACTCATGCTGTTATTGAAAAAATGGCGTCGCCACCTAACACAATGTTCGGGTGTGTCAGATCACCCGTTAAAACGGCTTTAACCCATTTTTTATTTTATCTCGTTTGAGCCAATTTTCCTTTCAAACAAGGCTTGAAAATGACTCCCACTTCAGGGTTTGCGAAACACAGAGATGGATCCGAGGATTTACTGTTGCGAGTGGGGAAGGTGTTAGGCACCCCACATCGTCCTTTCGGCAATAGTTTTTCGATTACGGTTTAGTGGGGAAGTCAAAAATTCGATTCCGATCTTGATCTCAAACTCAATTCCACCCTCTGAAGGAAAATTGATTCCGAATCTGAGGTGAAAATTTGGAAATTCGAGTCCGCTACTTGGGTGGAAATCCAGAAATTTGATTCTGGTTTTGACTTGAAAATATGGAATTCAATTACAATTTTGACTTTATTTGAGAGTTCAGAAATTCAATTATGATGTTAACTGGAGATTCAGAAATTCAATTCTGAAGTTGATTTGACGGTTCAGAAATTCCATTCTGAGTTTGACTTGAGAGTTCAAAGATTCAATTCCGACATTGACTTGAGAGTTCGGAAAATTTGATTCTGACGTTGAGAGTTTAGAAATTCAATTAAGATGTTGACTTGAAAGTTCATAAATTCGATTATGAAGCTGAGTTGAATTCAGAAATTCGATTTTGATGGTGAGATTTTTGAGCTTGGAAGCTTTGTTGAAGGCTCTGGCTTCTGTACTTTGTTGAGCATGTGGATCTAGCTATGATTTGTTTTGTTTCATATGCTGCTTTTTTTATGGTGGTGCCGAGCATTCATGCTGCATTTCTGTTGTTTCCATTCGAAGATGTGCGCTCATTGTCTAGCCGTGAAGGTTGCTTTTGTGGGCCCTTCCTGACTTGCACTTTTTGTGTGGAGATTGTGCAGTACAGTCTGTTTTCCCCAACTACTCATCCCTGTCTGTTTTCCCATGATATCTTGTTTTGAACCAGCCAACTTTCCTTTCCATCTCCAGAGCCATATCCTAGAGTTAACCCTTCTTGCTTGAAGTGTCAAAATGTGTCAAAACCTCTGGCACTTGTACATTTACCGATATGGTCTTGTTTCAGGACTCATATGGAATCCAACATTTCACCCACTATTCCCATTCCTTAACCAGTTTGAAACCAGGTTCTTGTTCTTTTAGCTTAAACAAGGTTCTAACTAAAATCATTGCAGTCCGCCTCCATTTTGGGTATCAGAGCCAGGATGCTCTTTTAGCTTAAATCTCTTCTTGGGAACTTCTTTCCAAAATTACTTCAAATCTTTTCCTTGATATAGAAGCGTATGCTCTGTGGTTGCCTTCAAAGGATCCTCCACATCAGAAACTTCATATTCAAAGAACTACTTTTGGTGTTCTTTTCCTTAACTATTTTGGATACGAAAATCTTGTATAGCAGGGTTAAAGTACCTTGACTTTGGCTTATAAAACACTTGTCATACTTTTTCTTTCAACCTAGTCCCCCTTCAAGCCCTCGATATCCAGTCGTCCTTCAACCTAGTCCTAGGAAGGCCATGGCTCCATGACGCCGGTGTGGTCCCGTCGATGTTGCACCAGAGGATGTAACTTTACTTTGGACCTTTTTACTCAGGAAAAAGATGGCCGTATTTGACGATGAGGTAGTTGAAGCAAGACCTAGAAATGAGGCTGTTGAGGCTGGACTTGAATACGAGGCTCGATTGGGTAATGAGACTGCTGAGGCTCAATCTGGTAGTGAGGCTGCTGAGGTTGGATATGGTTCTTTTTCTTCTGATGATGGCAAGGGCCATGGAGGTTCTTTGACTGGTGGCACATGAGGGTTGGTGGGTTTTTTTTACGGGCAGGGGTTCAGAGACCTTCTGTGGTAGACAATTATTTAGCGATGCACAGGCTGATAATTGGTTTGTGATAACTTCCTTGGAGAATTGTGAGTTGAATGTGACGCTTTTGGCTTGGGTAGCGATCACAGGCACTAGATTTGGAGTGGACAATGTGAGGTTCTTTCTGAATTCTGGTGAGCAATGCTGATAAAGGAGGGCTCTGGGAATGAAAAGACCAACGATAACAGAGCGTTTTCTGCTTCAGGCCTAGGAGGCGGGGAATGCTTGGGCATTTACTTAAGTGTAGCTAATGTGCTTTTGGTGGCCTTCCCGTGGGGAACCAGATTGAAGGCTAATGCTTCTTGCAAATGTTTCCTTTTTTTATAATTTACTTTTCTTTTTTTTTTTTTTGCCATTTTTGACACTACTACCCTATCGGGTTTTCAGTAGTGCTGACTTTCAGCATTTTTGTCGTAGCTCCCTTTTGGATTTTAATCACACCCAACCAACAAGTGGGGCCCAATCAATACTCTAATTGTGGGCTAGAGAAAAAGCGGTGCGTGACGGAGCAAAGAAGAATGGGGTATTTTTGTCCATTTTTTGACTTCTCCCTTTAATATTTTCACATCAACATGTAGCCTAGGCCTACAGTCAATTAGACCACTAATGTTGGATTGCAGGCCTTACCAACATGTGGCCTAGGCCTACAGTCCATTAGACCACTAATGTTGGCCTCTAGCCCAATTTTCTGTTATGCCAACAGTGTTTGACAAACTCCTTGGATAATTTGAAAGCAATGAAGGTCTAACTGGGTGAACCACTGTTCGGCAGGTCCGGTGAGACTGATGGAACAATTGCATCATAAGCCTGTTTGGATTGGGGAGGCCGTTGAGTGCCCCGGCATATAGTTGGGGGTGAGTCATCGGATCGCTTGTCTCATTTGAATAGTGGAATCCGGTATCTTGAATTTGGGTGGAAGGGGTTGTTTGGGGAAGACGCAGTGATCTGAGAAGTTGGAGGAGATATAAGCATTTGGCCCTTCCATGGCTTTAAGGGCCTCCTCCAGGTGCTTGATTTTTTGGTATATCATAGGGTCTATCCCCTTAGTTGGATTGGGAATGACTAATAATGGGGCTGCCCCAGTTCTGATTTGAATTGGTGGGGGATTCTGGATGATGGTTGGCCCTATCCCAGTGAATGATTGAGGTATTGCTTGACCGATACTGGGCAAAAGTAATGGGAGATGCTGGGTGACAGATGCCCCTTTCCGAGTGGGCTGTTTTAGCCTGGTGTTATTTTGGTTTTATTTCAGAACGTCTGTATTAGAGTATGGAAAGGAATCTTATAAATTGTATTTTTATTTTTTGAGTGAGTGCGGTAGCTGTTAGTCAAGGCTTTTGACAGTGGGAAATATCACTCCGAGCAAAATATTGTGGGGCCTATATATTGGCAGGTTTTTTTGGCAGCATGTCGTGGGGCCTATATATATCAAGTTATTAGGTCAAAAACTGAGCTTCTGCCGTTCTAAAAAAATCTAGAACACATATTTCCATCTACCATCTCTTTTGGTGGCTAGGGTTTTTGTATCTCGAAGACATTTGAAAGTCTATGGATTTATTGTGCTAAAGACTTATCTTCGAGAGGTTTCTTTGCTTTGCATCACGGAAGTACAGAGATAATATACGTATCACTGAGTGGTAAATACTTCTCCAAGAGATTTCAAGATTTATTTCATCACCAACAACAATTTTGATAAAAGTCCTTCAGTAGATTTCGGGAGGCAAACGGAAGGCTTGTGGATTCAAGGCAATGGCAATCAAAGCACTGGGTGTGGTGAACGTGGATTCGGCAAGTAGATCTTAGGCTCGATTGTGAGGATTCTAATCGTAGGTAAGATTTCTTGCAACTACACATTGAGTATAGTGTTTTTTATTCCTTCCCGTGGTTTTTTACCCATTTAGGCTTTTCCACGTATATCTTGGTGTTCTTCAATTTTTTGTCTTCTGTTATGTGATTAATTGATTTTTTATTAGTGGGCTGATTTTTACAAAAGATTAAAACATAGAAAATCTATAAACCTAGGCAAACTAGGATTTTTCAGACCATGGATTGGAGGTTTTCAACCTCCCTTCAGAGTGCAATGTAGTCAGCTGAAGGGACGATCTCAGGCTCATTCTGACTGGGATCTAATCGTAGGTAAGATTTCTTGCAACTACACATTGAGTATAGTGTTTTTTATTCCTTCCCGTGGTTTTTTACCCATTTAGGCTTTTCCACGTATATCTTGGTGTTCTTCAATTTTTTGCCTTCTGTTATGTGACTAATTGATTTTTTATTAGTGGGCTGATTTTTACAAAAGATTAAAACATAGAAAATCTATAAACCTAGGCAAACTAGGATTTTTAAGACCATGGATTGGAGGTTTTCAACCTCCCTTCAGAGTGCAATGTAGTCAGCTGAAGGGACGATCTCAGGCTCATTCTGACTGGGATCTTTTCTCTGCCATTGCTACAGACAGAGACCGGGTGATGAGAAGACTCACGAGAGGAGAAAAGGAATGTGCCCCGAGTGCCGTTTTGCTGTAACAAAAAGCCTCCTGACTACCTTTTGCCCCAAGTGAGTTAGGATGATAGAAAATTGATAAGCCAGGATGGCAGTTCAGAACTCCCTCCGTGTTTCGCCGTCGTTCAATGTTGCTTTGAAATTGGACTTGCAAGTGGTGAGGCAAAATTGGGTGTCAACAGAGGAGAAGAAGAGGTTCAATGGATGCCATTGGTACTCAGACAGATGTAACGTCGGTACAGCTCCGATAACATTTCAAGAGTGCAAAAGAGAACTACGTTTATTGATGATTCAAGATAATAAAAAAACCACCCTAATAGAGTAGTTATAAGCAAACCCTAATAACCTAAGAAAACCTAATAAGACCCAAAAGACTCAACTACCCCAATACAAATGGTAAAAGACAACACCAATGGAACTATTAAAGCTACGTTCATTAGGGACAACTCAAAACCACCTCACTTCCACCACCACCTTTACAATGGAACAACTTGTAATACAGAAATACACATGTATATTTACCCTTATATAGCTAATAGCACTTTTCAGAAGTTATCAGAATGCAGTTAGCAAGCCTTGCTAAGGCAATGCAAAAGACAAGTGTTAGAATGGACTTTGATTTCCAAAAATAGTACACCATAACTGTTAAATCAAGGGCTATGCCTCATGCTAGTGCTGAATGATGAAAGTTTCGTCCATATAGAAAAAGAATGAACTTGTACATTTATCGTGTAATTGTAAATATATTCATGTATGTTTTCACACAGGTATGATGGCATACTAAGAAACTTGACCAATAGCTAGACATTTTTGTATTGGTATCCATAGGATCTCTAACAATAAGATGTTCTAAGAGCATCTTTCAATCAAATGCCATAATTGACATCGGCTATAGTCATTAACAATATATGTGAGATTAGTAACAAATCACCTCAATTTACAGCTGCAAGAGATAGTGACTAACTCAACGATGTGGAGCCCAATTAAGGTTGATGTATGAAAAAAAATTCCACTTTCAAGTAACTTCACAAGTAAGAACTTATGAAAATTATCGCAGGGAAGGCGAAGAACAATTTGGCAACTATAACAATGTACCTGCAAGGTTTTCAGCAGCAAATCTTAGGCACGTAGTTTTTAACTCTGTGGCATGACAACGATCTGCCAAAGCCAGAGTTTCTGCAGCAGAGTTCACGGAAATATCCTTGCATAGATACGATTCACACATCCGTCTTAGTCTTCCCAAATCATACTTATCAGCTGCAGCTAACAACTTTGCTGTTAATGTGTCAGATATAGAGGACACAGATGATGAACTAGAAGCTACCAGTTCATCTTCCACAAGAGCATCTCTGTATATGAAGTACAGCATAGCCTGTAAGAGTCATAAATATTAGGAAAACTGCACCGATAGCAGAACAGTTCCGTGCTCATTTGATAAGCCAACAAACTACAAAATAGCAGTAGTTACGAGCAAAATACCAGTAGATGACAAAGAAGGTAATCCACTGCATTACGGTAACCAGAAGAAAAGAGAGAATGAACAAAATTCTCACCTTAAAAACCTTGGGTTCCATATCAGTAATCAAAATCTCCTGTGTACCCTCTGATCCATCAAACAAATCAGATCGAAACACAGTGGATCTAGCAGCTAATACCAACTTATGAGCATGAAATTTTTCCCCTGCCACATTGAAAATAACATCTGAACCTTCCATATTTTCCAGCAGCATACCAAACTGTGCTCCAATATCAGAATCTGGGACCTGAATCGAGTGCAGCCTTGAGCAGTCTATTGCAGAAACCACAACACCAACAGTACAATTTATTTTCAAGCAATCGTCTTTGAGATAATCTGAAGTTTCAAGCAACTGCCGTCGGAAAAAACGCTTATATCCCCTACAGCATAACAATCTCAGACCAATCAGCGTCTCCAAAAAGATAAAGTGGTGATGAAAATAGGAAGACATGCTAAAGTAAACTGGATGAAGAGTCTCTTCATGTTTAGTCAACATGTAGTGAAAAATTCTCAATTGTTCTGAGCATACAATTAGCAAATACAAACCCAGGTTGGAAGTTAAATAGAAAATTAAAAGAAAGGAAAAAGAATTCACCAATGACAAATACAAACAAGGAAAGCCAAAGGAAGGGAGGGTCTAGCTTCAGAAACATTGAGGCTACTAAGTAGGTGTTGCTTAGGAAGTGGTTGGAGTTCCCCTATTTCATGACTAGTTATGGCAGTGGTTATGAAGATGGGGTAATTGTTCTAGGGTCCAGAAGTGGGGACTTATTGGGTCATTTAGTCCATGTTAAAGTTTTACAAGATCTAAGGTCCACAAATATTTTTTTTTTAAATTTAGGTACTTTCAGAGGGTACCCTAGAGTTTAGGTTTTAGGGTGCACTTTCCTATTATAGGGTTTTAGTGGTTTAGGCACTTTCATAGGGTACCCTAGGGTTTTAGGCACTTTCATAGGGTACCCTAGGATTTTAGGCACTTTCATAGGGTACAAACTTTTTTGGCACTTTCCTAGAGGTACAAACTTTTTTTTTGGTAAAAAAAAGAAAAAAAAAAAAAAAAAAAAAGAAAAAAAAAGAAAGAAAAGATGTCAGCATTAGGACTGGGTAGGTTATAAACTTGTTTGGTGGATTAATGGGGTTACAAATTCTTTGCCTAGGACTTTTGAACAAGTCTCCCTATGAAGATTCCCTATTCAACATGACATGTTATGTATCTTGTAACTAAAAGCAAATGTGGCCAACAGGCAAATGGTTGGGGCTCTAAAGTGTTCAATTGGGGAAACGTTGATCTACATCTAAACGCATTCCTCTAGCTCCTTTTTTGCTATTACTCAATCGTTGGTTATGAGGAGAACATTGGCTGCAGGGAGGGACGTTTCATTTATTCTTCTATTGTACCATTTATTTCAGTCTAACAACGCTTTCGTTGCTTCAATGAATTTCTCAAACCCGGCTTCAATCTCATGAAATTTCAATCTGTACAAATTTAACGATTATAATATCACTGAGTTGCTCTCCTTGTTAGGTATTCTAGACGACGTCTCTTTAAGTTGGAATGTAGTAGAAAAGAAATTTTTTTGGATAAATACTCAGTTTCATTTAAAGTCCTTTATGTCGGGTCTTTCCACTTTGGTTTAAGTCGGTTATAGCTAGAATTCCCAATTTCATGACATTCTGTTAAGTGCAAAGTCCTTGGGTGATTCGCCTGGAGACAAATGCTAGAGTACTAGAAGAAAAAATTTACTATCTTGTAGGATAAGGGATAAAATTTGTTCCTTTTCTTGTTTCTAGGCATCAATATCGCACTTGTTTTAGAGGCAACAGAACCAGTGTGTAAATTGTGTGAAATACAATGTTGGATTCTTTTTCCCCTATTTCTCCTCCTCAATTGCTTGTAACTTTTTATTTCCTCTTAATGAAAAGCTGAATCTGCATTTTATTGCTTATCAATCAACATCCGACAAGTTGTCAAAGCCATTGGACAAAGATCATAAACTAGCCATAATGACTAGCCAAAACGATCGCAAGCCTATAAGCATGTGAAACGTGTGTACTACATTTATGACAAACAGAAAAGGAAGTGACATCTCACACAATTCTCTGTCAAGATACCACAGAAAGGACTTTCTTTGGCATCAAGTGCTCCAAGAAGAAGTCAAAATTGGGGCGATGGTAAGCTATCACGTTTTTGGCTCAAAGAGAAGTGAAAATTGGGGTGATGGTAAGACATCACGTTTTTGGCTAGCAAGTGAAATGTGTATATTAAATTTATGGCAAAAGGAAAAGGAAATATACACGAGATTTTGGAGTCAAGATACCATACTTGGACTTTCTTCGGCATCAAGTGCTCAAAGAAGCTATGACATTGGGGAGATGGTAAGATATCATGTTTTTTGCTAGCAAGTGAAATATGTGTACTAATTTTATGGCAACGGGAAAGTAAATGTACATGAGATTCTGGAGTCAAGATTCCATAGAAACTTAAACTTTCTTTGCCATCAAGTGCTCAAAGAAGATGTGACATTGACGTTTCAGGCTAGCAAGTTAACATGCCTAGCATGGTCCTTCAATGTTTGGCACACTAACAATTCACTTGATGAACATTATAGTCCTCCTAAATAAGCACAATAAGTATGTGTGAGCGAACGCGCGCGTATCTTTATATACGAAAAGAGCATCAAGAGCATCTAATACAAGAGTGACAACCACAAACAAGACTCGGGAAAAATTAAAGTCCTGCTAGGGGAAAAAGGTGAACTCTTCTAGCTCAATGAAAATAGCCATATTTGGGGCCGGACACCCATCTAACTACAGCACTCAAGAAACACCCCTTAAGCCATGTAATTGGGTCCTTCCTCGCCGTGGAAGGACCGTTTACTGCGCTCAATCTAAAGCAAATACCTCACGCAGCTGGGAAAACGATAACGACTTTCTACAGTGTTTTCCAACCATGTCACCCTTCCAACTAGCCACCACGCCTGGTAAGTCTCCTTGTCAGACAACCACCACCCCCAAACAAAGCAAAAATCAAAACTTTACAACTCTTTTTTGCATGGTCTTGGTAGAACTCAACACCAAAAGCTAGCTATGGAAATGAGTGTGCAGCTTGCTCACTTGGGCACATACGCGGATATAGGGCTTCGTCCACACCCTACCTCTAGCTTGCTCACTTGGCAGCACCTATGCATGCTGATCAAAGAAATGTAACCTCCCTACCCATCTCTGGTACCCAACTCTGATATCATGTTACATGGTCTTGGGGAGAATTCAACCCCAAAAGCTAGTTCTTGAAGTGAGGGTGCCCTCACGCTTATATATTTTGCATCACTTTGATACTTAGGCGATGTGGAACTTCGCTTCACACCCTCTCTCACACATTACATGATCAATCGCCAGCAGCTGCCACATTCCCTCGTACCAAAGTCTGATACCCTGTTACACAATCTTGGGTGAAACCCAACAATAAGAGCTAGCTCTTGAAGTGAGGATGCATGTTTATATACTTCATCCTCAAGCGGTGTGGGACGAAGTCCCGCACCCTCCCTCCTACGCAGCTTGCCCACTTGGCAGAACCTGCCACATCCAAGTCAGAGAGAAACACACCCGACCCATCGCTAGTACACCTAGCTCAAATACCACGTTACATGGTCTTGGGAAGAGCTCAACCCAAAAAGTTAGCTCCTCAAATGAGGGTGCCCTTATGCTTATTTAATCTCACTTTCGTAACCAAGCATGTGGGACTTCACTTCACACTCACCCTCACGCGCACCGTGCTCACTCAACAACACCTTCCAGGGGCAAGCCAGAGAGACGCACCCTACCCACACCTTGTACCTAGCTCTGATACCATGTTACATGGTCTAAGGTAGAACTCAACCCCAAAAGCTAGTACCCTCTAGCACACAGAGAGCCTTCTGAAACAGAAGAGCACGAAAGAACTTGATAACCGTTTCATCCAACCAAATTTGGCTATCATGATTGTATTGGTTTCATTGTAAAATGTGCTAGTTTGATTTTGGGTTCAAAATTTAAAACCGAAAAATAAGATTTCATTGTCAGACCAGGTAAACTTAACCAAATCAAGAACACACCCCTTGTATAAGCACTTAATGTTAAATACACACTTTTAGACATGACCATATGATATGTAGGTATTGCCGCTTTTCGTTGGGCAAAACATTTTGATAAATAAGTGCTATTGTGCCCCACAAAAATAGACGAGGAAAATTAAGCCCACACGAACTTCGTCAAAGTAATTGGCTAGGTCTACACAGTAGTTAGTATGGATGGAACTTCCAATGCATACCCTTCGAATCACATGATGTCTCCCTTTTTCATATTTTCTTATCATCCAAAAATTTGTCATGAAACAAAACTAACTCCTTGGCCATTTGGATGCGCTAGTACCTTAATAGGTGAAAGCCTCTTTTGCGATGAATTTTGCAAGCCCAAGTCCATTTTTTACCCATTCTCTAGGTTCCATTCCGATACACATAAAAGACAACATCAATGTTTTTCTAAAACCTCGTTCAACCCTTGGTTGGAACACGCATTGGTGACATGTCCTACTTCATTGTCTCATAAGGCAATAGCACAATCTGCTCTCAAGAGAAGCCTATCAAATCCTCCAAACATCCGTGTGTACTGATGCAAGAACGACATATTGAGATCCAAAACCCCATTGTTAAGGCTGATGGGAATAAGTTCATTGTTTGCCTTCTTTTTGAGCTTTCATGATTTCATCACTCCCGGGGTCTCCATTACTCTATCTTATTCACAAATCTTATGCTTTTCACAATTCTTTTTTCTTCTCAGTAACCTTTTTGTTGTTTTGTATCTTTCACCCTTCATTTAACAAAATTACATCCCGTGTTCATCCAGAAAAATACACAAGAATAACACCCCCTTGAATTATCCAGTTAACAATCCCAGATAAAAAATTTGTTCAATTAGTGAACAATCGAAATATCATATTTGCCATCTAATAGGATAATCAATTGGTAGACAAGATTGCACTATTTGGTCTTCAACCACATTAAATAGTCATTAAATGATCGCCTAGATACCCCACCGCATCCTAAAACAGAACCCACACAACCACCCACCCACCAATTTCCACATGCACACAAATACAAAATGGAAAAAACATTAAGTACCAAAATAAGAGGAAGGAATAAGGTTCATTTATGAGTTGCTAATCAGGAAAACCCACCCAACGTGAGAACTTAAAAACAGCACTAGTATATGCAATATCAATACTCTACAGTTAACTAGCATACTTTTTATATGCATGTCAAGAACTACCACCCAACCATTACATTACCATGACAAGTGTTAATAACCGATCTCCTCACTTGACACTTGACTGCAATAGTTAGGAGTGTTTCACCTTGCAAAAATAGAGGAAGAAAGAATTCCCTTGAACTATTGAAGCAAAAGTTCAAATTGGGCTCATTTTCATCACCCCCATATGTCATAAAAATCATCCTAAGAAAAAACAAAAACCACCAACAAAGACATCTCTTGGTCTCTTTGTCCCAAAACTCTGTGATGCATTCCCAAAGATCTTGCAATACAACAAAAAAATTTAGACATATTATAATCCACATCACTGCATGCTATGGTACATATTGCAATGATTCAGACCATTAATAAACATGAAATGAAATTAAGCATGACTCTCTTTGTTCTTTTGGAGAAAGAAGGATCACAGCAGATGAAATCGTCATCTTCAACCATCAAGCATATTTGACAATAAAGGAAGGATATTAAAATAGTCATCTCCTACATAACTTGTGTGGTCTAATCACAAATCCTATTCCTTTCCATTTCTAAACTCAAATATACTACGATCCAGGTAAAGCTAATTCTGTTTCACTAACCAACAAAAACACTTACTGCAAATGTTTTTCTTTTTCTTTTTTGGTGGTCTCTCTCCCCCTCCTTAGGGGTTCCAAGATATAGATACATTTTTACATTTTTACCATAGCAGTTTTCCTTGTTTGCTTCCTTTCTCAGAACAAACATCTCTTCAATTCTGAAAACTATTTCATTTTAATCCCTGGGTAAGAGAGAAGGTACACACAAGTACGAGCCTGAGGAAAAAATATGAGTATCAATTTAACACCCATTAGCTACACTAGGACTAAATGGGTCAAAATCATGCCAGTGTTCATCGATCATTGAGACTACAGCGCAGGTTCTCTTCTAGGGTCAAATGGTAATAACAGAAAAATGTACATTATGCTAACAAAAGAAGAAAAACATTGTCAAGTAAACTTGAGAACGTATTGAACCAAGTTGTGAATAACTTTGGAGTTATAAGATTAGTATACTGCTTTTCGTAACTTTCTTATGTTTCTTAATCGAGGTTTTCTACTCATACTGATGACTTTAGCATTTGGGAGTCAGATCATTCTGCTCAACCTGTCCAAACCACCCAACAAAAGGCCAAAACCAAAAATGAAGGAGGTGGTCAACGGCCTTACCCAGTAACCTTTGCAGAGTGACGAGAACGAAAGAAGCTTTTGAGCCATAAATTTAATGCGGTGCACAGCTAATCCAATGGCTTAAGTCTAAAGGATTAATTCATCCAAGGTAATTCTTTAATGGGTCCTTCCCTCTTCCTGGTGGTTATCAGATTTCTATTTTGTGTAGGACCAACATGTGATCTTCTTAGTCCAAAAAACTAAAGAACTTCCCTTAATTCAGCTTCAGACTCTTAAAGAAAGAATAGTTGCTGAAAAGACTTCCCGCATTACCTAAGATTTCAACAGCAAATAACCATAAGAACAAAATAATGCTTCCAACAAAAAAGACCTCTGACATTCGGGTAACCTTTCCGACACGAAACCGTAAGTTATCCATAAAATGATAAAATCCTTTGGTTACCAGAACTTTTCTTTCTTTGCCCCACCACAGAGTGTGATTCCAAGAGTAAAGGCTGGGTTCCAAGTCTTGCAGGTTCTCTGTACAGTGCACAGAGTACCAAGAAGCGACTCAGCCAAGGTTTCCCTCTACCTTTTAGGGACCCAATTGGGTAAAAGGTCCATGAAATTAGCAATCTGAAGCCATGCAAGAACCTTAATAAAATATTCCAGAACCCTACAAACATAATTGACCCATTATCAAATGATTTAAATCTCACACCTTTTGTGTGAAAGCATAATTTGAGTGGCACGGAGAAAATTTCCACTCCTGGTTTATGAAGGAAGTTCTAATCCCCAATAGGCCTACAAAGACACCCTTACCATTGCCAGACCTTACTACACTAACAATAGAGACCATAGTACACCCAACAGTACCGACCCCCTCACAATAAAACCATCAATCTCATGAGAGGAACAAATTTCATACGCTGCATCCCCTTTGTGCCCTTGTTTGAATCCACAAATGAACCATCAAAACACAACATAAGGTTGTTTTTGTATCGCACTTCTTACTAATGTTCTCCACAAACCAACAAATGCACTAAATCATTGATTACAAATGATGCTCAGCCCATGGGCACTATGTTGACAGTGAATAACAATAATTCACCAACTTCAATCCCCAGCTCAACTCTCAACCATGCGTCAACTAGGTCAATGAGAATAAGAAACTTCTACCTCCGAATGTAATTGAAAATTATATCTCAGCATAGTCCAACTGCAAGTACAACCCCCTCTTGCACTAGTATCTTGATATCCCCAAAAGCAGCAAAAGGTTTTCCGATAAACAAAAAACAGGGTAAGCGCTTACAGAGTTTCAACAACCACATCAACAAGCTATTCATTCCAAACAGGTGCTTGGGTATCCTGACATATCAATCTTTCAGAATAGTAATAAACTGTCCCACGCCTAGCATATTTCACAACCGCAGTAATTACATTGGCGTCCCAAATCAAGGCTAAAACATGTTGGCATCTAAAAACGCGAGCACTTTGGAGTACTTATGCGATCAATATGCCTTAAAACCACACAAACAAACTAACAAATAAAAAACACCAAAGAGACACCATACCACCGAGCTAGTGGACACATGCTGAATCAGTTTGAAAATTAACACTAAACCATGCCACATAGTGAACCTTTCTGAATTTTAAATCCCCAGCAAAATACACGATAAAATGCAACCACAGCAGTGAGTTCAAAATTCATGAATTAAAATTCCACCTCTCACCGTACAATTCCAATTCATTTATACACAAACCCATGATCACTCAAACAACGAATCTTGACTTGTACTGTTGTACACAACGTGAAACCTAAATCAAAAAATTAAGACCCATATAGATTTATAATTCTGTTCTAAAATGATGGAAATTAGCACTAAACTGTGCCACATTATAAAACCTTTCTAATTTAAACTCCACACCAAAATAAATGACAAAATTCAACCATAGCCGTGGGTTTCCACAATCATGAATCAAATTTCCACCTACCACTGTACAATTGCCATTTCCTATATACAAGCCCATGATAAGTTGATAAATGATAATTCGCAAAAGCGAGCAAAATCATATCAAGTTGACATGTATTCATAACGTGAAACCTAAACTAATTAAGCCCTAATCAAAGATAGCAAAATCATATCGATTAGACATGTATACATAAGTGAAACCTAAATTAAGACAGACATAATTAAAGATTAGAATTATAGGTCCCAAACATGACGAAAATGAAAAAACAAATGCAATTTCCACCTACTACTGTACAATTGCCATTTCACATAACACAAGCCTATTATAAGTTGATAACTCAAAACGACAAAGCAAAATCAATCGAGTTGCCATGTACACATAACGTGAAACCTAAATTAAGACAGACCTAATTAACAAGATCAAAATTATAGGCTTCTAAACATGACGAAAGTGAAAATGAAAATGAAAATTAAAAAAGCCTACCACATGCTGCCACGGTACTTCAAGGTGTACGGCCCGCTCTCCAACGACCGATCGAAATGGCTATGAACCTTGTGCTTCCCCTTCCCACTCTGATCAACCAAAGTCAACTCGAACAGCGCCCTCACGTCGGTCCCCTCGCTCGCCAGCGCGATGAAAACCGAGACGTACGTGGAATTGTCCTCCGGATTCTTCCCGTCAGGGTAGAAGTATATGGCCCACTGGTACCCTCCCACCGTGAAATTCTCGCTGGCGATGTGCTTACCGATCCCCATGCCTTTAGCGAGGGAGTAGCCCTGGATGACGAAGCGGTGCGACCCGTTTACCGTCTCGGTTACGGACCTGGACGTGGTCGGCGAGCATACCGTGAGGTTGTTCTTCTCGGTTTCAGACATTGGGTAGTAACAGCTCGGTTACAACATGAGAGGTGAATTTGGAGGGGGAAGAGATCGAATTGGGCGCGAGATTGCTGTGTTAGGTTGGGTTTGGGGTTTAAATGGAAGAATAAGAAGAAGAGGGGTTTGGGTGATGTCGGATTATTACGTGTGAATCTGAGGTGAGATTCGGGAGAGAGAGAGAGTCTTTTTTAGGGCTCTCCCTGGTAAAGGATGTGTTTGGAGATGATACGAAAACGAAGTGCGAAATGCCTTTTATAGGAGGAGCTGGCTTTTGAAAATGATTTGGGAACAAGGAAGCTGAGCAAAGTGATTATTCATTGCTTGAGCACCGCTGCACATACTCCTATTCGTGTAGGAGCTACACGCTTAGAGGGTGTTTGGTAGACTACTTTTCTATTTTTTATTTTTGGCTTTTTGGTTTTTTAGATTATGGCCAGAATGAGTTTTAAATATGAGAGAAGTATTTGAGAGAAATGTACAGAATGCATTTTGCAAAAGTTATGGATTGATTTTTACCAATTTACCCTTGTTTGTTATAAAACCATGCCAAGAGTAAACTTTTCACTGAAAAAATTACCGGATGTTTTCACACAAATTGGGCAATGCATCTGATCAAAATTCATTGGTGAAATGATGATTTGAAAAAAAAAATTAAATTCAGATAGGGAAATATTTTTGTTAAAGGACCGTCCAATTATGAGCCTTTTTTTGGGGGGGAAATATTATGAGCCATTACACAAACCGAAAACAACCAACAAAACATCGAAATTGAAACATGAACAGCAAAACCATCCAAATAAAAAAAAAACTTAGGCAAACACTTGCTCCATAGGCATCTAACGTATATGATTGGCGACAATATGATCCCGAATTTAAGCCCGCACATAGTCCATTTCACCATCATCGTGTTGGTACGTATGTCCATGTACCCCATTAGGTGCCGTAGTTTCCACTCCACATTCGTAAGGCATGAATTCTGGCCGTGCATCATAGAAGCCAAAAGGAATATCAGGCATGTTGCTCCTTCTTATGAAATTGTGAATGGTCATTGTTGCAGTTACAAGACTTTTCTGTGTTTTCATTGAGTACCCAACAGACATGTCACATATCAGGGGCCAACGCGTTTTCCACACTCCGAAAGTCCTTTCTATTGTGCACCTAGGGATGAGTGTATTTTGTTGAAACATTCGAAGTTATTCCTTGGTACACGATCTCTTCGCCAATCTAAAACATGATACGAACAACCTTTGTATGGTGCTAGAAAACCTCGAATGTTTGGGTACCCAGCGTCTACCAAATAATACTCACATGCAGTATTATACATTTTTATATGTAAACTAAGTATTGCGTACATATGGTTGAAATTGACTATTATTGGGAGAAAGATAAATATTGAACTAACCTTGTTGTGGGTGGGGAAAATTATTGGTCGCATCTCTTATACAATCATAGAAAATTCTAGTGTCGTGCGCACTTCCCTCCCATCCTGATAACACAAAAGTAAAGCACATATCAAAGTCACATGCCGCCATAATATTTTGTGTCGGATACCCCTTCCGACCAATCCATTTGACAATTTCATTGGGATTTGAGTGGGCCTTGATATGAGTGCCATCAATTGCACCAATTGCACCCTACGAAAAGAAAAATAAAAAAACTTAGTAACATTAGAAGTAAAATATTTAGTAACATAAGAAGTAAAAAAATATAAGTAACATAAGAAGTTAAAAAATTAGAAAACTTATACAAATGTTAGGAAAAAATATCCGGTTCACAAAAAAAAATACCTAGAAATAAAAATACCTGGAAATGTGGAAAATATCTTTTACTATCTTGTATTTTCTTGTGCACTTCTTCGCGAGGCCATGGCCATGGTCTAAGCCATTCAATAGGCATGGCGTTAAGGGAATTAAGTACATCATGGAAATGCCTTGATATTGTCTCCCCCGAACGTTGAAAACGCTCTTGTGCACTTCTATTATTTGCTCGTTGGCCCACAATCCATAGAAAGCCACTTGCTCTTGCACTGAGATTCTATCCGCCTCTCGCAACCCATACCTACTCTTGAGCAAGTCACAAAGGGCCAAAAAATTGGTCTTGCTCATACGAAATGCTTGATACATACGCTTTGGGTGACCCACGTTCAACTCAGCGATCCACTTTGCACCGGTGAATGCAGAGGTACGACAAGGCTGCTTGCCGATGTAAGTTTCATTGTGGATATTTAAAATAGCTTCAGCAGCTGCTCTTGTGATCGACCAACCAGAGTTGTGACGAGGTAAGGGATCACTCGACCCTTCTCCGTATTCGTTTACACTATACGGGTCACCGTACTCATCGTCATTTTTCACGTCTTCTTCATCATAAATATCGTAGTCATAGTAGTCTGCCCAATCATCGTCTCTGCTCATTTTAGTAAACTTTGAAAGATTAGAAATCTACTGGAAAAATAGAAGTCTTTTCGCAATAGAAGGCAAATTGGGTGGTAGACCGTTTGGTCTTGTCTAGCCCTGCATGTGTTCTTTTAAAGAAAAATAGACGCTTGCTAATGTATTAAAGACTCTCTGAAAGAGAGTAGACAAATACAACCACTTTGATGAAAGAAATAAAGGGCAATTGGTGTAGCTCGCTGATCAACTGCCCAATTAGTCAATGACTTCATTTATCAATACAACCACTTACCAGTGTGCGACACTTTTCAGTTTTCAACAAGACTAGACGATGAAAGTGGTTGCCATTAACCAGTTCAAGAACTTGGACTAGTAATGCCCAGTTGTTGAAAATATGAAAAATGCAATACAGAGAATGATGTAAAATAGAAGAAATCATAACAATCAGAAACTAAAATCCAAGGTCATCAACCACAAGTTTAACAAAGATAGCAACATAGCGTAAAAAAGATTAAGTTTCCAACGTAGTCTTAAGACACGAACATGAAATAAACAACACCATAAAAGTTTAACAAACATCAAGCCGATTAAACTTAGAATTTAAAGATCCCTAGGATTTCCCCCCGGTGGTGCAAACCAGTTGGAGTGACCGAGCTCAGCTTTTTGCACCCTAGTCATTTCGTGGGTGAGCCAGTAGTACCTCTTCATTGTGTCGGGACACGCCATGAACAATGCTCGCTGTTTAGCACCTCCTAATATATTAAAGGCTCGCGCCCATAAGTCTGAATCGTCTTTAAACTTAGGAAGCTCATTTAAAGCATCTGAGGCCTCCTTCAGTGTGGGAATGTCAACTGCACGGTGGACGGTGGGCGAACTAGCACTGTCGGTTGAGTCTACAATGTGTTGAAGACAAGTTTCAAGCCTTGAGGTAGCAGACCCTGTGATAAGAATGGCATAAAAATTCAGTCATACCCAATCCAAGAACTGATTACATGTTCATAACAAACTTCTGTTCTACAGTGGTAGCCCTAAGCTTTGAAGCCCTGAAGGAGTTATGCAATTGTGTCTGAAATAACTAGAGGGAAGAGTAACAGCCTAATGTGCATTCACAACAAAAGTCAGACAATGGTCAGGAATGTGCAGATTCCATAAAGTACAAACATATCAAGTATCAAAAGAATTGATCACAGCATTGGTCTCATTAGATATCTCATAACTGGAATCTCTTGTCTTCCAATTCGATTCCTCTACTGCAAACCTGAGGTACAATTGATCATATCAATAGAATTCATATGAAGTATCAAGTATCAAAAGAATTAATAGTGGAGTCAGTCTCATTAGATATCATATGACTAGAACATCTTGTTCGTCCAACTCGATTCCTCCATTGCAAACCCTAGGTAGATTCACGCGTGCTACACTCAACCCCACTTTTACGGTTAGGGCATGCCTTCAAGAAGGTATGGTGTGCTTCATTTAGGGTAAATGGAAATCCCTTGAAGGATGCAGTTGTAGGCACATTAAAGTACTTTCAAATGTTTCATTCAAGGTGTCTAAAAGAAAAGAAAAAAAGGAAGGGGGGAGGGGGAACCACCCACAATAGGTACGTGGTTAACAGATAACACCAACATCATGTCGTTGTTTGTCATTATTCCTGACTTCCATATGCTGCATATAACTTGCAGCATATGAATGCACATTAGGCTGCATATAACTTGCAAGACAACAAAAGTCAGACAATGGTCGCACAAAACATACTGCCTTTGAAGGATTCCTCTTCTTTTTGTAGAATTGGATCAACTCCCCTCTATATTACTAACCAAAAATAGGCCTGTATAAAGGTAAAACCTACAACTGAATCAACTCCTAACTGTATTACCCCTGCAGGGGCAGCAGTGGAGAATGACCAACGCCAAAAAAAACATAATCCTTCCAAAGGTGGAACAATAGGTTGCAGTCAAAATAGAAGTAGGAACAGCTCATTTGCTCACCCTTAGTAATCTACATATGGAGTTCATTGATGGAGTCAACATAGCAGCAGCAAGAACATATGAAATGGTAAATGCGAAAGCAAAATTTGCTCACCCTTCTTCCCTTTGGGTATGATTTTCATTCCAACAGAGTTGTTCACACGCCTCTTTTTCTGCGATTCTGTCTGGTGCACTAGCTCTTGGATTTCATCATCGTCGTCCAATATTGCGTCAATGTTATCAGTATCAACACCCTAGTCAGGCATACAGAGGCAAGCATAAGCGTGACCACAATCCAAAAATGGTGAAAACTTTAACCGTAAATAGTCAAAACTATTCTCCCAAACCATGGGTACAAACAGAAGTTTAATCCCAACATATGACAAGCCATACCCAAAACACTTTCCCTATCTGTCTAACCCATCTCAAATGATGCCTTATTTCTGTCAAATTACAGTCATCAAACCCAATCAAAACCACAACACATCCCCAAACACAGCAGCTTATCCAGCAGCTTATCCAGGTTAGACTAATAAAAAATCGTAGAAGCAGCCATAGATGAAACCAAACCATTATGGGGTCTAACCACTTTCGGACTATTTTTAAAATTTTATTGAACATTTTTTCGTCGTTTTTTTAAGTTTACTGTTGTAGATCTGAAAACTACTATGGTTTTCATGGAAGAAGATGAAAATCTGTAAAAAAAATCCAACAATACTTGAACATTTTGAAGTTGGGGGAGAAAAAATTACCTCAACAATGGATGAATGTGTAGAGATCTGAAGAAGAACGAACAGGAGTAGAGATCTCAAGAACAGGAGCAACTTCTCTCTCTTCGCAGAAGTCTCCTCTGGTTCTCGTGTGTGTGGGAAGAGGATAAGGGGAGGGGTACATATGGCAGAGATAGGGATCACGGGAAAGTGAAAAACGAGAATGGAAAACGAGAATGGGAAAAGGAAGGTCTCACCTGTTTCTGGGTTTTTGCTTCTAAAGCCGAAAACGAAGAATGAGTTTTTCAGAACTCATTCCCAGAAGTAGGCGCCCAAACAGGCAGAACTCAAAAACCAAAACGTGAAAACGTGATAAATAAGCGCCCAAATAGGCTCTTAATAGCGAAGCCCGTACAAATGTGATTAAAAAGGTTAGGAAATATCACATGGCGGTACTGTGTAGGACGTGAAGGGGTTTTTCCGGCTTTTGTTCGGTGTCTTTACCGGCCGATTTCCCCAGTCTGGTCCGTTACCGATCTGGTTTTTTCGGATCTGGTGGGTGATGGTGGTGGGCAATAAGCGACTCGTCTTCAACTCAGTGAAACTCGGCCTGGCTCGGCTTGACTCAGTGATGCGGGCCTTTTCTTTTTAGCGGGCCGGGCTATCTCTCAAAAGTCAAAGCCCAGGCCCAGCCCACGGGTTTATCCTAGTCGACATTTGACAATCAAACCATTGTCTATATCAAAATCTCCATCATCAGTGCATATGTTCAGTTGGATGGTCAAAGTTGAATACCTTCTCAAAATTTCAATGCATATGTTTACTTTCCTATTAGAACTTTACTCTGAGATATATACACACATAGTTACACACATTTGTCCAACTATGTGTATTATACTTTTTTTGGTACATTTGTATTATATCTTCTTTTGGGTACATCATATATTATATCTTATGTACATTAACTGTGCAATAATGCATTAAAAGTGTACCGGGCTACGGGCGGGCTATTGTCTCGGGCCGCCGGGCTGGGCTATCGAGTGGGCCAACAGGCGAGCGGGCGAGTTGTAGCTAAAATTCTTAGGCCCAAGCCCAGCCCATGGAAAAGTCGGGCTGGGCTAGCCCACCCATTTGGCGGGCTAGGGCTCGGGTAAAGCCCGGCGGGCCTTGCGGGCTTTGGGCGGGCCACGGGCCAAATGATGAGGCTTAACTGGAAGAGAAAAGTAGCTAGTGTCCAAAAATACAAAAATGCTAGTCACACATCTAATCCCACCATCACTTGTGAGAGATATGTAAAAATAGATGTAAATTTAGATGTGTCCGTAGCATTGCTCCTAAAAACATAGTAGGAGTAGTTCTTACAATTAATCAGTGTTCCCTTTTGACAATCTCACCCAGCCTCTCTATCTCATTTCAATAGGTCAAAGATTAAAAGAAGTTTCTGTTTGGGAAGTGAGATTCTATAAATTTGTAGTTACAGAAAGCACGTGCTCCTGCTTAGGTCTGCAAACGAGCCCAATTGAGCCGAGTTTTTTAATGTATAAGCTCTCTTCAGCCAACTTTACGATTTGCATTAACTCGAGCTGAGCTCGAGCCAAAGGTTTCGGCCTCGAACTCAACTCAGGAAATGTTTGTCAAGCTCGGGCTCAACTCAAGCATGCTCTTTAAAAGACTTTAAATTGCCTGGAAATAGCATGGTAAACCAGACAATTGATGCCTTCATGGCTTATACAAGAGCAAGTCTTGCCACTAAACCCATTATTGAATTCGTGGTTGTGCAGTGAGAGCATAATTGCTTTGATGATTGGTAATACAGACTTATTTCCTGAGAATTAACTTGAAATTTGTACCGAATACATTTGATGGACTCTTATGATATTATCCACCCATTTATGTATCTCTATTGTGGTATGATATACCCCTTTTTTCCCCCTCTTTTGGCATATCACTTTCTCTCTGAAAGTCCACATATTCTACATGACTATTGCAGATTAGCATTCTCAAATAAACAATTTACCATATGCCAATGTGTTGTGTATCAACCATATCTCTATGATTGAATGGAGATTTTGAATAAATAGTTCAATATTTAGCAACAATTTGAAATATTCTTATCTTCCAAAGAGATTGACCTGCATACCTAGCAAAAAATAAAAAATAAAAAAGGAGATTCAGTTCCAATTAGAGATAAGGAAATGGATTTTCAAAAAGTGAATAGAAAATTTTTAGTGTTCCCAAGTGAATCAGGTAGTATTATAGGCTTTATAGCCTTCCTTCCGGGTTTTCTTAATTCAAATTTTATAGAAAATTCTATTTGGAGAATAACCTTTCACAGACCTTGTGTTTCTATTTAGCTGAATTGATCTGCATGTAGCACTCTCACTGTACTCCCAATAACTAACACTCAAATAGGTAACCTAAGGTAAATTTAATAGGGTGTTGGATTCAGAACTTGGGAGTGAGAATAGTGGACTCTAGTCCCTTACTGACAAATTATTGGTTTTTTCATTTTGTCCTTGTTCAAATTATTTTTGCTATTGTTAGTTTTGCATCAAGATTGTGGTTTCTGGATTTCTCTCGACGAGACGAATCTAACAAGTATAAATTTATGGGCAAACCAAATATTTTTGAATAAAGTCAAAATTAATCCAATAATCCAAGTACTTCGGCTTTATTAAAAAAAAAATTGGTTTGACCATAAATTTATACTTGTTAGATTCGTCTCGTCAAGAGGAATCCAGAAACCACAAAATCTTGACGCAAACCTAACAAATACACAAAAAAAAAATTTGAATAAAGACAAAATGAAAAAACCAATAATCCGTTTCTAGTTTTTTTTTCCCAAACGAAGTAACTGATTCGTGGACCGGGAGTAGGAGAGCGCCTTCCACTACAAAAATTCGCAAGAGCCAAGATTGAGAGTGTGAGACTGGGAGCGGAGGGCTTATCGAAGGATTTGGTTACTGAGGGCCCTCATCAAGCAGAGTAGAGAAGCTTGAGGCATCTCAGCCTCTATGAAAGAGTGTACTCTAGAGTCCTCACGCAACTTTAAGAGAGAGATGCAAGTCGCTTAAACGATATGCATAATTACATACTTGATAAAACTGCGTCATTAATCCATAACATTGAGACGGTGGCGTTAAATTTAATAGTGTGTCGGAGCTCTTTCCTTATGTAATTAAACGAGTAACCGAGCTAAGCTACGAGTCGTTTGAGAATGGCTTGGTTGGCTTGCAGACCTATACGTGTTTTAAGCATTTTCAATACTGAAAGGTCAAGAACACAACATTGGCATTAAATTATTAACCGAGCCGGGTTTGCTTCTACTAGTCGGCTTGTTTAGTAATTGAGCTCAAATCCTTGGCCCGAGTTTGTTCCTCATGAAATTAAACGAGTGACCGAGCTGAGGTACAAGTCGTTTGTGAACGGTTTGGTTGGCTTGCAGACCTAATCTTGTTTAAGCATTTTCAGTTCTGAAAGGTCAAGAACACAATATTCAAGTCGCATTAAATCTAGGCCTTTACTATATGGAGATGTCCCTGTGGAGATTGCCACCCATAGTATTTAGGGAGACTTGTTCAAAAGTCCTAGGCAACTCATTAATCCACCAAACAAGTTTATAACCTATCTAGTCCTAACGCTGGCATCTTTTCTTTTCTTTTTTTTCTTTTTTTTTACCAAAAAAAAAAGTTGTAGCTCTAGGAAAGTGCCAAAAAAGTTTGTACCCTATGAAAGTGCCTAAAATCCTAGGGTACCCTATGAAAGTGCCTAAACCACTAAAACCCTATAATAGGAAAGTGCACCCTAAAACCTAAACCCTAGGGTACCCTATGAAAATGCCAAAAAAGTTTGTACCCTATGAAAGTGCCTAAAATCCTAGGGTACCTTATGAAAGTGCATAAACCACTAAAACTCTATAATAGGAAAGTGCACCCTAAAACCTAAACCCTAGGGTACCCTTTGAAAGTACCTAAATTTAAATTTAAAAAAAATTGTAGACCTTAGACCTTGTAAAACTTTAACATGGACTAAATGGCCCAATAAGTCCCCACTTCTGGACCCTAAAACAATTACCCCTAGTATTTAAACTGGAATATGAATGTCGACTCTACATGTTCAAATTTGAGACAAGATAGGTCAACTTTAGTTTAAGATAGACATACTCGAGCTAACATTTTTGTTTTAGGGCTGACGTTATTTCCTGCAGAAACAAGTTGAACATATTTGTCAAAAACTACACATCAGAAAATCTCTCTCTTATGCAAAACTTTTTGAAAGATCATGACGCTATTGGGTGCGAGTGTCGTTGCTCTTGAAATATAAAGTTACAGTTATGGTCATGTTCTTATGTTCAAGAATTTAGGGGAGGTGGTTGCTGCCATGGTTCTAGATTGTTTGGGTGGATCCTTTCAAGTGTGCTTAGGCCTGTAGGGTAGTTTGGTTACTGTCAAAAGTCAACTCTGTTATAATTGTCCTTAAGGTTGTGCACTGATACCTTTGTTGTACGCAGTATTTCTTCAACCTATCTAGTGATAAGAGACAAGGACCTAAAACTCGTCTCAGTTGTACATTAAAATGTCTCAGCTGCATGCTAAAAGGGACTTATACCAAGCACGGCTATAATTTGTTCAACTGTTATGTTACAAAAATAACAATACACTTATTAGTTATTAAAATAAGAAGCATCGCAAATTGCATTTGGCTGTCCCATTGGCAATTTTTTCTTGGTTTTCTTGCAGTTGTCTGCATATCACTTCATTTATTCTGAAATTACTTACTACTGTTTTGTTTTTGTTTTGGATCAGGATTTACTACTGATTTGAGCATATTTCTGATAGTGTTTCCCTTCTGAGCTCAGCAAACAATGGTCAGTTCATGGATGAGTATAAAGTGCTGGATTTAAGGAATGATACAAGGTGGAGAAAAAAGGTGCTTGTTTTGTCTTCCAAAGGAGTTTTCGCTCATTGTGTTTGGCTCTCTCTCAATTCTCGATTACCTATCTTTCCGAGTTGTGTGCAAGTGTTGGCACTCTGCTTTCTCAAAGTGTTTAGCTTTCATGTCCCAAAAACAGTTGCCAAGACTTTTACCATGGTTCATGCTCTCGAGAAGTGAGGAATTCCCAGAGGAGATTCACCTTTCTTAAAATAAACAGTAAAGTCAGTATACTTGCAATACTAACATTCCAGAGCTATGTGAAACTCGACTCTTGCTGTCAAGGCACGGGTGGCTGCTGTTATCTTCTTCCAAGAACTCTTTACTTTTTTTTCCTCAATCCTTTTTCGAGGGCAAGCGTCCACATCCCTCTTATAGATGTTAATAAATTATGGCATCCTGGATGTATCAGCACCTCCCACATCTCCAGATTGTGTGGTTTTTTGCAATAAGTTGTCACGATTTCTGCATCGAAATTAGGACATGTCATCGAAGGAGTCTACATGGAAGAGCAATTCATATGAATATCAGAGGGTTAGTGGTCATGTGGTGAATACAGTATTTTTGTGAGTGGGATTTTCAATGCTTTTGATATTGTTAAATGTTAACTATCGCTGGAGATTTTTGGGTCTGCTAGAGCGTATGTACAAGTGCTCTCAAGTTAGTCTGGTGGCCTACCTTATTAAGTGTGGGACCCAGGTTTACCGGTTTGTTCATGGAAACGTTTTCAATGAGGTTTTATTGGAGAAACCTCTCAAGGTCACAAGTAATTTCTGTAATAAATTCTGGCAACTTGATGTGGAATACCTGATGAGAGCTTGCCCACAGAGAGCTTTTCTGCTACTACAAAACTAGATGGAATTCTTCAACACTTTCAATGGTCATGCATGTTGTGGTGTCTGCAATAATACAGAAGATGATTTCATAAGATTTCGGTGGCATCATGTGGGAAGCGCTTCATCGGAGTTACCTCTTTGGTCCTTCTGGTATGGTATGGAGAGGTGGAAAGGTGGCTCAACTTTGCTGGAGCCTCGAGTGTTGGCCTGAGAAGAACACATGCACACTGAACAACCGTGTTAGTGCCAACCCGAATGGTGGTTGTCCGGAAAGGCACTCCAACTGTCAAGTACGTGACTGGAGAAGGAGAAGTTTACTGAAAAATCTAGATAGAGAAAGTGAAAGAGTTATGAGGGTATTGAATGTGGAGAGGGAGAGAGAGGTCTTGAACGAGGTAAGTGAGTGCCTCTTTTATAGGCAAGGGAGGGTGTACCTACCACGCTCCTCGCCTACCTCACGTGCACCATCCGTACCTGACATCTCATGTGATTTGATCAGAATGTCTTGGGCAGACACCATGCTTCGGCTAACGTCACGTCTAGTGCTTCGGTTAACGTCATGGCTGGTACACTTGAAGAGTCAACTAGTTTAGGAGTACTCCCCGGTCAGCCACGTGGTCCTGTAGGCAAAGCATGCAGGGCAGTTAACTGGCACCATTAATGGTCTGACTTGCCTGTCAGGCACGCCTTGTGCCGAGCCCTTGAAGGCTTACCGAGCACTACAGAGACCAAACATCCACCAACTCGGCTCTAGTAAGCACGCGGAATGAAAGCCGTCAATAACGCCAAGAACTATGACCAGCGGATCACCGATCTGAGTGATTGGGTCCAAGGGACCCTTTCAAAAGGTCTTCACCGAGGGGGTTAGGCCACGTGCCCATCATTTGGCAATAAGGCCAAGCATTGTCTCGATATTCGTTTTGCCCAGCACCGAGTTGACATGAGTCGAGAGCACATCTCTTTTGGCGAGACTGAGCTTGCTCGGTCTACATTCACCTTCATCATCATTTGGAATTTGGCATGTGACCCGTTGTCCCTTAACGTTTCAAAGGTACAAGGGTGAGCCCTATGGACCACCATGAACCTAGCCGCTACAATAGCCCCTCAATTTCCTCAATCACCTTTTGGCTGTTGGGGGAGTGCCGAGTGGCTGGGAGACCCTTTGCGTCCCTTCAAGCCCTGACCAAGCCATTTCTACTTAAATCCGAGGGCTTCCCCTTCAAGCTCCAGCAGTGCGGGTGTAAACACCCCGATTTTGACCCGAGAAACTTATCAAGCATCCCCAATGTTAAAAATGTCCGTTAAGAGCACGCGAAGCTTGATTGTGAACTTGGAAACCTCTCCTAAACCTCTCCAAAAGAAACCCAAGACTACACCAACCTTCTAGTACATTCAAAACCCTCTTTATTGATATATAATATGTCCCAATCCATTTTGAAATGAGGGAGATGTGCCCGTTTTACCAAAACAACTTATTTTCCCGACCTTCTGAGGGTAAAATGATCACATATTTTGATGTACAAATCATATTGGGTTCAAACCACTTGGGTTGGAAAGAAGACTTGACAAGCTTTCCAACGCTTCAAACCATGCGCAAAAAAGAGTTCGGTAGCACCCGGAATGACCCCGCGAAGTTTGGAATTTTGTGATGTCTCCAAGTCCAGGCGCCTGGGCCCACATTGAATCCAGGCGCCTGGATTAGATCAATATGGGTGCCTGCACTCTCTCCAGACACTTGTTGTCTAAGGTCAAGTGGGTGGGGAGGAGCGTCTTGGAGGATTCTTTGGGGATTTTCTACAGAAATCTGTTAGAGATAGTGGGAGAGAGATGATGACCTATGGTGCCCCCCCTAAACCTCACCCCTAAGAGATCCAAGTGGTCCCTTTGAACCTTTCTTTGCCTATTTAAACACCCCTTCTCCTCCATTTGAGAGAGGATCAGCTCTCCCTCTCTTCCTTACTGTTATGCTGCTGTATTCATTCCAGAAACCTCCCATTCCAGTCCAAACTTCTCAAATCCATCCTCTTTTAACCCCAAAAATCACTTTCATATCATACTAACCCAATCTCCACTCAGTTACATCAACCAAACTCCATCAAAGCATCCATATTCAGCCCTTTAGAAGCTCTGAAAATCTCATTCCAGCAACATATCACCTAGCATACAACTCCAAACCTTTCCAAAAGTTCATCAAATCAAGCCTCAAGGTAGTTTATCTACCAAATTTGCTCAACAAGGCCCTGAGGGGGACTCAACCAAGTTCTTACTAGTCTTCTATACTAGTGGAGGACTTGGAAGAGGTATGAATCATACAAGAAAGAAATCTGTCTTTTGTATCAGTATACAATCCAGGCGCCTGGATTCACTCAATGTAGGCGCTTGGATCCCCTTCCCCTATGTTGTGTTTTGCTGCTTTATTCACTCTTCTTTAATAATTTGAAACACTTAATAATCACCAATGCATGTTGTTTTCATTGCTTGAACTAGATGGTCGTTTTAAAGCATGATTCATGGTGTCTTAGAAAGCAAATTGTTGTTCAAAAGGGTAGGTTTTGCATTTAGATTGTCATCATTTGTTCATCTCAAGCAATATCAGAAGCATTACAGTTAATGTGGGGTTTGATTTGGAATCATTCGTGCTTATCATATAACCTTGCAAAGCATATTCATGAATAAATTTCTCTTATATTCTTCTTCTTCTTCTTTCTTGGTCTAGGACCCAATTAGAAACTCATAAAATGTATAAAAGGGCAAGGTGCAAGCTTAAGATTAGTTTCATACACCTCATTTCATACATTAAGTATCCTAAAATCAAGGTTTTCCATGTTCATATCATAATATCAAGTTGATCTAAAGGTTCATTTCGTCCATAGAGTCATTTAATATCATCTAGAATGCATGTGAATGAGTAAAGAGCATTACACTTGGTACTTACTGTGGAAAATGAAGTTTTGAAGTTGCTGTCTGGTAAGCCTTCCAGGCGCCTGGATTCACCCATTCCAGGCGCCTGCATTCAATCCAGGTGTGGCAAGAACGATGTTGGTGATCAGTTTATGTGGCATCTTTGAACAGTTTGAGTGTGATTTAATCAAGTTTCAGCGTCTTATATCATTCATCCATAACATTTTGCACAAGCATCCACACATATTTCATTAATTTTATCAATGCATTTATGTGTTTTCACATGAATTCGTAGTCAAAGTCTATTCAAATGGTATTTTCAAAATCCCTTAAACATCTAGTAGAGACCAGCGGTCGCACCGGGCGAGAGGGGTGCTTTAAATTCCTTCCCCTCTCGTAACGTAGCTCCCGGACCCGAGAAATCTCGTTTTAAAAGGCCAGTGAAACATTTTCCATTCCAAGGGCAAAAGAGTCATTTTTCAAATGGTTTCTCGGGTGCGGTCCTCAAACCCGGGTGGCGACTCCATCAATAAAATCAAAATCATTTTCCAAACCAAATCAATTTCGTGGACAACTCCGCGGGGTGTTCACAGCGGGTAAGCTCAGAACATCACATCATGATATCCCACGTGTCACATGACTTGTGCCCCTAATGTGAAAGGATGGTTGATGTGACATCATTTCAGAGTTTGTCGTTTGATGTGACGATCCGTACCAGTCGGTGCAGGGAATCTATGACGTACCATGATTTCATCTGCCATGTTTCACCATATGATTCGTCCGAGTGGTAGCGTCTGGGATTCCCGCCCAAACGATTTAAAATGGGAGATAGGCGTCACACTTTAGATGGCTCGGGCGAACCGTTGTTTCGTCTCCCGAGCAGGTGCCATTATGGAACCTACTCATAGGCTGCCTAACTCTACTTCTCCTCCTATAAATATAAGGAGAGGGGGAGAGAGAAATCACCGTTACTCTCTCTAACCTCCCAAACATCAGCGCTCCACGCCACCGTCGTTCCTCGTCGTTGCAACCTCAGATCAACCGTTTCCAGAGAGATTTCGTCCAAACTTTGAGGTAAAAACTTGATTTCTTTTTTATTTCCATCGTTTTTCTTCATGTTTCATGCATTTAGAGTTCAACCGAACGTTTAATAAACTGGTAGTGCTCCATTGAACACAAGTAAATGTTCCACCAAACATTGTAAGTTGTTCCAACAAACATAAATAGCGTCCTACCGAACGTTGGTGAGTGTTTGCCGAGAGCTTTAAGTTGTCCAATTTTGACATGAAAATCAGCAAAAAGAGTGATTGAAAACTGAGATACAAACTATAGATACTCGAGAAAAGATTTTTTCATTAACATCTTATCCCTTCGGCATTACAAAAGCTATCGAGGGCACAAGTAGTTCAAAATGATAAAAAGAAGATCCTAACCATAGAATTTTTTGAGTTTGGAGGCATTCCATAGGTTGCTCATAGCCGTGCCATCCATCTCAGCAAGCTTGTAAGCCCCATAGCCTACCTTGGCTTCAATTCTAAATGGGCCTTCCTAGTTGGACATGAACTTCTTCTTGTTTTTCTTTTAGATGACCTCCTAGAGGACAAAGTTGTCAATGTTGAAAGGTCGAACTCTGACATGCTTATTGTATCCCCAAGCGACCTCTTGCTGATAGGCCGCATATTTAATGTTGGCTTCGTCTCGGAGGTCTTCAATGTGATCGAGCTCGGAAGCAATGTGTTCTTCGTTGGTGGGAGGGTGAAAAGCTTCAATGCGGTCTGTTGGTGCAGTAGTTGCGAGTGGAACGACTACTTCCATGTCGTACGCCATAGAGAAAGGCTTTTAGCCAATACCGCGCTGGGGGGTGGTCCGGTATCCCCACAAAACTTTGGGAGCTCCTCAACCCGCTTGACCTCTTGTTGGTTAGTAGCCATTTGAGGCTAGCTGAGATCGACTGTGGAGTTATAGACACAAATATTCTTCTTCTTGCACAACATCTCAATGGCCTCGGCAACAAACTGGGTGCCATTATCAGAGATGATGGCGTAGGACACACCAAACCTTGAAATGATGTTCTTCCAAATGAACTGCTCCACCTCGGTGGCGGTTGTATGGATTAGGGGCTCAACTTCGACCCATTTCATGAAGTAGTCTGTGGCTGTAATGAGATGCTTGAATCCGCCAGGTGCAGTAAGGAGGATGCCAATAATGTCGAGCCCCCACTGTGCGAAAGGCCATGGGCTTGAGATGGGTTGAAGGGAGAGTGTTGGTTGGTGAAGGATAGGGGCGTGCTTTTGGCAGGCCTCACACTTTTTCACATACTCCTCGGCTGTCTTCCACATTTTTAACCACGAATTGCCCTGAGTGACCGCTCGGTCGGCCAATGACCATCTTCTCAAGTGACAACCGCAACTTCTTTCATGAAGCTCGTGGAGCACTCGGAGGTCTGGCCCCACGAAAGTTCACCGGTAGAGGCGTCCACTTGGAGGTCTGGCCCCATGAAAGTTCATCGGTAGAGGTGTCCACTTGCCGAGAGCAAGTACAATCCTGATTGGCACCGGATCCTATGGACTTCTTTCTTGTCTGAGGGCAACTTCTCATTTTTGAGGTAGGAAACTAAGGGGTCCATGCAACTTGGACCAAGGGCGATACACATGACATCCTCCGCTCCAGGCTCAAAGCTTGGGGGTGGGGATGTTGCCAAGGATAACTGTCCGAGAGCCACCGATCTCGGAGCATGCTGAGCCGGGGGCGGCTAGAGCGTCTGCATGGGCATTGCACGCCCTTCCAATGTGCCAGAAATGTACTTTCTTGAAGTCCTCTTAAAGCAGTTGGACTTGGCTAATGTACTTCAGCATTCGAATCTCACCAGAGCCATATTCGCTGTTCAGCTTGTTGATCACAAGCATTCAGTTGCTGTAAACTTCTAATTCATCTATGCCGAGACCCTTGGCAAGGTGGAGGCGAGTAATGAATGCCTCGTACTTGGCTTCGTTGTTGGTGGCGGGGAATCCAATGCTCATAGCGCACTCGTTAAGTGTGCCTTCGAAAGATATCAAAACTATCCCAGTCCCTCGGCTGTTGGAGGCGTCGTCGATGTGCATACGCCACTATGAAGCACGGGTACTCCAAAAATGTCGTCGTACAAGTACTGGGTATGGGTACGGCTGGGTACGGCAAAATACGTACCGGGTACGGCAAAAACATACCGGGTACTTTTGCACTGTTCGGATACGACTTTGGTACTTCTGGGTACTTTGCTGGGTACGTTTGGGCTTATTTGTAAAAATTTTAGAACTTCAAGGGGTTCGAATGAAAATTATTTAAACTTCAGGGGTTCATGTGCAATTTTGACAGCCTTTTAACACAAACATACGTGTTTAAACTTTCATCAGATTAGGGCTTCTTCAGAAGCAGTAGCCATATGAGTAGCTCTCATCTCCTAGTTAGTCTCTCTCACTCTCTCTCTCTCTCTCTCTCTCTCTCTCTCTCTCGGTTAGTTTCTATGCCCACTAAATCAGTCTATTTCCTCCCCTCCTCTCTACAGATCTGCAGTCACGAAGTGAAGGAAAAGGTCGAGAGCAACTCTCATCTCCTGGTTCTTCTACAGTAGGTAAAAAAATGTTGTTTTTTTTAAAAATAAGACTGTATTTTAGACTGGATGGTTTTTAATTTTTATACTGTAAATGATGGTGTTAGTAGACTCAGTAGTCAGTACATACTGTAAATGTAGTGTACATAATTTTTTAATTTGATTTAGGAAAATGAGTTCAAGTTCCTTAACATCAAGCAGTTTTGGTTCAATTTCTAGTTCAAGTGTGCCTTCTACTGATTCTGCTGCGAATGTTGAAGATGATTTTAGTGCTCCTCTTTGGAAATATGTCACAAAATTAGTTAGAAGGGTAGGAGGAGGGGGTGGAAACACAAAATGGAAGTGCAACCTTTGCAATGTGGAGTTTCAGGGGTCATACTTTAGGGTAAAAGCCCATTTGTTGCCAGTCAAAAACCAGGGTATAAGAATTTGCTCTTTTGTGAGTGGTAAGCCCGATATTCTTGATGAGATAAGAAAATTAGATAAAGAAGCTAAAAATCGACAAAAGATGTCACAGCCTAAACCCGTTCTTTTACCACCTTCCGCTTCCCAATTTAATGCTACGACAAGGATGGGGAATTTAGGGGCTGAAAATGTTTCAGGATTTCACTTAGAAGGGTATGAACCAACAAAGAAAAGAAAGCCAAGCAACACTCCCTTAGAGAAAGCAATGAATGTAGGTGCTCGAGAAACTTTGCATGCTATGATTGCTCGTATGTTTTATTCGGCTGGCTTGCCTTTTCATTTGGCTAGGAACCCATATTTTGTGGAAGCTTTTCGATTTGCTGCTGAGAATTCTATTACTGGTTATGTTCCTCCTGGTTATAACTTGTTGCGGACTACACTACTGCAAAAAGAAAGGGCAAAAATTGAAAGGTTGTTTGAGCCTACTAAAAAAAACATGGAACGAGAAGGGCTTGAGTGTTTGTGCTGATGGATGGAGTGATGCACAAAGGAGGCCTCTCATTAATTTTTTGGAAGCATCAGATTGTGGAGCTATTTTCATGAGAGCTGTTAATTATGAGGGTGAGACTAAGGACAAGGCCTTCATTGCCAAATTACTTGGTGAAGCAATTCATGATGTTGGACCTTCAAATGTGGTTCAACTAATCACTGACAATGCTCCCGTGTGAAGTGCCGCTGGAGCAATCGTTGAAGATAATTATCCGAAAATCTTTTGGACACCATGTGTTGTGCACACACTTAACCTTGCTCTTAAGAACATTTGTGCTCCAAAAGTAACGGGAGTTGCCGGCTATGCATATGATGAATGCATTTGGATTAAACATGTGATTGAAGATGTGATGTTTGTGAAAAAATTTATCATGAACCATTCTATGAGATTAGCTATTTTCAATGAGTTTGTGCCATTGAAGTTGCTTTCTGTCACCGACACAGGTTTTGCCTCTTCGTTTATCATGCTGAAGAGGTTTAAACTTATTTCTTGGGGCCTCCAAGCCATGGTGATAAGTGAGAAGGGGTCTTCCTACAGAGAAGATGATGTTGGGAAAGTGGCATCGGTGAAGGAAAAAGTGTTAAGTGACATTTGGTGGGACAAGATTGATTACATACTCTCTTTTACAATGCCAATTTATGAGATTCTTAGATTTTGTGACACCGACAAGCAATGTCTACACTTGGTATATGAAATGTGGGATTCAATGATTGAGAAGGTGAAGGCAACCATCTATAGGCATGAAGGCAAGCTAGAAAATGAGGAGTCCGATTTCTACAAAGTTGTTTACCAAATTCTAGTTGAGAGGTGGACAAAAAGTACCACACCTCTTCATTGCCTCGCACATTCATTGAACCCAAGGTATATCTAGCTTTATAGGTATCTAGACTAACAAATTTACTTAAATGTCTCACAAGTCACAAGAATAACAAATTTACTCTCTTTTTTCATCTAGGTATTATAGTTCAATGTGGCTTGTACAAAATCGTATTGCTCCTCACATGGATGAAGAAATTTCGGCAGTGAGAATGAAATGCTTTTAGAGATACTTTCCAGACCAAGATGAGAGGAGAGCTGCTAACATTGAGTATGCTAAGTTTTCTGGTTGTCTAGAAGGTTTTGGGAATGTGGACTCGATGGTTGATAGAGGGGTGATGGAGCCAATAGTTTGGTGGTTGGTACATGGGGCTTCCACACCTATGCTCCAATCTTTAGCATTCAAATTGCTTAGCCAGCGATGTTGTTCTTCATGTTGCGAAAGGAATTGTAGCACCTACTCTTTCATTCACTCCATGAGAAGGAATAAGATGACACCCCAAAGATGTGAAGATTTAGTCTTTGTGCACTACAATATCCATCTTCTTTCAAGGAGGACACCAAATTATACCCAAGGAGAGACTAAATTGTGGAACATTGTTGGAGATGCATTTGATTCAATGGGGGGGGGGGGCAGTATTCTTGAAATCGCCGATCTTTCCCTTGATGAGCCATAGATGGAAGCAGTGGTGTTTGGAGGTGAAGTTGATGATGTTCAAGTTGCTTAGTTCTTACTTCTTTGGACTATATTCTTTCTTTCTTTTTTTGTTTTAGAGCTTGCTTTAGGTGTTGTTGCTATAATGCTATGTAACCAACTGTTGGTTTTTAACTTTTTATGCTTTGCTTGCCATGGAACTTAATGGTTGAACTACTAAATGCTTCATGTAACCAACTGTTGGTTTTTATCCTTTGCTTTGCTTGCTATGTATCTATTTTGCAGAACTACAATGGCAGAAAATAATCAAGTTCTTTGGAGTTATGTTACTAAACTTGAAGGTGCACAAAGAGGGGGGCTTACCAACTTTAGGTGCAATTTTTGTGAACTCAAATTATGGGGTACATACGCTAGACTTAAGCCTCATCATTCGGCCCATGGGCCTGAAGCCCGCCCGAAGCCTGCTAGGCCCGCGAGGGCTTTTATTCGGCCCTAGCCCGACAAATAGGCGGGCTAGCCCAGCCCGGATTTTCTATGGGCTGGGCTTGGGCCTAAATATTTTCTTGCTGCACCACCCCCACCCGTCAGCCAAGCCCGGCAACCTGCCCGTCTGCCCAGCCCGGTTATGTTAATGCACCAAAAAGTTAACATGCTTGGTACACACTTGATTATTTTCTTTGCACAACATCACATGTTCTGAATTATGATGAATCTGATGTTCACATGTGAAAAAAGTGAACATTTTACTCTCCTAAGGCAACAACTATGACTAGTCAATGAAGCGGTGCGAGAAAAAATTTCCACCCATTGGTTTTCTACTCGTTGCCCACAAGTACAACTACAGAACTACTATAATAAAGACAACTCTCATTCTTACTTTACCAATTCCATTCTCATTTTCTCAACCCAAGCAATCAAGCACGCCGATTGTAATTCTCTCAACACAACTCTCATTCTCTCAACTCAAGCACACAATTCTCAATCTCTCATTCTCATTCTCTCAACCGATCTTTGGATTTTCAGCAATCTTTGCCTTTGGCGTGGAGACTTGGAGAGTTGGGGATTTTCGTAACCGATCTTTGGGATTTTCATCACTGATCACCAATCTGGAGTTGGGGATTTTTCATAACTGATCACTGCTCTTTGGTGTGGGTTCATGACAGAACTTTGGTAAACACTAACAAGTCTGCTCATCTGGAGACCTGGAGTAACAATTTCTCTCATAATTGATTTATTTGATTTGATCTATTTTTTTCCTGCTGCTAGTTATCTATTTCTTTGATCTTTTTTTTTTTCTCTGATTTTTTTCCTATTAAAATTTGGTATGGCTAATAATGAATTTTCCATGAACATAAACTTAGATCTAGAGGAAGAAGATGAGATAAATGAGATTGAATCACTAGGCTCACCAACTTCTCCAAATTTTTCTACCCAACCCGGTTCATCTACCTCAACTACGAAAACACCTTCGAAATTAACATCTATTGTTTGGATTTTTTTTATAGACCTACCACGGTTGTTATTGATGGTGTTGAACATATTAAAGACAGGCATAAGTTATGTGGTAAGTTGTTATCTGGTTCTTCAGCTGTTGGAACTTCTCATTTAAAGAGCACCATGATTCTTGTCTTAAAAAAATGGAAATCAAGTAGACATTAGAACTCAAATGCAGTTAACTAAAGACACTGAAGGAACGATGGCATGTTTTAATCTTGATCAGTCACTTGCTCATAGGGAAGTTGTAGATTACATGATTAGGGTAGAATTTCCATTTACTTTTGTTGAAAAACATGATTTTACGGGAATGGTAAAAAGAGGTCTAAATCCCCAATATAGTGGTTTTTCAGTATCAACTGCTAAAAGAGATGTTATGAAGCATTTTCATGTATATCGTGTCAATTTGTTGTCTTATTTTCAGAAATATAAGGGAAGAATTTGCTTAACTTCTGATTTGTGGACTTCAAAATCTCATATGGGGTTTTTATACTTAACTGCACACTTTATAGATGAGGAATGGAGATTGAACAAAAAGATTATATCTTTCAAAATGATTGAGACATCACATATTGGTCTTACTATTGCAAATGATATTCATGAGGAATTGATTGCATGGGGTATTTCTAAAAAGATATTTTCAATAACTTTAGATAATGCTTCGAATATTGATGTAGCGGAAAGAACTTTAAAAGGATTGCTTGATGTATCTTTCGGTACTGTTCCATATGAAATATTTCATGTACGTTGTTGTGCTCATATTCTAAATTTGATTGTGCAAGATGGTTTAAGTTTGCTAGCTCCTTCTGTTGGAAAAATAAAGAATGTTGTGCGCAATATTAATTCTTTTGTCCATAGATATGAGCTATACAAAAAGTGTTTAAGACATCATGGTTTGAGAAAAAAGAATATTAATTTGGATATGCCTGTTAGGTGGAATTCAACTTATGAACATTTAAGACTTGCTATCAAATATAAAAAAAAGTTTTACATTATTATACTTTGCAAATACAAGGTGCTGCAAATATTGAAACACCTACTGAACATTATTGGCCTGTTGCTGAAATTGTAAGAGATTTTTTAGGAGTTTTTGACAATTCAACTAGAATTTTTAGTTGCATTTATCATCCTACTTCATGTCGTGTTGTTATTCAATTAGTAAATATTTGTCTCAATTTTAAAACTTATTCTTCTTGATGACCCCTGTGTTGGCCAACCACGTGGGATACTGTACTTTTCAGATGGCCTTCGCCTCAATGATCCTGTTGATCTCCTCTATTACAGCATCGGCGTGGATTGTTGAGGACCTTCTCGGCTTCTGCACCATAGGTCTACTAGCCGGATCAACATTGAGGGCGTGCGTGATGAAGTTCGACTTAACACCCGTCATCTCATATGGGGTCCACGCAGACACCTCAATGTTATCCTTGAGGAAACTCACCAAGTCGTTGCACTTAGGATTGGAAAGTTCCGAACCCACCATAAAATACCTGCTCCCGTCCTCGTTGATTGGCACCTTGATCGAGTCCTCAACTGCCTTGTCTTCGGCCTTAGAGCCAACATCTTTAAGAACAAGGGTGGGCTCGGGCACCTCTATCCATTGTACCTGTTTGGCATCCTGCTCTCCTTTCTACCCTTCACCCGGATGGCATTAACAAAGCACTTCTTGGAGGCCATCTAGATGCCCCTAATCGTTTTTTACATTCCGAATGTGCAGATGAAGCATATGCATTGGTGGGTGGAGGCGATTGCCTTCATGCCGTGAAGCCATCCCCTGTCGAGAATGGCATTGTATGGGCTCGAAGAGTTTACCACTATAAACTCTATCTCCAACCGGACTGAGCCCACCCAGACAGGGAGGGTGATGCTCCCGAGGGGCCACACATGGGTGCCTACAAAACCAACAAGGGGAACCTCGGAAGGAGTCAGCTCACCACGCGTTCGTCCCATGGCTTTGAACGCCGAATAGTATAGGGTGTCAGTGGAGCTCCCTTGGTCCACCAGTATCCGTCGAACGGTATGGTGTCCAATGCCAACATTGATAACGAGGGCGTCATCGTGCAGCAGCTGGATGCCCTCAAGATCCTACTCGGTAAACGTGATCATCCATGGCTCCTCGGGCTCCTGGTATTTTCGCTTTGGGGGCTGCCTGATCGATAGTACTTGCAAAGCCTTCTCCGCTTTTTTTAGTTTCTCATGCATCGCGTCGGCTCGATTTTTACTCATCGGGCCACGGATGACTTTGATGACACCACCGTGCGCTCTCGGCGGTGCCTGCGGCTGTGGTGGTGGAGGAGGCTGATTCTACGATTGCAGGCCCCTAGTATTCACTGGGGTTCTGGTGCAATCGATCCATTCTTCCATCCGGCCCTCGACAACCAGTCGTTCCAAGTGGGCCTTCAATAGTCGGCACCCCATCATGTAATGCCCCAGTTCATCATGGTATGAGCACTTCCCTTTCTGGGTTTCATCTGACCCCATCTTTTTCCTCTGGCCAATCGAACCATCTCTTTTTGCCTATCTCCCTAAGGAGTTTGTAGATTGGCATTGTGAAGACTGTGGTCTCAGCTATGAAGTCATCGTCGTTCCATGTGGGTCTCTCCCATCCTCCTCCTTGGTCGTTCCTGTTTCCCTTCTTGATATTGTGCACTTGTTTTTTGCCCTCCCTCTGTGAACTTTTGCTACTCGAACCCTTCGAGTCCCTGCTGGTTATAACCTCCTAAAGCTCCCGAAATTTTCCAATCGTGTACATCAGATCAGCCATGTCTTTGGAGGCCCAACATTAGCTCCTTGAAGAGATCGGATGAATCATCGAGACCGATTTTGAATGAGGTGGCAGCAATTTTTTGGTCGCACTCCTCAATCAGGCTGTACGTTTCCAGTACCGCATATATACTCCTTCACCGTTTCATCCGAGCCCCTCTTCATGTTGATTAGCGTATCGAGCATATTCGGTTGTGTGTTCCTCATCACAAACCGAGACATGAACGCCCGTTCGAGCTCGTCAAAGTCCCGTTCGAGCTCGTCAAAGTCCCCAATAAAGCCTAAAGCTAGTTGGTTGTACCACAGATGCTCGGTGTTCCCCAAGCTCATGGAGAAGGTCTTGCACATAATGGAGTCATTGTAACTATATATCTCGGTTATTTGTTGGTATTGTTGTATGTGAGTGATGGCGTCGGTAGTGGGTTCATACTTAGTGAATTTGGGGATTTTGAAACCTGGAGGAGGGATCATGTCTGTGATTTCTGGCATGAAGGGAGACTGTCGAGCCTTCTCTAGCCTGGCGTCCGACTGGCTTCGACTAGGGTGGTTGAGATCCACCATTCGATACTCCCCGCAGGTACGCTTCGGGGGAACCTTCGCTTGATGCCGAATATCGTGGTTGTCAATGGGGATATTGGTGCGCTTGGATGAACGCCTCTTGGCGGGCTGCTATCATCCCTTCACCACTTCATTCCTGGTTGGAGGGGGCCTTGGCTCATGTTCGGCGTGATAGGTCTTTGCCTCCCTCGTGCGTGTGTTCACGAGCACTATGCTTCGCCATTGTTGCGGAGTTCATATGTTTCACCAAGGTTAAGGCCTTGGTTTAATTCTCTATTATCACCCCTTCTTGTCGAGGCGGCCTGCCACCCTACCAAGCGTCCTTGTATGCCTGCTTCCCTATTGTCGAAGGGACCCCCATTCCGCACACCCTGCCGATCCTCTGACCGGCTAGGGTGGCGATCACCTCTCTGATCCATCGACCAGCTCTGGTGACAGCTATCCTTCTGATCCATCGATCGGTCTTGACCACATTTCTCCCGGTGGTTACCCGCGCCGTCTGCCGGACCTTTCCTTGGATCAGCTGTCGGTTTAGATCCCGAGCAACCTGCGCGTCCCTGCGATTGCTCGGTGTTATGGCACTTGAACCCATGGCACTATCCTCCGGGCACCCAGCTCGTTGAGTGTGCTCATCACGAGTCTACTGGTCTTGTGATAATGAGCGTCTCGGCTGGACAATGTGGGTGTTACTGACCGTGTCGTTCCGTATCAAAATTAAATTTATAAAAATAAGGAATTAACCCTTACTCAGAAGAATAATGGCTAAGTTCAAGTATCGATCCACGGAGACAATTTGGCTAAATTACGTTAATTCTGACTAATTTCTAATTTAATTCAGAAAAAGAGATTTGAGTGATTGGTTTGTTTTTGGAAATTAAATAAAGCAAGAAATAATGAAATTGAGTGAAATTAATAGACAGAGGATCAGGGTTTCGAATCCACCCCGGCCACGTAACTAGGCTATGTATAGGCTAGGGCTATTATTCGAATCGCAATTGTCAAAGAAGATAGTTGAGTTGTCAACAGGCACGGACTATCCCATAGCACGGACCGTCTCGCTGGCACAAACCGTCTCTTTCACGGCCTATCCAGTGGCACGATCCATCTTACGAGCATAACCCATCTCAGTTACCCAAGCTCAAGCAAAGAAAACTGTTGAATAACCTGGTATTTGAGATCGCGCACACAAATACACAATTAATTGAAAGTATTAAATTCAATCCATCTGATCATAATAAAACGGGTTCTTAGTTAAACAACTGATTCGAATGAATAAACCTAAATCCTATACATAAACAAAGTTACTTGAACCGGGGCTTCATCTTCCCCCTAAAAGTTGTTTAGCCGGCCATGGAGATGAAGACGAATGCTTGATTTGATGAAGAACCCATGAAACAGCTCGCATTTGTCTCTCTAAACTTGCTTCAAAAATATTCTAGAACCCCCAAAATGTACAGAGCAATGACCTATTTATAACAAAACCCAAAAAAACGTGGTCAACGCCCTAATTTGTGTGGCTCGGGTAAAACCGCCCGGGCGGCTTTGATTCCCGCCCGGGCGGAAAATCCAGATTGTCGCCCAAAACTTCGCGGACTCGCCCCGGCTTCATCCAAACTCGAAATGATGCGATTCTTGGACCGTTGCGAAGCTCTATACGTCTACTTTGTGTTCCATGCATCGTATTGACTCCAATTAGCACTTTTAATTGTTCGGCACTCTCCAAAGCTTACAAACACAATTCAACCATTATAAGTCATCAAGTAACCTATGATTGGACTATTAAAGTGTTAATTAGAGGGTTAAATGGGTGCTTTTGAGCACCTGTCACACCCCCAACTACATTTTGCTAGTCCCTAGCAAAAGAAAGAACATTGCAACTAAAATAAGTAAAATGGGAAAAGATAGTTCTTTTAAACCCCCGAGCGGCCCCAGTAGGACGAGTGAAGTCTCGTGAGAGTTTTCAGCAGTGATCACCCACAAAACACAAGGAATCCCTCAACATGGAATCCAAAACCTGTCATGCAACTCATAGATACCCCAAACCAAGGTGTACGAAGCTACCACAAAGACACTAGGCAAGCAATAAGAGTTCCAAGTGCTAACAAATCGAGAAGATAGACCTCGGCACCTAATCCTAGCGTGTGTGGGTAAAGGCCTCGATCACAAGTGAATAATGATTAATCACTCTATCCGGACCGAGTTTCGACTTCAATTCTCACCGTGTCATGCACTCAACAAAAGAAATCACTCGAAACAAGGTGCATTTATGAACTCTCATGTGTGCGGTTGGAAGTTATGTAAATGGAAGCAAAGTATCCACACACATTGACACAAAAAGAAAGCTCTTTAAAGTGGATACGATCTCAAGAACGGAAACGCCAAGTTCCGGAATGCTTAATCAATCCACATACCACACCCCATCACCCCTAGGATCAAATAGGACTTTGTTCTTGGTTATATCGTTAGGTAATGGAAAGTGTTTCAAGGCTAGGTAAGACATTCAAGTGTCAGAGAATGACTTCATAACAACTCACATAGGGCATATTTATCAATGTTGTGCCCTCTTCCTTCCAAGTACACCAAATCTCTCTTTCCAACCTTTTCAACACAAGCCACAATAAAATCAACCGAATCTTCCCACAATGAAATAAATTGGTGTTTCCCCCTCTTCACATTAAAGTTCCAACTCCTTTTTTTTTCCCTTTTTTTTTTTCTTTTTTTTGGTTTTTTTTTTTCCACTTTTCAAACAATGGGAGAAACACCGCCAATCAACATCTGTCTTTCAACTCACCTGTGGACACTCGGGTTTCGCGCACGGGCGAAAAAGATATCCACGGAGTCTTGGTTATGAAAAAGGGCGATCCGGGAAATGAAGAAAAATTTAGAGTCGCCACCCGGGGTTTAATTCTTAGGAGAATGTTGGGTACCCGAGAAACCGTTTTAGAAACCGCTGAAAAAGGGTTTGATCTGCGAAAAATAGAGATTTGGGTTCGGGAGCCAGGTTACCCGCGGGGAAGGTTTTGTTCGAAAAATGCACCCCGCGTGCCCGGAATTTTCCGGTCTCTACTAAACATTTGCAGGATTTTTCTGAGAAAAAAAAAACATTTTATTGAAAACTTTAAATCACATAAAGAGTATATCAAAGAATAAGGAGCTTAAAAAGAGACAGATAATAATGATGAATCAAAATAACACGTAATCAAGCACATAAACGCGAGAAACTTATCTAAGAGGGGTACAAATGCAAGAAACAGAAAATAGAGGGGGAAAACGTAATTTGACCTTCTGGTTTTTCGAGAAAACAGAGTATTGGATTGAGAAAACAGAGTATTGGATTTCAGAAGAACGTGGCATCTACCAGTTACACCGTGCGGTGCCTCTGAGCAGTGCATTTTTTGAAAATTCCTTTTTTTTTTGTCCGATTGAAACCAACTTTGTTTTCAGGTAGAAAACCATACTTTTTGTTGATCGAAACAAGTTTAGAAAGTGGTTTTGAGTAGGTGAATGTACCTCGTTTTCAGAGATGGCATCCCGCGACAATGGATGGTATCGCGTGATACCTTCCCGAAAGGCTCAAATGTTACTGAACTATCCCCGTTTGGACTCAAGGAATAGCTACGGAGCCTTCCTCGAGCCCGATAGGGACTCCCCTCAGAAGATTATTGTGGTTAAAACACGGATGTTATACCTCAAAACGAAACGACTGGATTGAGAAGGTGACTTGTAGCTTTCTGGGTTTTTGGGGACAAGGTATTTGAGAGATTCAGCGGAGTATGGATGCGTATGAACAGGGTAACAGAACTTTGGTACGAGAGTAATTTCTTCGGGAATTCTCTTTCAACCCTTGAGATTGTTCGACGATGTCCAGTATTTATAGGGGAGAGGTGAGTTTTCGAACGGAAAAAAGAGCGGGCTCATCATGGCAGGAATCGAATATCATCATGGTTTCTGAGTTGCTGGAACAAACCGGGAATACCGTTGATGGGACATGGGTGCTGTGCGGCGTCAAGAATATGCCGTGCGGTGCTCATAATGATACCGCACGGTTCAAATGATTTTTCAAGCTGTACGGTTTAGGGGTTCAGGCCGTACGGTTCAGGTGGGTTTTGGGGTTTTTGGTTTGGTTGATCCATCCATTCCAAGTATCTGTTTCGAGGTACATTTTGCTCATTCTTTTCATCATTGGGGATGCACAAGTTTATCCAAAATTGGGGTGTCTACAGTTGCCCCTCTTCGACATGGCTTGGTCACCATCATGTTGGTGCAAGTCGTGCTAGAAGATTCGGACATCCCAATTTTAAACAACCGTGCAGAAAACAAGCAACTGAAAATAGTAAACCTGGTCGAGCCGGAGCTTCCTACGTACCTCGTTTTGAGAGGATCAGACCAATCGTAGTTCGTCGGGACCGTCATGAAAAAGTTGATGCCTCATTTTTCAACGAGGGAAAAACGAATGATGTTTGCAGGGAGATAATTTTGGAGGCTTTGAAGCCGTTAAAAATATTTCGGAGGCTCTGAAGGCCGTAAAAATTTCGAACAATTGCCTTTGAGGACTTAAATGTTTTTGTGAAAAACAATTGCCTTTGAGGACTTAAATGATTTTGTAAAAGAACAATTGCCTTCGAGGACTTTAAATGTTCTTGTAAAATAAATTGCCTTTGAGGACTTAATTGATTTTCGTGAAAATAAATTGCCTTGGAGGACTCAAATGATTTTCGTGAAAATAAATTTTGCCGTAGAGGACTTAAATGATTTTTGTGAAAATAAATTTTGCCGTAGAGGACTTAAATGATTTTTGTGCAAATAAATTTTGCCGTAGAGGACTTAAAAATATCATACCGTGGAGGTAGACGGGTTTCTTCTGAAGGTAGTTGATCAAGCAGGGGGGGAAGTGCAATTTTTGAACGGAATCATCGGAAATACCGCACGGCGTACTTATGTATACCGCACGGTGTAGATATCACCGCCGCACGGTGAAAGTGGAAATTTTGCCGAGACTGGCTCGAAACCGCCAATACTCTCCGTCTTTTGCGTATTGTGTTCAAAATACCCCGATCGGTTGCATTCTCTCGTCAAAACCGAACTCTCTATTGTCTGAAATCCTCTTCTTCCTCCCAAAACTTCCGATGGAAAAAAGATTTTACATCCATGGCGAGTTTGAGTGACAGTGAGGGCCGATCGTCACTACCCGGTGCCGAACCATCGTCGCCCGGTGAAGGTTGTTCACCGTCGGTTCAAAAAGAGGGAAGCTCGATGACTGAACCAATTATGGGTGGTCCATCATCGACCGAAATTGGTGCGGTTGCTGGCAGTTCTGAACACCGTGCGGTATTGGTGGGGGATCAAGCATCTCATACGGTGCCGATTGAGGGCGATGCATCCCGTACGGTTGAGGTAGGTGACGATGCTCCAAGTGCGGCGGTCATTGGAGTTATTTCGGCGAGTAAGGGTGAGGCTTCCGGTCCGATTGGTGGTGACCCAAGCACCACGGTTTCAACTCCGGCGAGTGGTGTTGATGCCGATCGGCTTACAAGAGGTAATGGTGCTGCCATGCAGGGTGGCGAGAGTGGTCCTGATCCCATGGAGGTTGATTTCTCGGGTATGGGTGCACAGGTTTCCGAAGCGGAGATGGACATTGGGGGTGTTTATGTCCTGGTTGAGCAGAGACCCGCCGGGGAGGGTGCTGACCCTGGTTTGCAGGAGAGTTTGGTACCCAGCGACCGCTTGAGCGCTTCCTTGGTTACTGAGGTGCCCGTTGGAGGAAAGGGGTCGTCAGCAGTTGTTGTCCCAGTGTTGAGGAGGGATCTGGGGAAGGAGAAGGTTGTAGTGGAGGAGGCTCGAGACTCGAGTAGTGGGGGCGAGGATATGGAGGTTGGGGTTTCGGACCCAGTAGTTGTTCCTGCTGCAGTCGGTTCTTCTAGGGCTCCGGGTTATACCATGGCTGATACACTGGAGGGAGTGAGAGATGAGGACTTGGCACGGACCCTTTAGGAGGATCCGACTTTCGCTGAGGCTCTCGCCGAGGAGAGAGTGCCTAAGCACGTTCAGGACATGTTCCTTGAGGAGAGACAGAGAGAGGCCGAGGTTGAGGCTGAGGCTGCAGGAGAGGGTGCTCTCTTGTCTTTGGTGGCAGAGGTGGAGAGGGCTCAGAGGGTGAGGCCCGTTTGACCCTGAGACTTACGTGCCACGGGTGCACTTCTTTATACCGATGGGGTCTGACGTGTATTCGCCAATACACCTGTTCTATGGTGAGCTGACCTTGCTGAGGGACCTGGAGACCCACATTTCTGCGCGTCCACTGGTATGCAGTTTATTTGTTGCATTTTGTACTTGTCTTGAATTCCCACATGTGCATGCTTTCTATTGATGCTGTTTGAAAAACTTGTACTTGCTTCTTTGAAACAGAGAAATGTCTCTTTGTCGGTCTATGGAGGTTCGTCAGATTCTTTGGAGCGCTTCCGGGGCTTGCCAGGGGCAGTGAGAGAGGTGATTGAGGGCACGGGCTTCATGGACTTTATACGGCTTCTCGTGCCTACGCGGGCGGACCGCAGGTTGCTGAGAGCTCTGATCGATCGTTGGTGGGACACCACCAACACTTTTCACTTGAGGTTCACTGAGATGACTGTGACGCCATGGGACTTTTCGGCGATCACAGGTTTGAGAGTAGGCGGCGAGCCGGTTCCGTTCGACTCGGGGCTATACAGAGATAGTGCAGCTGTGAGGCACTTCCTGGGGAGAGAGATAGGCGACGGAGAGTCCATGGTGAGGTGCGACCACCTGCCGGCCTTGTGGGACCATGAGCCAGAGTCACCGACAGAGGTGGCTCAGATGGCTAGAGCTTACTTGTTGTACTTGTTTGGTGTGTCCCTGTTTCCGAACAGGCGGAGTAAGGTTCACTTGGGTTGGCTCCGGGCGCTGGCAGACCTGGGTAGAGTGGCGAGCCTGGACTTCGGAGGTGCCGCTCTTTGTACCCTCTACTGTTTCTTGGGTGCTGCTAGCCGAGGGGTTGGGACGAGCCTCGAGGGCTTCTGGAGAGTGCTTGAGGTAAAAACTTTTACATGTTTGTTTATTGCTTTCAAGTTCCTGAAATCTTGCCATGTAGATTGTAGCTTGCTGATAATTCCCTTTAACCGTGCAGGTGTGGGCTTATGAGGTGCTGGGGATGTACCCTCCGGAGAACAGTCATGAAAATGAGGAGGTGATTCCCCGAGCAGCGAAGTGGGACCGAGAGCACCGAGGAGGTAGTGTACATGCAGGGAGAGTGAACAACTTCCGTCGTTTCTTGGACCAGACTGACGGTAGCACGGTAAGATCCTGGACCTTGTGTTGCTTTCAATTTTGAGCTTTCGGTTCTGCTTTCAGCTTGAAGAAATTGAGTTTGCTTGCAGGTGAGGTGGCATGCATGGGATGCGGCGACTGACCAGTACTTGGAGCGGAGCAGAGAGCTGACACGGGGGCGGATTCTGCTGGAGTCCCTGTACGGTTGGCAGTGGTACTTGGGAGAGAGGGTGCCTCGTCAGTCCCTCAGGTTGGCGCACTTCAGGATACCGGGGGCGTATACCCCCCGGCGTACAGCGGACTGACGAGTACACACGGGCAGAGATAGAGAGATACACCGTGCTGGACACTGTGCTTCCTTTCAGGAGTTCTCCAGACTATGGGAGCTTTCTGGTAGGCCACCTGGCCAGCTTTTTAGATATGGAGACTCGTATAGCGACTTTTGAGACAGCTTTGCCAGTGTTGAGGAGAGAGATAGAGGTGCAGACGCCTGGAGGGATGATAGGGGTGCTGGAGGTCCCCCGTGTGGCACCTCCGTTGGACCTTGCTTCTGTTCAGGTAACCTGTAAAAGAAAGAAAAACATGTTTGCAGTTTATGTTTTCTTGTGCATTATTGATAATACCTGTGAAATGCTCTATTTTGCAGATTCCTGCCAGCTGGGCGTCAGAGTCTTATCAGCTGAATTTGGACTTGGAGGCTTTAGTGTGCCGTCTGATGATAGGTGACGTTCCAGAGGTGCGTCCCCGAGCTGAGCTGGGAGTGGTTTTCAGAGAGGGTGGTCCTGGTAGAGGTGGACCAGACCGTGGTGGTGGAGCTCGGGGAGCTGGGGGCAGAGCCCGTGGTGGTGGTGGCGCTGAGAGAGGCTGAGGTGCCAACAGAGGTGGTACAGCCAGAGCTGGTAGTTTAGGTGCAGGCAGGGCTGCAAGAGGTGCTAGCAGAGGAGCTGGCGGGGCCAGCAGAGGAGGAGGACGTAGAGCTGGTCGTAGTCCTTCTCTTGGCAGAGGGAGTTCTCATGTAACCTTCATGCTTTGAGTTTTTGTGCTTTCAGATTTTGCATATGATCCTCGTATACTGATGAAATTCCTTTGCTTTGTACAGAGTGTGTCTCCACCTCCGAGTACTGGGCGTAGGAGGCCGTTGATGAAGCAAGCTGGTGGTGGTCCCACGACTCCTCCTTCCGACAGAGTACTTCGAGGGCGTCAGCCTTCTGTTGACAGACCGAGAGGGAGTGCACCAGGGAGTTCGGCTCCACCGTCACGGTGGTCTTTCAGGGAGGCGGAGAGTAGTGAGGAGGAGGACACAGGTCCCACTGAGTCTGAGGAGCTTAGGCCTCGTTTGCAGAAGAGGCCTCGTGCTTGAGTAGATAGGCCTGCGTGCCTGCTTTTGATTTGGGCGCCTGTTTGCCCGTTCTTTTTCTTTTCATAGATACGGCCTGCGTGTCGTGGTAGTAGTTTTGATGATCGTTGGGCCTGTTTTGCCCCTGGATAGATGTACATTCTACTTATGACATGGATATCGTTTGGTTTTTTATAAAACTCGCATTTTCATTATGTAAAATGACTTATATTAACAAAGACTTGAATTTTGAAAACCAAACCTAGCACTGAGAATACATGACACGAGATATTGTGGGGAAAATGAGTTCGATATGTAAACTGGACACTTTTGGCTTTTTGTGGGAAGAACTGGAAAAAATGATGAGAGAGAGAAGTTTAAGTCATCTTGATTTGACCTGTCGATGAATCCTGAAGGTATGCAACAATGCTTGCTTGAATATCCCAAGAATTTTGCAAGATTTCATCCGAAACTCTTGTATCCGGGGTCTTTCGGCATACCCATCCATTGAGACATCTTGAGAATGTGGAATGATTCTACCATTAAGTCCTTGAAGCTCATTTTGGGTTGTATGTACGAGAAAAATGGCCAAAAGAAGCTTGGAATGGGTCCCGGAGGGCCGAAATTGGAATTTTGATCAAAACTAGCCAAGTGCGTCGTACGGTGCATAAAATGGTACCGCACGGTGCATGCATAGTGCCGTGCGGCACCGGTGCTTGAGGTCCCCACTTCTGACGCTGTTTTCTGCTGTAATCTAGGCTCTGATTTTGGCTTCCCAATGCATGTTTTTCAGAAACCTTGAAATGCTGAATGGTAATCTATCTTGGAAAGTTTGCAGAAATTATCTTCACGTTCTTTGACGTGGCACGTTTACCAAGGCAGACGCCTTGCTTTATAAATAGCATTCATATCCTAGAAATCATATCCTTCATTCCACATCCTTCAAATGGCTGTTAGCATCTCAGCTTTGGTTCGTCCTTGGCTTGACGAGCTTGACGGTCTTGGTTGGCTGAACTTTCGAGATCACAGGTTGGCGTCCATGCGCTACATTCGAGATGTAACCATACGTCCGGAGTTGCTTCATGCTGCTGTCCGTTTCTGGGATCCGGAAGTGCATGTATTTCGCTTCGGTCTTCAAGAGTTATGCCCCACGGTGGAAGAGTTCCACGCGTACCTTGGAGGTTTTGATCTGGAGATTCCCGTTATTCCTCTTCAGGGAGTGAATTACGCTGAAGTGTTGTCCTCAAAGCTGGGTCTGAGTAAAAATGTGGCAAGGTCCATGATCCAGGGAGGTGTGTTTAACATCCCGCGCCTGATTAATCAGTTTCGATCTGAAGGCTTTGCATTGTGCCTCGTGATTCTTGCAGCGTTCTTGTTTGTTCGTACAGACAATCAGGCGAGTGTGGCATTGGTAGGAGTGGCCAAGCAGATTGAGGAGCGCAAAGATGTGGCTCCGATGGTTCTGGCTGAAACTTTGATGGGTTTGGATAAAGTCCATGCTGGGCGGACCAATGTTTTTGAAGGCAGTGCTTTGCTCCTACATGTAGGTTTCTCACTCAACTCTCCTTTTTCTGGTTGATTCTCTCGTTCTCTTTTTACCTCAACGCTCGGGTTTAGGCTTTCTAAGGTTTCTTACTTGTTTTCTCTCTCATGCAGACTTGGCTTTGTGATAAGGCTGTTCTTCTGGAGGCAGTGCCGCGGAACGGGGTCCATGAGACACGAGGCTTTGTTCAGAGGGAGTATCGGGAGTTTCACAGGAGTGTTCCTGGTTGGGTTCAGGTGCTTTCTCAGCTTAGAGAGGATACAGTCTCTTGGCGCTTGAACTGGATGGATCGTTCGACTATGACGCTGAGCAACATGGGACGTCACAGGGTCGTCTTGGCGAGTCTGTCTGGCTGGACCTTTTACATTCCTTACCGCATTCTCCTGCCAGCTAGGTGTTGATCAATTGATACCATCTGTGTATCCTGAAGCCTTTGTCGTGCCAAATTTCAACCATGCAACTATCCAGGCTTATCAGCGTACTTGGAGGGAGCGTGTGACAATTCCCGAAGATCAGAATCCCAGCATTATGCTTTCGAGGCGTTACAAGGGATGGTTGGCACAAGAAATTGAAGCAAGAGAAAATGGGAATCAAAATTGACATCTGCCTTAGTCTTAATGTACCCGAAATAAATTGCCGACCCATGACATGTTTCATGTGGGCCGATGTTTTGCTTTTGTGTTGTAAAAGATTCATGCTCAGCCTTGTAATCGAAGAAATTAGTTTGAATAAATGTGAATCGTGAAAGTTTTCCGCTTTGATTCTCATTGATTGTGATTGTAAGCGCAAATGACGGCTATGGATCAGCTCAAAAAGATGTTACAAAAGGTTGCGACCGGTCCCCAATGTGAGGATGCCTACGTATCCTTAAGAAGGAATCAGGTCATGACGTAGTTCGTGACCGTAATTGGTTAAGGTTCACTCGAGTATTTTCACTCTCCTTTTGTGCTCTGATTTTTGCCTAGTACCGCCCTTTCGGGTTTTCGGTCTAGCGAGCTCTTTTGATTGATTTGTCTTGAATTTTGCTTAAGCCGCCCAATGTGGGTTTTCGGCCTAACAGACTTGCTCTAATTTTTTCCTGGCACTTCCCGCCCCTGCGGTTTTCAGTCCAGCGAGCTTCTCTCAAGGGTAGTATCGCTTGAGCTGGTCCATGTTGACCAATGTAGAGAATTCGTTGCCGTCGAGATCAATGAGCTGAGTTGTGCTTCCCGACAAGATCTTCTTGATGATGTATGGCCCTGCCCATTTCGGCCGAAACTTCCTTCGTGGATCGAAAACTGGAGCCCGGATCTCCTTCAGAACCATATCTCCTTCTTGCAAATCCCTGGACTTGACCTTCTTGTTAAAAGCGCGCGCGATTCGGCGTTGATATCCTTGAACATGATACAAGGCCTTGAGCCTTCTTTCGTCGAACAACATGAGTTCTTCGAACCTTGCGCTTTGCCATTCAGCTTCCTCGATGTCAGCTTCTATCATGACCCTCAGAGATGGTACCTCAAGTTCGATAGGGAGGACGGCTTCCATACCGTAGACCAAAGAATAGGGTGTTGCCCCTGTCGGAGTACGGATGGATGTCCGGTATCCCCAAAGTGCTAGTGGCAGCTGTTCATGCCAATTTCTCGTAGACTGAGTGGTTCTCTCTAGTATTGACTTGATGGTTTTGTTGGCAGCTTCCACAGCTTCATTGGTTTGTGGTCGATAGACAGTTGACTTGTGGACCTGGATCCCAAAATTTTCGAGAACCTCGGCGGCTCTACCCTTGAAGTGAACGCCATTGTCGGATACAAATGCATGAGGTACTCCATACCGGTAAATAATGTTCCGCTTGATGAAATGAGAGACCTGAACCGCTGTGAGGGTAGTGTAGGAGGCAGCCTCGACCCACTTGGTGAAGTAATCGATAGCAACTAGGATGAACTTGTTTCCATTTGAAGCAGCTGGGGTGATTTTGCCGATGACGTCGATGCCCCAGGTAGAGAAAGGCCAGGGTGAAGTCATAGAATGCAGTTCCGACGGTGGTATGTGCATGAGATTGGCATGAATCTGACATTTGTGACACCGCCTTGCATATTCAATGCACTCGGTTTCCATGGTAGACCAGTAATACCCTTGTCGCAAGATCTTCTTGGCGAGCATGGTTCCATTCATGTGAGGGCCACAGGCTCCGTTATGTATTTCTTCCATGATTCTGGTGGCTTCTTCGCCGTTCACGCACAACTTGTGCGTCCCGCAGTAGGATCTTCTGTACAGCCTGCCCCCGCAGATAATGTAGTGAGAAGCAAGTTTTCGGAGAGCAATCTGGTCCTTCTAGTCAGTTCCAGTCGGGTATTCGTCTTTCTCGATGAAGTTCCAGATGTCGTGATACCAAGGAAGACCATCGTCCGGCTCATCAATAGCCATGACGTATTCATAAACGGGCTTGTCCCTTTGTTCAATCAGAATTGGTCGGAGCTTGACTCCATTGGGTATTTCTACCATTGAAGCTAATGTCGCCAAGGCATCGGCAAACCGATTGTTTAATCTGGGCACATGAGTGAAAGTGACGATTTGGAATCGATGGATCAGATTGTCAAGGTCTTTATGGTAAGGTTTCAACTTGTCTTCCTTGACCTTCCAGTCGCCGTTTTCTTATGAAACCACCAAGTTGGAATCTCCGATCACTTCCAATCTTTTGGCGCCGATTTCTAGGGCAGCTTCCATCCCCACAATACACGCTTCGTATTCGGACTGGTTGTTAGTGACCTCGAAGTTTAGCTTAAAAGCGAGATGGATGTGTGACCCTTCTGGTGAAATAAGCAAGATTCCAATCCCGAATCCTTTCTGGTTAGCAGCCCCGTCAAAATAAAGCAACCACACATCGTTGGTCATGGTCATGACATTTTCGTCGGGAAATTCAAAACTTGCATCTTCTGGACCTTCTACCGGTTGATCGGCCAGAAATCCAGCGACAGCTCTTCCTTTCACAGACTTCCGAGTTACGTACTTGATGTCGAATTCGGCTAACAGGAGCAACCAACGTGCCAGTTTACCTGTGAGTGCTGGTTTCTCGAACAGGTATTTGAGAGGGTCCATCCCAGAAATCAACCTCACTGAGTAGGCTAACATGTAGTGTCTCAACTTCTTGGAAGCCCATATCAAAGCCCAACAAACTTTCTCCAAGGAGGTGTAACGCTCCTCGCATCCAGCCATCTTCTTGCTAATGTAGTAGACTGCTTTCTCACTGCCGCCTTCGCCTTCTTGTGTGAGCATGCATCCCATTGCTGATGGGGTAACAGATAAGTACATGATGAGGGGTTGCCCTGGTGTTGGTGGCATCAGCACTGGAGGGCTCTGAAGATACTTCTTGATGTCTTCGAAAGCTTTCCGGCATCCATCGTCCCATTTGAATGGTACATCCTTCTTGAGTAGTCGAAACATCGGCTCGGAAGTTGAGGTTAACTTGGCGATGAATCTGCTGATAAATTGAATCTTCCCGAGAAAGCTTCGTACTTCCTTTTCTGTCCGAGGCGGCTCCATTTCGAGAATAGCCTTGATCTTGGAAGGATCTATTTCAATTCCTCGTGTAGTGATCATGAATCCCAACATCTTTCCGGCTGTGACGCCAAACGTGCATTTCTCAGGATTGAGGCGTAACCGGTACTTGCGAATCCTCTCAAAGAATTTTCTGAGGGCGGGCAGATGTTCTTCCCTTTTTTTGGCTTTGACAATCATGTCATCCACGTAAACCTCAACTTCTTTGTGGATCATGTCATGTAGCAGTGTTGTAGCCGCCCTTTGATAGGTTGACCCGGCATTTTTCAGTCCAAAGGGCATGACCCTGTAACAGTAAGTGCCCCACTCTGTGGTGAAAGTAGTTTTCGCGCGATCTTCGGGAGCCATGAGAATCTGGTTGTATCCCGAGAAGCCATCCATGAAAGAAAGAAGTGCATGACCTGCAGTGTTGTCCACAAGTACATCTATGTGCGGCAGTGGGAAATCGTCCTTAGGGCTGGCCTTGTTCAGATCCCTGAAGTCTACACAGACTCGAATTTTTCCGTTCTTCTTTGGGACAGGAACGATGTTTGCAACCCACTGAGGGTATTCTGTTACCATTAGGAACCCCGCGTCTATCTGCCTCTGAATTTCCTTCTTGATTTCCAACACCCAATCAGGCCTCATTTTCCTCAACTTCTGCTTGACAGGCTTTGCATCCGGGTAAAGCGGGATTCGATGCTCCACAATCTCGGGGTCGATGCCAGGCATATCTGCTTGCGACCATGCAAAAACGTCCTCGAATTCTTTCAGGAGATCCGAGTGGGCTTGTAACTCTTCTGGAGATAGTCCGGAACCAATTTGAACCATGCACGGACTGTTTTCATTTTTCAAATTTATAGAAATAATTTCTTCCTCGAACTCAATCTCTTCATCGTCGGGGTCAACACAATTTATTTCGGATACAGCAAGATAGGCAAAGTCTATTTCATTGATAGCAAATGTGGGGGCCCCAGGGGCGTGATACATGAGAGTGGATTCGAACTCAAAAGAAAAGTGATGACGCGGGGGAATGACAGATACATGTTCAGGGTAAGACTCAGACTCAGTGCTAGACTCAGATTCTGACTCAAATTCATAGCTAATGTAAGTGATTCTAGGTACAAAAGTGCAATTTTTATAAATTCTATTGGCATCCACAATGAGTGTAGTAACATCTCCAAGGGCATCCTGGCTCAGCATCATCAACTCTACCTCCTTGGCAAGCTTCAAATCAGGCTTTAAATCAAACAGCATCGCAGCAGGCTCGCCTTCCTCTTCCACACCTATCAGGCTCTCTTCCCCAAACAGCGATTGGAGATTCCCTGAGTCAAGAGTTTCGATCCAGTCAACTCGGAGTGCCTTAACCAGTTCTTCCCTCTTCTCGGCTTCATCGTCACTGTCCCAAGTGTCGTTTGCAAAGATTTCGAAGCCTGGCAGCTCAGTCTTCGTTTCCATGTCCCAGAATGGTTCCGGTTCCCCATGGTAGGCAGCTTCTGGAGTTTTGACAAATTGAATGGGTTTTTTCTTGGCACCAGCTTGTATCTTCTTTCCCTTTCTTGGTTCACCGTCAGTTGGCTCATAACCGAGGCCAAAACGGTGGTTATTTGTTGAGAAGTTAGGGAATTCAGCCATCCCTTGATTGTTCAAACCTAACCCCAGGCCGGGCAGGTATTCCATCTTTCTCATCATTTCCAAGGTAGTTGAGCTGACTGAGAAGTCCTCATCCATCTTGACAGTAAGGACTGACCCTGAAGTATCGAAAGAAAAACCACCGAGGGTGACATCTTCTTCTCCATGAGCGATTTCAAGTAGTGGTGCATTGTCAGGGACATGGGGACGGATTCCCGAATCTCCATGAATGGTTAGAGTTCCTGTAGCCAGCCCGAGTTGGACTTCCTGGTGTAGAGAAGAAGGGACTGCCATGATATCTGATCGATGGAGCCAAGGTCTGCCAAGCAACAGGTTAAAAATGAGGGAATGTCGTGTATGTGGAACTCGATATCCATTTTGAAGTCTTCGATTACCACTTCCATTTGGATTACCCCAATCACATCCCTGCGAGTGTTGTCATATGCGCGCACCCCGAGGTTAGAAGGCTGGAAGTCTTTATTCTTGAAACCCAAACAGTAAGCTGTCCGCAGAGGACAAACGTTCAGAGCGGATCCGTTGTCAAGCAGAACAACGGGGACCCATTTTCCCATGCACTTGAGAGTAATGTGCAAAGGTTTGTTGTGACCAGCTCCCTCTGGGGGTAAATCCTTTTCAGTAAAGACAACAACGTGTTTTGCGCGAGCTAGAGTGAGTAGTGCCACCATGGTTTCCGGGGGAGTATCAGGTGGTACTTCCATGTTGGATAGAGTTTTGATCATCTTCTGACGGTGTTCCCGGGAGGAAGAGAGTAAACCCCAAATTGAGACTGATGTTGGAGTTCTTTCGAGTTGTTTCTGAACCAAGTCTTCCGATGTTGACCGGTTCCTTTGAGGTAGTTGAGAAGTGATTCTTGGCTCGACCGGAGGTGAATTTTCCTGAACAGGGTCATCCCAGATGAATTCTTTTGGCTGAGCTTGATATAAGACGTTCCTTTGAAGGTTGGCTGGCTGGTAGATTCGGTCGCTTCTCGTCACTCGATTGACTGTATCCTCCCAGAGCTGTTGGTTTTCACCCCAGAAGTCTTCAAATTCTTCACCAACTTTGCGCTTGCCGGCTATGATAGCTTCCCTTTTTTGATTTTCAGACCACAGGTCTATCAAATCGCCTGAAATTTCCTGACTGCTGATATCAACTGTTTCCAACTTTGTCTTCAAATTTGCTACCTCCGACTCTTGCCAGGAATATTGGTCGAGCATGGATTTGTTGACTGTCCATACTTCATTACTACCGACTCGGATGTCGATAACCTCATCTTCGCTCCATGTGGTTGCATGGGGATCTATGACCAGAACCGATACGTTGGAAGAGTGTGGGAATGGCGCAGATGGCCGCGGGAGAGATTCTCCGATGATGTATGCCTGAGGGAACCAATCTTGATCATTGAAGACCGTTTCGATGGCTTGCTGATTCTCTTCTTCGGGAAGTCGAGATAGTGAATGGCTGCTTGAAGGGTTGTGCTGAAATAAAGCTGGGAGTGAAACTGCGTCCAAAGGGTCAGCATTGATTGTTGCTTCCTCGACTTGGTTGATATTGAGATCTTCCGGCATGTAAATGATCGGCTTGTCATGAAATTCGGGGACAATGTATTGGCTCGGGTCCCAAGAGATTAGCAAAGAACCAAACAATGCTTGTCGGGAATCTTCCCATTCCTGATCATTCATGGCCCATTCTCCTTCTTCAGCAAGGTCACCCCACATGGGTTTGTGTTCAAGGGTAGTGACGGCATAGATCTCCGGATTTTCTGACATTGGGATGAAAGGTTTTGGTCTAGTGACTGGCATGATGTGCAGGCTGGGATTGAACTGGGTAGGACTTTGGCCTTTTGAAGTGGAGTTGAGGGATATTTGGCTGATTTGGATGTTTTGCTTGTGGTTAGGCAAGGGATTGGAAATGGTATTGGGTTTTTGTTTGGGAATCGGGATAGTTCCGTCATCAACCAAGTCTTGGACTACGTGTTTGAGACACATTCAATTGTTGGTATGATGGCCGGGCATTTGGTGGTAGGCACAGTAGACATTTGGATTGTGATTTGCGGGAAGCTCTTTGGGTGGATCAAGGGGTTTGATGGCATTTTTCTCGAGGAGCTTTTTGTAGACAATGGTAAGAGGGAAAGGGAACTGGTAGAATTCTCTTCTTGGCTGGGAGGTGTTTTGGATGGGTGAAGGCTGGGTGGCTATCTGGTTAACTGGTTCAGCTTTGACTGGCTTAGGATTGAAGGAACTGGCTTGAGCTGGATTGTAAGTGCTTGGTCCGAAAAGGGTGTTGCTGTTACCGGAGTAGACTCGCTTGGGTCGAGAAACAGATTCTCCTTTGTCGAATATGCCAGTGCGGATTGCGTCTTCAACTGCAAGGTCGGCTTCATAAAAGGTCTTGAAATCGGCGGAGGTTTGAAAGACCACCAAATGTTTGGCAAAGTCAGGTTCCAAATTCCGAGTGATAATCCTCATTTGTTCTTTCTCTGAGGGCCTGTCCATCATCTGCGATGCTTTCCCTCTCCAGCGTTTGACAAAGTCGGCGAAAGATTCGTTCTTCCCCATCTTCGTGGATTCTAACTCCCGAACGGTCATTTCCAACTGGATGTTATAGTTGTACTGAGCCACAAAGGCTGCCCCAATGTCTTCCCAGGTCTTCTTCTTTGAATTGTCCAAGTTCAGAAACCAACGGAGTGCAGATCCCGTCAGGGTTTGCTGGAACATTTGTGCCATGGCATTCTTCTCCACATCGTACATGGATAAGGTACCCACGTACGTTTGCAAATGTGCTTTTGGGTCACCGCTTCCATCAAACTTGTCCCAGTCAATGGGCTTGAACTTGTCAGGCAGCTTAGCATCAGGGAATAGGCATAGTTTCTCTATGTCAATGCCGATAGCAGCGATCTTTTCTTGCTTCTGAACTGATTCCTCCAGTTTGGCCACCTTGGCCATCATGGCATCCATCTCTGGGTGATTACTTGATGATTCCCCAGAAGGCAATCGGGAAGTAATGTCCTGGATCAAGATCATCATCTGAGTCATTTGCTTGGCATTGGCGGCTCGTTGATCTTCTAGGGCTTCTTTGAGAATCTGAACCTCAGTTTTCTCTGTCTGTTCTGTGTTCTTGGTCATGACTGGAAGACTAGCTGACTGTTCCTCTCTTGACTCAGTCCGAATTAATCGTTGTTGGGGAGTTCGAGCCCAACCAGGTGCAGGAGTGCTCTTGTTTTTGCCAATGGTTACGTACTGATGGTATGAACAAAATAAATCATGTTGTACATGCAATCTATTTACATGAATGAATGATGTGTTATGCATGATGCAAGATTGCCCCAATTCTCCCTGATTTTGCTGAACACAACGGCCGGACCGAGGTTGCCTACGTATCCCCGTGAAGAGGAATCAGGCCATAACGTAGTTCGAGACTGCAAATTGGCTCCTAAATTTTGATAAAGAGATGTCTTTTTTCATCGATCACCCAAGCAGGGAATGATGCAAAAGGAGTTCCGACAGGCGGAAAACAGACTCGATAAGCAAAGTATGGGTCATTACAGACTCGGTAAACAACCCGTACAGAAAACAACAACAGACTCGATAAGCAAACTGCAACAGACTTGATATTCAAACTGGACAACTGATGTTGGCTTTATTCCAAAAGAGCCCTCGACGGCTTGATCAGATCTGGTTATGGTGCATGCTTCAACTTGTTCAGATTGTGGCTTCATGGGATGGGATGAGTCGGGTTGACCGGGGCGGATGGTGAACTGGCTTCACCGAGCTTCTACTTCCCTTTGCGGGCTCAAGCTTCCTCTTCTTCCTGCTTCTCCTTGACATGCTGTTCCTGAGGTTGATGGGGGGAGATGTCCTCATTGTCACGAAGGAAGTCTTCGTAGCACCCATCGCAGTTGCATTCATCCCAGTATTTGTGGCCAGTGACTGGGTCGGCAAAGTAGTACACCGGATTGCCGCATTCATCGAAGTACTTGATTGGCGGCATGGGACAGAAGTTTTCATCATCTTCTTCAAATCTGACGGTGATTTTGTCTGGGAGCAGGTTTGGGCCGTCTTCTGGCGAGACATGGAATTTCCAGCCCGGATGGCTTTCAGTGTTGTCCCATAGATTGGGCTCGGTGACTTGGCCAACCCACTTGTAGAGCTTTTCTCCTCCGGGGGTCTTTTCTTCAGGCTTGGGGGACTCGTCTTCCTCAATGATCCAGATGGGAGCGTTGTGGTGAGTGGAGAAGGTAGATTTGAGTCTCTTGTTGCTTGGTTGATCAGCCATTGTTCTCTGAGGAGAGAAGCACCGGTTTTATTTGGAAAAAGAAAGAAGAAGAAGAAGAAGAAAAAAGGTGGAGCCTATTTGCAAAGGGATTTTTTTTTTTTTAAAATGGATTTTTTTTTTTTTGTATTCAGCTTGATCCGAGATTATCGGGGGTAATCTTTGGATGAGTGAAGTGAAAGCCTAGGGTCAATCTAATTGGTGTATGCATGCAAAATGACAGCAGTATATACAAAACAGTAGACAGGCAGCATGGTATGTGCGGAAAGCGATAAACAGGCAGCATGCCGACAGGGTATAGAAAAAACAGTAATCACGCAGCAGGATATAGCACGAAATCCTACCCTGTGGGTTCCTGTCCTAGGTTGGAAAGTTCTAAGGATATGTATATGCAGAGGCCGGTTTTGGTTTAAAGGGGGTTCCCCAGACTAGAGCCAATATTTGTCTCCCCTTTGCACAGAATACTGACGTGGCAAGGGTAATAACGGCAGGCTGACTCATCATCGTCCAAGGTTGCCAAGAATCTTGGGATGTCCTAACACCAGCGAGCTGGGTAGGGTAACCAAGACGCAGCGGCGAGGCTAGTAACAATGCACGTGCAATGCAAAAGCTTATCAATAAAATCTTTTCAAAAATCCCACAAATATTTTTCCAATTTGGCTCGCTTTTTAAATTAATCAAAACCTTGAAACTTTACTCGTGCAAACAACCGGGAAAGCTCCAGTCCAGACTGATCGGGCTTTCACCCTGACGTCAATCCTTTCTAGTACGGCGTGAAGCACGTACTTGGTGTCAAGCTTTCAAAGGGTCGTTTTACAAGTGTAAAATGTCAAAATAAAGATTAATTTAAAATATCGATCCCCAGCGGAGTCGCCATTTTGTGGACGCTCGGGTTTCGCGCGCGGGCGAAAAAGATATCCACGGAGTCTTGGTTATGAAAAAGGGCAATCCGGGAAATGAAGAAAAATTTAGAGTCGCCACCCGGGGTTTAATTCTTGGGAGAATGTTGGGTACCCGAGAAACCGTTTTAGAAACCGCTGAAAAAGGGTTTGATCTGCGAAAAATAGAGATTTGGGTTCGGGAGCCAGGTTACCCGCGGGGAAGGTTTTGTTTGAAAAATGCACCCCGCGTGCCCGGAATTTTCCGGTCTCTACTAAACATTTGTGGGATTTTTCTGAGAAAAAAAAACATTTTATTGAAAACTTTAAATCACATAAATAGTATATCAAAGAATAAGGAGCTTAAAAAGAGACAGATAATAATGATGAATCAAAATAACACGTAATCAAGCACATAAACGCGAGAAACTTAACTAAGAGGGTACAAATGCAAGAAACAGAAAATAGAGGGGGGAAACGTAATCTGACCGTCTGGTTTTTCAAGAAAACAGAGTATTGGATTGAGAAAACAGAGTATTGGATTTCACAAGAACAGGGCATCTACCAGTTACACCGTGCGGTGTCAAAATGTACGCCGCGCGATACCACAAAGGTGTCGTGCGGTGCCTCTAAGCAGTGCATTTTTTGAAAATTCCTTTTTTTTTTTGTCCGATTGAAACCAACTTTGTTTTCAGGTAGAAAACCATACTTTTTGTTGATCGAAACAAGTTTAGAAAGTGGTTTTGAGTAGGTGAATGTACCTCGTTTTCAGAGTTGGCATCCCGCGACAATGGATGGTATCGCGTGATACCTTCCCGAAAGGCTCGAATGTTACTGAACTATCCCCGTTTGGACTCAAGGAATAGCTACGGAGCCTTCCTCGAGCCCGATAGGGACTCCCCTCAGAAGATTATTGCGGTTATAACACGGATGTTATACCTCGAAACGAAACGACTGGATTGAGAAGGTGACTTGTAGCTTTCTGGGTTTTTGGGGACAAGGTATTTGAGAGATTCAGCGGAGTATGGATGCGTATGAACAGGGTAACAGAACTTTGGTACGAGAGTAATTTCTTCGGGAATTCTCTTTCAACCCTTGAGATCGTTCGACGATGTCCAGTATTTATAGGGGAGAGGTGAGTTTTCGAACGGAAAAAAGAGCGGGCTCATCATGGCAGGAATCGAATATCATCATGGTTTCTGAGCTGCTGGAACAAACCGGGAATCCCGTTGATGGGACATGGGTGCCGTGCGGCGTCAAGAATATGCCGTGCGGTGCTCATAATGATACCGCACGGTTCAAATGATTTTTCAAGCTGTACGGCTTAGGGGTTCAGGCCGTACGGTTCAGGTGGGTTTTGGGGTTTTTGGTTTGGTTGATCCATCCATTCCAAGTATCCGTTTCGAGGTACATTTTGCGCATTCTTTTCATCATTGGGGATGCACAAGTTTATCCAAAATTGGGGTGTCTACATCACCCCCTTCGATCTTCTCAACGATCAAGTCCCACCAATTCACCATTCTCGAGACACAATATAGGTAATAGAGCTTAACAAAAGAAAGGCTTAAATGTAGGAGGCCCAAAATGGTTTACAAGGGATGATTATGTTTCAAAGAAACGAACCTGCTCAAACATATCATAAATCGCCTATAATCCTTTCCAAGGGGTGATTCAACCATTCAAATTAATACCAATAAGATAATATGATATGCATGCAATTCCGAGACTTGGCAACAAAGATAATGAGATCACAATAATGACGCTTTTATTCTTCTTTTCATGACAAATAAGAGATTACTTGACATCACTCCAATAGAAAAGATAAGGCTCTAAAGCTCACATGGGCATAAGTCTCTACTAATCTAGCCATCAAAAGCAATCAACTCAATAGTTCACAAGTGATCAAAATCCAAAGGTGCGGCGAAGTGGTGCTATGCATAAGTGCCGTGGTCCACTTTGAACAATAAGCTAGCAAAAGGAACTAACATTGCCCACGAAGTACCACAAAGCAATAGGCAATACACCCCAACTCAAGTACCCACAAGTAAGCTCAACAAGTCTCAATTCCATGCAAAAAGATCCCATTTTTTTGGTTTTTTCAAATTTCTATTTTTTTTGGATTTTTAAGACTCTAAGTATAAACAAGTGACAAAGTAATCCCTCCCCCCAACTTGAATAGTGCAATGTCCTCATTGAACACAAGAACACAAAGAGATAAGGACATAAATGGAGAGAGAGGAAAGAGATCACCTCGAAACAGCGAACAACACAAGAGAAAATTAGGTTGGGAAAGAGACCCCCCAACTTGAACCAAGAAACCTGCATGTGTTAGTCCGCAAGACAAAAACAACGCAGAAAAGAAAAATAAATAAAAAGGAAAGAAAAACAACTAAACAACTAAACACTAAGAACAAAATAAAATATAAAATAAAATAAATACACCACGCTCACGTGAATTTCGAACTTTCACCACAACATAAAGAGTTACTATCATAAACATCTCACCCACTTTCGAGCTCTCTTTCAAAAACTGAACTCGACCATGCCATAAGATCAAATACTTAGAGTATCGCATTTTGAGATTGAAATTCCACCAAGCACATATTCCAAAACAAATTAACTTTCAAGTTGTTGATGAGTTTAAGTAAGCATGGATGGTAACCCTCATCAAAAATATCAACACCAAGAAAATCAATATGTTCTAATATGATAATCTTGTGTAATGGTGGATGCGGGACAGGATTAGATAAGACAACTACCTTCTCATGTAAAATAGACTCCCCCAAACATACAAAACTAGGATCGGGTGACAAAGGTTGTGACTACATTCGGGCGACTCTGTGATAATCGAAAGCGGAGATAATGAAGAAGGTTGGATACCATCCCCATTAGATATCCACTCTTCAATAACTGACCAAGGAGCAGAGTCCACCAACGAACTCACTTGCTCAATAGATTCTTCAAGTTCAAAACTATTATCACAATGAGCTAAGTCAGTCTCTAAATCACCGCCTGAATTAGTGAAAGAATTGTTGACAAGACTCGCAAACTTGCAAGTGGTGGTAACCTCATCTACTGGTAAACTTTTGTGAACGAAAGGTTCTTGTTCCTCAATCCTCAAACTCGTGGGGTTAGTCATCAATTTACTCATATCACCATGATCATCCTCAGACTCCGTGTCTAGCTCTTCAACCCTAGAGTTTTCAAAGTCGGTGATTAATTTTCCCACATCCCTTGTATTCTCTCCATAATTTATATCATTTACCTGCTCAATATCCACTACCTTCTCCTGAAAATCTAAAGAATAGATTTGAGGTGGCGGGAGAGGTGGTTGCTCATACGACTGTTGTGGAGAAGTAGGGTAGTAGGCCCATGGATCGGAAATATTAGAAAAATTAGGCCTTGGGGATGGGGCATAATATGGGTCCGAAGGGTGTTGTGTCCATGAAAAATTGGAATGGTTATCCCTTCCCAAATTATAAGTATTAGAGTAACAGCCATAACTCGGTTCAGGAAACCATTGGGCATGACTAAATTGCTCTTGGACATATTCGGGATACTGGGGAGCATATGTGTAATCCATATTTTTCATAACAAATCAAACATAATGCAAAGTATTCGATACTCACAGTGATGGTGGCCTCCTTTGAATATTGTTATTGAGATGTTACCCTTTGCACACTCCTTGCAAACTGTACTCTGAAAATCACACTAACAAACAAAATTAAAAAATCCTAAACTAAGAACTAAAATAAAAACTAATCAAAATTAAGTAACCGTGCAAATTGTCCCCGGCAACGGCGCCAAAATTTGACCGTGTCGTTCCGTATCAAAATTAAATTTATAAAAATAAGGAATTAACCCTTACTCAGAAGAATAATGGTTAAGTCCGAGTATCGATCCACGGAGACAATTTGGCTAAATTACGTTAATTCTGACTAATTTCTAATTTAATTTAGAAAAAGAGATTTGAGTGATTTGTTTGTTTTTGGAAATTAAATAAAGCAAGAAATAATGAAATTGAGTGAAATTAATGGAGAGAGGATCTAGTGTTTCGAATCCACCCCGGCCACGTAACTAGGCTAGGTATAGGCTAGGGCTATTATTCAAATCGCAATTGTCAAGAAGATAGTTGAGTTGTCAACAGGCACGGACTATCCCATAGCACGGACCGTCTCGCTGGCACAAACCGTCTCTTTCACGGCCTGTCCAGTGGCACGATCCGTCTTACGAGCATTACCCATCTCAGTTACCCAAGCTCAAGCGAAGAAAACTGTTGAATAACCTGGTATTTGAGATCGCGCACACAAATACACAATTAATTGAAAGTATTAAATTCAATCCATCTGATCATAATAAAAAGGGTTCTTAGTTAAACAACTGATTCAAATGAATAAACCTAAATCCTATACATAAACAAAGTTACTTGAACCGGGGCTTCATCTTCCCCCTAGAAGTTGTTTAGCCGGCCATGGAGATGGAGACGAATGCTTGATTTGATGAAGGACTTGAAGAACCCATGGAACAGCTCGCGTTTCTCTCACTAAACTTGCTTCAAAAATATTCTAGAACCCCCAAAACGTACAGAGCAATGACCTATTTATAACAAAACCCAAAAAAACGTGGTCAACGCCCTAATTTGTGTTTGACTCGGGTAAAACCGCCCGGGCGGCTTTGATTCCCGCCCGGACGGAAAAACCAGATTGTCGCCCAAAACTTCGCGGACTCGCCCTGGCTTCATCCGAACTCGAAATGATGCGATTCTTGGACCGTTGCGAAGCTCTATACGTCTACTTTGTGTTCCATGCATCGTATTGACTCCAATTAGCACTTTTAATTGTTCGGCACTCTCCAAAGCCTACAAACACAATTCAACCATTATAAGTCATCAAGTAACTCTATGATTGGACTATTAAAGTGTTAATTAGAGGGTTAAATGGGTGCTTTTGAGCACCTATCAGGTACTGTGCCTATCCACTTCGACGTTCGTGCCCAGACGCTGGAACACCGGGGGCCTCCCGCTCTCGGTTGTTCTAGTGGTTGGCTAAGGCCTCCTGGATCTACTTCGTCCATCAGATCTTGAGGAGGCTGGTCCACTTCACGCCTTCTTTAGTGCTTCAATCTCTTTCCTCATAATGGCCATTTGGGCCTCCATAGTTAGGGGGGAGGAGGTGGTACTACTTCATTCTAGACAACAGGTGTTGTTAGGTTGTCAAGTGATACGACATCTCCATTCATGTGAAAAAGGGACCTTGCGCTCCATGTGCTGATCCAAAAAAACAAAAATAGTTTAATTATGATGCAAGGTTCCTCCTTTCTAATTTACTTTGTATTGATTATTTAATTACTGGTTAGTGGCTTAGTGCAAGGCTCCCCCTCCTTTTATTTTGTTTTGGCTTTCTCGCATTGTGAATTTGTGATTGTTACTGGAAAAATTATTTAAGTGTTGTACTTTCGGGGCATAATTTTTAGACTAGACCTAGGGTACTTTAGACCCTTGGGCTAGCCATGCATGTGGACCCAACTACATCTATTGTCTGTATACGTATTTGAAGCACCGAAGCTGTGGGGCGACTGGTAAGTGGTGATGTCAGAGGAAGGAGAGAGATTGCCTTCAAACAGCACCGAAAAGGGAAGTAAGAAATTACTTCCTCGTCTGCGTGCACACGAGAATGGGAGGCAGGGCATTTTTGTCCACTTTTGGACCTTAGACTCAAAAAGAAATGTATCAATGTCCTCCATATGTTACAAAAAATTAAACTGCGTTTGGGTCCTTTTATAGACCTTAGCCCAATTCTCCGTAGAAATATAAGTCAGGGTAAGGTTGGGAGCTTAAATCTATCGAACAAATGCAATTGACATTTTGATTATGGGACACACTGATGCGTCAATCTTTAACTCTTCTTAGGTCTCAATCTGGGAGTAAATTGGCAAAGCAGAAAGTTAGGAACCACTAACCCATTTTCCATTGATTCTGGTGTAAAACCTGCCCAAATAATACTATTGCAAACATGGATGAGAGCTGCGGTTTGCTCACTCCTAATCAGAATGACAAGGGAAGGACACCGTAACATCTGGGGAAAAACCACAAATCGACATGCCGCTGTTGGACCGAACGGAAATATCACCGGAGATGTGGATTTTCTAAGGTACTTTGTCTTAATAATGAGAGAAATGGGGGGTGTCTTTCGACTCTGTTGCTTTAATTGTTTGGTCACGCATTGTGTTGTGAGTCGTCCACATAATTGACCGGCCGAACAACACCTTTTTTACAGCAGCAGAAATATTTACCACCCAACTCCCAATTAAGGATTTTTCCCACTCCTAATTAAGGAGAAAAATAAGTGGATTAAGATCCTTTAAGGTTTCCAGATATATAAAAAATAAGATATACATATATTAACTCTTTTAAGTTAAAACAAAAATCAACATTTTGAATACATGATTTGAGACATTATTGCCATAAAAATACTTCCTCAGTCCCTTTTCTAGTGTAGACATTTCCATTTTGAGTTGTCCCTTAATAAATGTCTGTTTTGAAATGTTAATTGATAAAAGTTAGTACAATTATCATTTTTCCCTTTTGAAAATTAGTAGGTGAAGAGTTAATAGGTAAAAGTTGAGAATATTTTGGAAAGTGGAAAAGTAAGAGCTGATGTGAAAAATGTAAAGTAGAGATAAAAATTGATGTGATAGATGTAATGATGACGTTTCTTTAATAAGTTGAATTTACGAATTAACACACTTAAAAAAGGACGGAGGGAGTACTTCAATACTCATTTATCAATGTATCACGAGCGCCCGCTTGTACATAATACTTTGGAAATGTGTAGCCGTAATCCTCTCATGGGATTTTTGCACATGGCCTATAAGCTCTTTAGAACTACGCCATATACCAGGCACTTGAGCAGTCAATCATCCGTAACATATGTGCAGCGGAACAAAAACAACAGCAACAGCAGCAGCAGCAGAAAACGGGATTCTTTGAAGGAAGGTAAACAGTTGCGCATGAAAATAGACAGTAGGATTATCTAGTGATATTGAAAATAGAATGTAGAATGTGTCTTTATACTACAGCAGGATTATGGGCAGATAATGTCATTGCATTTTCCAACATCAAAACCCAGTACTCCAGTTCAGCAGGATTATGGGGGGATAATGTCATTTCATTTCCCAACATAAAAAACTGTCAACTACCTATCACACATATCAAACTACATCGGCCTCTGAGTTACTTTCAACTGTGCCTGAATATCTTAATGTTGTTCTTGAGTTTCCTTTTGAATTTGAATTCCATTTTTACTTGGTGTTGCTTGTTAAGCAAACATTGAGAACTTTATTGACATGTTTAAATACCATAAATATCATAAACAAATTATCTGAGGGATAACCAAGCCAAAACCCAAAAGTGATATCACAAAGGAAAGCAACTATCGAGAACATAAAATAACTTAAAAACACGACAATCACTTAAAAATGAGTCTCACGCTGCACCAAATAACCAGGCTAAGTCTGAGCAAAAACACCGAAAAGCACTCGAAATGTTCAACCTATAAGCACTTAAAAAAAATAGACCATCCAACACCACTCAAGCTGTGTAAAAAAAAACACCCCCTATAAGAGCTTTATTGCATGCAAGACGGACAATAGGATTCCCATCAAAGAAGTCTGTCTTCCCTTAAGAATTTATATTTCTCATTGCATCCCAATTACACAAAAAACTAGTCCAAATGTCCTCCGAAACGACTACTCCAATCGTCTCATGCGAACAATAGAAAATCAAGTAATGTGATTGCGCTGGTTCTCAGAAGATGGGGAAGGTCTAGATGCACCTCTGCCATGTGGTGTAACTCGACGGGAAGGTTGCAGCTGGTTATGTGGAGAAACAGCAGGTCCATATGCAGATGCAGGATGCAGTGATGTTATCCCTCGCAATTGTTGTGAAGAGCCAGATGCACCAGCACTATGACGTGACATTCCCTGCTGGCCCTGTGTGACAAAAAATGGGAATTTTGAGAGGAGCTTTTGGGGTTTAAAGTAAATTAACACAAAAGCTTATCTCAAATACTGCAACATTAGACACATAATGTTTTTGGAGTTAGACAAGTGGGACATTTGAGATAAGAAAGTACATTAAGACGACTGATAAAAATAAAAAAAAGTACATTAAGACTACCCCCACACTTTTTTGCCCCTTCTTACTATTTCAGGCATCTCAATAACTCGTTTATACTTAAGTCTTTTATTCTTTTCTAGATGATTTTAAAAAAAACTGGGTAAAAGAACCCATTTTAAATGGACGTGGATAGAGGTGTTAGTTACGTGTACAAGTGTCGGAGTCATCTATTTTACATCTCTAGGACACAGGGACACGACAAGTCTCCATTTTCCTGGATAAATGATGTACACAAGGTGTCTTGAGGCATTTCAAGAGCTTAGTAGTGGCTGACCAGAGACCAATTAGAGTTGGATAGCTGCCACTAGGCCTAAGCTTGTGATCTGGTTTTTTATGCAGCAAGCAGATATGAGTACTATACTATTATGTGTGATTTATAGTATATTCGAAATGTGCTTTCTATGAGACTATCCATGGATCTAATACCCTTATCTCAGTGTCAAGTGTCTAAAATGGGTACTTTAGGCACTTGGCCTTCATGTAACCTAGACAAGAACTAATTGAGATTTTCTGATTGGAGGAAATCATTTCGAAACAATTGTTTACAGAACTATATTATTCATTGATCCCAACTAAGGGAAAGACTGTCGAAATGCCTAAACAAAATGGGATGGAGGGAGGAATTAATTGCTGAATTTGATCAGAGAAGTAGGTTTTCCATTGACAGCTTTCAATGAGAAAAAGGACTGCCATCATGTTGTTCTTTAACTATGCAATACTGCCATCATGTTGACAAGGTAACTCGAACTGATCTTTCACCTGAGATGCAAACTGCTGGCCTGATTCCACCCTAGAATGGCTGCTGCTGAAGTTTTGCAATGAAGATAGCTGTAGAGAGGAAACACTGAAAGTTAGAATGCCAGGCAAACTTAGATAACATACTCAAAATCTCACAACTATAAAACTTCTGGCAGCGTGACAATTTGTAGCCCAGCTGTTTACTAATTCCACATGGGAAGTAAATGGAGAAGAACTAGAAAGTAAGGTTCAAGCACTCCATAGCCTAAATCGAGTAAAAAAGAACAAAGCAAGAAAAAAGAAAATGACACAGGACATTGCGACATTGCAATAGGGATAAAGCAACATCAGGAGAGTAAGAGAAAAAATTGAAAACCACCATCACTTAATCAGGTCATAGAAGAAAGTACGCCATATGCCAATTGTTCAGGCCTCTTCATGCTTGCATTATCTTTTCACTAGTAAAGTGTCTCCTCACTGCCCATGTTTCACAGTAAACAAGTAAACAATCAACTCCAAAACCGCAAAAACCAGATGTTCTCAAACACCAGTGACCAGTGGCATTTGAGGACGACGCATGCATAATTCTTCTGGCCAAAATTAAGATAAAAAGAGGACTAAATTTATCTGAGAACAGTATAAACCTAGCGTTCGCAGCATACGAATACGGTTTTGCATATAATGGAAGAGATTCAACCCTATATTTATCTAGTGCAAACATAATTCCACAAATGAACCTTTTTTTCCTTTCATAGTTCTTCTGGCCAAAATTAAGATAAAAAGAGGACTAGATTTATCTGAGAACAGTATAAACCTAGCGTTCGCAGCATGCGAGTACGGTTTTGCATATAATGGAAGATATTCAACCCTCTATTTATCTAGTGCAAACATAATTCCACAAATGAACCTTTTTTTCCTTTCTAAAGCAAAAAAATCATACGGCACACCATAATTCTTTTCTACAGTAAGTAAGTTTCAGCGATCGTAACTGGATTCAATTTGGCATTGCTAACAATTGAAGTTCACTAACGCCAACTTCCCTCCAAGACACAAACAAAAATGCAAAACTACATATTTGGAACAAGAAAATGATAGTGTTAGTCATAACCAAACCTGTTGATAGTAGCTCCTGTTCCATGTAGGAAACTGTGGTGACATACGATGCTGTTGGTGTTGCATTTGTTGGTGCTGCGTCATTGGGTTCTGTTCCTGCAGCTGCATATACTGGTTATAGAACTGATTTTGCTGCTGATGAGTATTCAATATCTGCTGCTGCATCAGCTGAGATTGCTGTTCCTGCAGCTGCACACACTGTTGATATTGAAACTGTGCCAGATGCAGTTGCTGCTGTAAGTAAAGTTGATGCTGCTGTTGCTGTTGATAGGGTTGTTGAACTTGTTGCTGCTGCTGTAGCTGCATGAATTGCTGTTGGCACTGATAGTGATGTTGGACAATCATGTACTGCTGCTGCAGGAAATAATTTTCCATCATCTGATAGTACGCTTGATCATAAGCTGCCTTCCCATACTGCCCCGCATTTTGCGCAGGAAACTGAGCCATCTGAGCTTGAGGTAGTGATTGGTTTTCGGAAACAAAGTTTTGCTGCTGCAAATTTTGCGGTGGCCACGAATTAGTAGTGGTTGAATTCCCCTGAACTTGTGGATTTTCCCCAGGTAGAGGCTTAGGGGAATCGCCTTGACTGCTAACCATTTGAGCATTCATTCCAGCTGGTGGGGTTTGTTTCTGTGGACAAACTTGCCATTGTTGACGCTGTTGATTTTCTGAGTGCTGATGAAACCCAGATCTTGTGTCTACAGATGAAAGTTTTACAGGTTCATTTTCGATTTGAGCTGGATCAGAAGATCTAGAGCTTCCTGGTTTGACCATACGAGGGCTTCCCTTCGCTTTCAGATTGTTCTCTCCCTTCGCTTTCAGATTGTTCTGTGGTCTATTATAAGCAGGAGATTGTTGCTCAGAAGAAGACATGGGTGTCGAATCCCCACATCCCTTCTCCTGGGAATTCAAGTAAAGACCATCTAGAGGAAACAGCTTTGCATGATGTTTAGGCTCGTGGTCAAACTCTTGCTCGACATTAATGAAATGCATGTCCCTTTGTGAAGCATCTGAAAATGAATCAGCATCGGTCACTTGATGGACTAAATCATGAGTAGGTTGAGTTGTGTTTTCTACCAAACCGTGAGTTGCTTCTATTGGTTCATAAGCATCTTCTCCAGATTCATGAACTGAACCATCAGTTGGCACATTTGGTCCATATGCATCTTCTCCATTTTGCAAATCTACACCAAGAGCTTGATCCACCGGCTCATTTGCAGCTTCTGGTGACTGCTGCACTTGCATCTGGAGCTGGGTAAGTTGGTCCAAATTACCGCTATCAGATGGATGACAACGCTTTGGAAAAGGGTTCTTTCTTCTTACCATCAGATTGTCCAACAATTGAGTGCCTGCAGTTGGGAGCTTATTTGATGAGGTAGTCCTTAGAAAATGTGGGAACAATTTTATGTGGCTATTGCACGCCTTGATTAAATCACGGACAGATCCACATTGGTCAATAAACTGCTACCATTATCAATTAATCATAATCAGGGATAAAACATATCAAAAGTTAGATTTTCCCACAAATAAAAGAAAAGGGAAACAGTTCTGCCATTGATGATTACCTATCTCACATTGTATTAAGAAATTCACAGAGACAAAAATAAAGATAAACATAAAAAGGAAAAGAAACCAATGAGAATCTTGACAACCAAGAAACGATTTTTTGAAAAAGAATCTTATTCCACTGTGGGGAAACACAAATGCATCTTCTTCTGTTTTTTGGGTCCAATAAAAGGGAGAATAGCAGTACTAGTGGAAAAATAGGAAAAGATAAAATAAGATGTCGCAGAACATAGAATACATCTAAAAAGGATAAGAAGGGAGACGGAGTCGGGAGAACAGACCCAGTAGAGACGACATGAATTGGGGACCCTTTTGCTGTGGCAGTAGTAATAGGAGGAGGAAACCAATCAGTGGTGGAGCTAGGATTTAGGCTCAAGGGGGGCTGTTTATATCTACACCTAAACTTATTATATCATAAAATATCAACAAAAAATAATAATAATAAACTTACTAAATCATAGAGTTTTTGCTTTCCAATACATTGCATTTGTACATGGAAATTATTCTCGCCTAATTCAGTAAAAGAATATGAAGCATTTTGTCTGATATCTATAGGCTACGACAACACTCACATGCTTATTCGTTTGATAATGAAAGAAATTGAGAAATAAGAATGTAAAATAACATGTTTTTTACTAAATCAAATAATTATTACGATTGTAAGAACAAGTTGCACTAATAATATCCACAACACTAAGAAATTAGATACACCCAGCCGTAACATAGTTCCGCCACTGAATGCAATGACTAAGAAGTGAAAAATCAAAGGTCATGTGATGGGAAGAACCAGAATAGAAAATCCATGTAGCGGGTGAGATACCTGAGGTATAAGAATCATGCAAACCTAAAGGAGTGGTCATGGAAGAAGCTTGTAGCGGAATCTCTCGAGTTCTCATGGAAGATAGTAACTGCTCAATCCTAGACTATCATGGCGTGTGAATCAATGCTTGACATGGGACGTGCAAATGCTTCAAAGTCCCGTAGATCTAACTGAAGCAAATAACCTCAGCCCCAAAGCCAAGACATATTCCCAATCAACATGCACTGACCTCACCATGGCACGCACCATAAAATTCAAAGGACTGTTAAAATGCGAACTTTCTCATAGGTTCTGATATCGGAAGTACTAAGGACCCCAAAAATTACCACCAAGATCACAACTCCAACAGTGTTTTGCCATAATGTTAAATTCACAACAACGTGCTGAAATGAATGTTTGACAATTGGCTTCTTTAAATTAAATATTGGTTATTTTTTTCGTTGGCGTTCTGTGACTGCAGTTGAATTTGTAATCAACAATCTAAACTGCTAATGTTAAATATAAAACATTAATCTGAAGACACTATAAATACAGAGAAAAAAAAAAAGGCTAGTGCCGTGCCCTCTTTGTCGTAATCACACGCTCAGAAAGATCATTTAGAAGTTTAGGATGACAATTGAAGACTCGAATCACATGGTGAGCAATGAAATCAGTCGATTAAATTTTTTTAATGTGTAACTCCAGGGGTGAGGTATTCAACTAAAAAGTGAAATATAAAGGCCATGTCAATACATTAATTAGTTGACACGTTAACGAAGAAATGGGAACACGGTAGGCTGCATAACTTAAATTCCGGTATGGTAAGCGTATGCTTCTATAGATACAGCATTAAAATGTACTTGTTGCAAGAGATAAACATTCCGTAATCTAGAGGATTATTTTCTAATTACTATCATAAAACATATTTCTAGAAGCATTAGATCTTTTCTCCCCCTACATTTCGTCTTGCAAAAGCTTCAGACTTCTAGATGTATAGTTCATTTTAGGGGGAAAAAAAAATCCCTAGTATCAAAGAAACAAATAGGATTAACTCTGGATCGCTAATTTCACCATTTCGAAACATAGGTGTACTATGTTACGGAAAATCAGTAGCAAAATGTAATTGGCTAAGATAATAGTGTTTTCTGGTGTCAAAAGGTGACACATGTATTGTACAATTAAAAGCAATGTTCTAAAACTCGCTAGGCGCTAGGCAGGCGGAGAAGGGCCCGCCTAGGGCCTAGGCGCCGACTAGTCAGCTTCTTAATTTAGGCATTGGACCACCGCCTAGTGCCTAGGCGGAGACTTGTTGTCCGCCTTAGAGCACTGGTTAAAAGTGATCATACGGTGATCACGCTAAAAAAAACACACATGCACCACTAGAAGTATGCAAATCGAACGTTGTTTTCGGGGAGTTGGGCAGAAGGAAAAGAAGCTCCTAGCTGCAGGCAGCTTGTCTTACCCAGGAGGTGGGAAGAGTTGAGAACAAAGTGGCGAACAGGTGCTTAACGCATGGGAATCTGCCGAACACTTTGGGCCAAATCCTGAAGAAAGCTAAAAAGCGCTATTTGATGAACCTGCGTAGTATTAGGTAGTTGGTCAGGTAAAGGCTGACCAAGCCGATGATGCTTAGATGGGCGTTTTGGATGATCAGCCACATTGGGACTGGGAGTCCAGGACAAAATATAGCTCTTTGGCGCTTTAGCTTGCCAAAATACAGCGTTGGCATGGTGGTTGTAAAATCATCTGCAGGAAATGATCATAATGATACAGTTGGTTTCCCAAGCAACACTTTCATCTATGAACCTAATGCAAGGGGAAGAATGGCGTAATCAGGAGCCTTGAAAATTATGTGGCCCTATTCAAGAAAACAAGAGAGAATGTCAGACCCAAGTGAGGTCTCAACGTTCTTTTTTTGGAAAAGTTAGCAGGTCTCAACTAGATGAAGGCATTTCAAAACAAGACTGTCGATAGAGTACGATAAGAGACCTATGTTTACCAACTGATTAATACAATACACAAAACTCAAGAACACCTAAAATAAATGACATTAAACCGTAATGAATAGTACAGCAAAAAGACAAATTTCTAAACACATAAAACACTATCTCAATGACGAACACAACCTATTTCTAATGTAACAAGCTATAAAATATTAATACTCATAGAAAAGGAGATATGATAAAGCATATTGCATTTCTGTTTTACTCCAAACACGAAACTTGCATAGAACAAAATTCAACCCCTGTAGTTGAGAACATTCGTACAATTTCAACAACATATATCCATTTATATGTAATTGGACCTTTAAAAATCAAAATAACCTGATGATTTGGAACACTCTTTCAGTACTTGGCAGGTTTTTGATATATGAAGTTCCGTGCAATGGAGATCATAAAAATATAATGGCACCAAAACTAAGGAACGAAATCCATTTTTTTGATAAAATTTCCATATCCACAATGAGACTTGCTACCAAATGTTTATTAGCTGAAGACGTCGTAGATCAACAAGCATTAATTCGATTTCTTTTTTATTTTATTTGAACAAAAACGCAACCAAAAAAAATCAAACAGGCAAAAAGAAACATATAACGTCTCTGCAAATCTAGAACAGCATCACAAACATGTATACTTTGACCAAACAAATAAGGACACTTTTCTCAGTTGAAGAAATACAACCCAAAAGCTCTACAGACTTCGAACCTTGAATCTTTTTCTGATGGCTATATCATTGTAAGAGCAAGAATCGTAAAGGTGAAGCCTTTCTAATCGGAGATCTGCTAAATGTGACTAAACAATCATCACAACCATGGATACTTCGACTCGAAAAAGAAAGAAGACAATTATTGTGTTACAGAAATACCTCCTTAAATTGTACACAAGCAGAACCTTGAACCCTTCTTTAAATTTGCCTTATGATGCTCAGATATTTCCTGGATAAAGGATATCATATATTGCCCTTTTATACACAGATTTGCTAAATCCAATGGCTCACAAGTTGTCTTAAGATATTCCAAAGATGTAGCTATAGGGGAAATGCAACAAAGACAGATCTAGCAAATCTATATGTTACGATCTTATTTCATGCATAAGATTGAAACAAAGGTGCTTCAATCCCGTGTTCACTTCAATTTAGGAAATTTATTGGATTTGTTGATCTGACAGGGAAAAAAAATAAAATAAAATAACTTACAATGCATTCAGAAGATAAAAGAGAGAGAAGGAAGCCACAAAGAGTTGGAATGAGTTACCAAAGCTTCTTGACTCTAATTTTGCGGCTTCACTCCGTATCTGAGGACAAAAGTTCTTTGACTGCAGACTCAACACCTTCAAGTTCTAGGGTTCACAAACACTAATTCCCTTTTATAGTTGGTTCCATTTAGATCCTCTATGGCTCTACTAAAGTCTCCCGAGATAGGATACGGTGGGGTTACGTCCAAACTACTGCCATGAACATCCCCATAAAGCTAAAAGAATCAAATCATCGAAGGCCCAAAAATGTCCAGTTGTCATCAAGATAACCGTTATTGACATCTACCAATCAGAAACAAGATTCCTTCTTAGTCTTTTTTTCTTTTTGCGATTATTAACTTAAAAACATAAGCATGTCTCAAATGCCAATAAGAAATGGCAACAATATTGGTAATACACTAATATTTATTCTTTCTTTTCAGGGAGGTAAGTTGCCTATTTCCATTTGAAAAGTACTTCTCAGTGTTTCTTAAGATGTGTTTTGGCTTAAAAGGCCAATTTGACTTATTTTTTTGTCTTTATTTGATTTTTTTTTATTTTTTGCATTTGTTAGTTTTGCATTGATTTTTTGTGTATTATTGATTCGTCTCGACGAAAAAAATCGAAAAAGGTAAAAGATTATGATTAGAACTCTCAATTTTTTGAATAAGATCGAAAAAAGTGTAAAAATCTGTCAGCACACCTAAATAAGGAAAAAACATTACACAAGTACGACTTGCCAAACGAGAGACAAAAGACATGGATTTGCATCATGGTGGTGATACTAATTTACTCATTAAATAAATTCAAGGAATAATGACCTTAGAAGATATAATATTAGCCTAAGTCACATGGACCAGGGTTTGGGTTTTGGTTACATTGTGTCCAAGCGCGAGATCCATCTAATTGACAAGAGGACTCCATCTTCATTTTTGTTTGCATCTTTCATTTCCTAGAGTGTTAATGAGGCTCCATAAAACATTTCGAGAAATGCTATAATACACATCCCAATGGGTGTGTATACCCCCTTTGATTCATACCATTTTGAATAAAAATTCAAATATTTTGGATAAAAGATTTTATAATATCAATCTTGAATTCATGTACAAAAAATTCATAACATAGACCAAAAATGTTATGAATTCAAGGGATGCATATTGTTCACATCCAAATTGGGGTGTGTATTGGTAGCATTTCCGACACATTTCCCACATAACATGGGAGCTCAATTTATTCTTATTTTTGAAACAAAAATTACTAAACATTTCAGAGTTTTGGATATATCAGTTATGCCTCCAAAAAAACTTTACCATATCATGCTTAGAGAAATATTTTAACATTGTGGCAAATCATTTTTAAATGGATTTCTTCTAGTTGAAACCCCTAAATTCTACTAAATCCATATATTGAAAAAAGGAAAACCCAAATTCAAGTATTTCAGTTGTTGGTGGATTTTATAGTATCCATTGGTATGTCTAACTTGAAGTTCTATCTCTTTTAATATTTTCCCGCAGAAATTGCTTTATAAATAAATAAAGACGAGTTACTATAAAATAAAGTGACCTCAAAACAACTATACAAAGATACTTGCATCCCATGAAGACAACAACTTAATTTAAATGGTAAAGACACTAATATTGATCAATTTGGCATGGGGTAAGAGTGAATATAGAATTTTGGTAATTTAGCATCATAGCTATAATAGCAAAAATTATGCATTTAATTATCCCCACATATCATAATTAATAGGAAAGAATACTTAATACTCCTCAATGCTGAACTTTTCGTATTCCTTTGAGTTCCTTTTTGGGTACGCACTTCAATATCTTCTTGTTTGGTTAGTTTGTCTCAAAATATTTCTAAGGAATTTTCTCATTAATTTGAAGATTAGAACTCATTGTTTAGTGTCTTATTTTTTGTAAAACTAGTTCCAAGAAAGCCAATAAAGAAAAACAAGGAGTTTGTGGTAAGTACATGGTGACTGTGAAACATAGAGTCATGTCCTATGAGAATGTACCCTATGAGTCTTCTTGTATAAATGTTTTGGACTCCAACTATAGAAAGGGGGAAAAGGCGAAACTGCAATTAGCAACTATGTAACAAATGCTAGAAACAGATGTTGACTTACTACGAACAAAACTAACCCTGATCAATTTTCATCGACTACGATGCTTAGTAATAGCAACCAGGAAGAAGTATAACTATACAATACGAAAATATATGCACAATCATGTTGTAACTAATTACCAGTATCTGACATTCAATTGCATTTTCCTATTCAACTTTCAATTTACGCTATATCCACTGAAAGAGTACTTTTATTTTTAATTACGTCAAGATACTATGCACTCCTACAGACACTAGGCTCCCAACTTAGATTCTTTCGTGTCCTCTGCACCCGCTCCAGCTTTCACTCTTGCACCCACTCTTGCTTTGTGCAACTAAGGCCACCAGAAGCAACATGAAAAAAGAATAAATAAATTTTGATCTCCGCAATAAACTGGTTATGTCATTCATTGAGAATGTTTTTAGAAGATAACATGGAGCCCACTCCACGTACAAAAAAGAGATTGTTACCACAGATAAACGGAGACCGCTCCACATAAATAAATAAAAAGAAGACAATGGAACATAAGTTTAATACATACTCCAATTGCTCTATTTCCAAAATCTTGGGGAATATATTACACAAGTTCAAAGAGAAATCTTAACCTGCAAGTACAGAACTGATTTATCTTCCCAATCTTTGTCACCCAACCCTTGAGATGCATCGGACGATGGAGACACAGCATCAGCTATCAAAAAGTATATCAAACCCTGTACAATAAACAACCAAGTCATTTTTCTAGGAGTTGGTTCAGGTGATAAGTGGAGTTCTGTAGCAGCAATAGCAGCCTTGGGTTCATAACTTCCGCCAGATTGCAGCAAAAGTAGCATAAAAACAAAATTTAATTAACTTTCACAGAGACTGTCAAATACCTAATAGTATTTGTTGAAAAATAGTCCAAGTTCGTAAGGTGATTCAATCATTCAATCCTATTTTGATGTTATTTGAAGAAGAATGTGCTACTTTTAATAAAATAGGCAATCGAGCCCATTCAAAATATTGGTTGCGCGAAGGAACTTCTATAGGTGCTGAGTACAGCTTTAGAGGCATTATATAGGCTTCTACATCAACCACTGATGTGTTGATAGCCAAGGTTGTAAATCGTGAATCGAGGAGAGAATCTAAATGACCCTTTTCAGAATCACGACGATATATGTATATGTATATATTGTTTACAAGGCATTTCCGAATATGAGCTCAGCAATAATGGATTACAAAGAAGAAACGGATATGAGCTCGGCAATAATGGATTACATAGAAGAAACCTCATCAAAAGGAAAAAAAGATGATTGTAATTGAATTGTAGCAACGGTTTCCGCGACTCCAAGGAGGGTCCCCTCCTCAGCAATTCCCAGATGCTCTTTTCTGTGAGACTTCAGCTGAGTGGAGAGAGGGAATAATGGCCACCACCTCCTTCAGTCCGAACGCCGGTTCCCTAAGCAGAGAGACATCTTTCTCTCTTAGCTTGGATGAAACCAAAAGGTGAAAGGACACCCAACCTCTACTGGCTTTAGGCTGCCACCGCAAGCTTCAGTTGACAGGGTCAGGGAAGGGCTACTGACTCAGCTTGATGTCCTCAGTCACAACATGGCTCTGGGATAACGGATAACCTCAATAGCTTGATTTCCCAAAACCTCCCCCCACCCACAGAGGGTAAAGAACCCATGTAAAACGAAAGTTCACCTCTTGGGAACAAGAGGAACATCACTAAAATGGACACATGGTGGAACCTTCAACATTAAGGCCAAGCATTACTACAGGATCTCCAATTTGTAAGGACGGGCGAATGCAAAGAACAATGCCATCCGGTCACACCTATTTGTGTGATAGGCGAACTTGAGTAACACACGCCTACAGATCGGGTGTCGTGACCAATGGCAAAAACCGATAAGCAGGTCACTGCGTAAAGGTGATATAGCACTCAAGCACTGGAACCACGTGGGAAGCCTGTCCAGTCCAACTGTAATCAAGTATTGCATCCAAGAAGTTTTGGAACATTGGGCCGAGGTAAAATCTCGGAGGGTCTCGGAGATCGTATATCCCTCAAAGGAAAGGAAGTGCCCGAGAAGAACTAGATCTCGGGCAATGAAGATTTCAAGCACTCCCTCCTCCCAAAGCTATGGCTGAGGATGGTCCTCAGTAAATGCTCAAAGAGTTGAATATGAAGGAACTCATTCAAAATACGTTTAAACATATTTTGGACATAAAGGTGTCCATGACACATGGGAGTTTAACCTATAAATACTAGGAGGACGTTCAAGGGCTTGTTAGTAAGAAATAAACTAAGCATTTCTAATGTCTTGGAGAGAATTTGGATACTGACATAATCGTCGGAGGGCATTACCAGTCGACAACACCAGTCCGAGTGTCCTCAACGATTCTCTCTTTTGCAGTCAACAGGTTTTTGATCAAAGTCTTCATCTTCTAAGCAGAATCTCAAAGAAAAAACTCATACAAAACGGAGTCCTAAACCTGGCCTCCACACACATCTATGAACTGAGGAAAGAGTCATGGATTGGATCAAAAGGATATGTTTGCAGTTAAGTAGTACACTAGTATCCAAAGCTTTGTAATTTGTGAAAAGAGATGGACTATTATCGATTTTCCGAGGCTAACTGTCCTAACATTGCAGTAACAATCTACCCCATGATCAAGAATAATGGAAAGCGAAAGAATATTTATGACTTTCATGTCATGAATATAGAGTATAATCATATTGAAGGTACGGACCAAGACCAACTCCTCTTCCCCATATTGAAGTATAGTAATATTGACTTTTGAGTCTACTTATTCTTCTTCTTACAATCTGCTTTGTTTTAGAGTCAGATTGCTTCTGAATTGCTGATTTTTTCTGTTCTGTTTGTTTTTTTGGGCTTATATTCGAGTTGTTTTTAACAGTATGTTTGTTCTGGGACTTGACCTATCTTATTATTCTTATGCTCTGTTATTTTTTGGGGTCTGTTTCCATCCTGCGCTGTCTTTTTCCCTGAGTCAGCTACTTTCTGCCAAACCATTATCAATTTTATAATGCTCTTCAAGCTCAACATTAAACCAATAGTTGCCTATCCAAAAAACCATTAAAGCAATAGTTTATTATGGATGTTATGCATATGTTTTTGTTCAGTATTTGGTTATTTCAACAACTGCAATGTTATGTTTGTGATATTTGGGAAGGTAGAAATATTTCCTAATGTTGATTGTGCCTATATTAAGATTCTACTTATTTTTTATGGCTTCCGCCATGCTCTAATGAGACGTGCACCTCTCGCCTAGCTCCACAGGACCATGGTGCCTTGGTGTTCCTATAGCCTTTTAAAACACCGGTTCACATTATTAAGGCCACTTTGTAAACCCAAGAACCAGGAGTGATGACAATTAAATTAAACAAGTATCCGATGCAATTTCATCTAATGAGATGGTTATCACATTGTATGCATGTATAAGTGCATAAGCGGACCTAATGCGATCAACTTTGTTAGAAATGTTTGACCAATTCTTTAAAATTCTAGCAACGGTAACTGAAATGCACTTGCTCTAAAGGGTTGGATCACAGGGATCAACATATTCTGCCCTTATTATGTCCATCCAAAAACTAAACCAATTTCTCAACCTCCCAAGCACTGGTCTTACAGTATATGTAGCCATGTGGAAGCGCATCACCACTGGTCGGTCATGATGTTCAATCCTTCTAGGGTGGCATTTGGGTCGGGACAATGTTACCCATAGATAGTGTCAAACACTCGCACAATGGATGGCCCAAGTGGCAGAGCCAGAATCTTCATCCTCAAGGGGCCAGAAATGTGAAAATCTATGGAAGCTGTGCTTTTTTGGATCGTCCAAACTTAAAATGTTCAGACTGTGAATTTGGATCGTCCAAACTTGTTTTTGACTATTCATGAAACAATAAAGCTAAACACACAACAAATCCACACAACACTCTCACATAACCCACCCCTATGTAAGAGTGTTGTGTTAAAGCATCCAACTCAATACCAATTGGCTATGAGTGGAGAGGCCGCCCAGGTTCATATACTAGCTCTGGTGGTTATAATTAACCAATGTGGGGCAAGCTCTAACACTCCCCCGCACGTGCAATCACTGATCCGCATATGGAGAGGTAAACAAATGATTTTACACGTACGGCAACTATCAAACATCAACAACAAACAAAGGAGGAACCAACCATCAACGACATAGAGTCTCGTCCAAAGCCTCCGAAAGCCTAGCTCTAATACCATGTTAAAGCATCCAACTCAATACCAATTGGCTATGAGTGGAGAGGCCACTCGGGTTCATATACTAGCTCTGGAGGTTATAATTAACTAATGTGGGACAAGCTCTAACATGTTGAGTGGAATTTGTTGTGTGTAGCTTTTTTGTTCATGAAAATATGGAAGCTGATATTCTAAATCAATTGGTTTAAATGGTTGTTCTCTAATTTGAGCGAAAAGCATTAGTCGCAAGCGATATCGACAATAAACAAGTAGAACTACCACTGGCAAAATTCCAGGTTGTTAGACATGGGAAACCCCTTGACGGGGATGAGAGGCCGTTGTTCTAGACTTCCGTGTGACCAAATAGAAGCAAGTTTTGTTCTTCTATTTTCCTCCACTTTATTATAGCTCTGCAGAGGCTCGAAGGAAAATTATTCCTTACCACTTAACCAAGACTGGAAAAGAAGAGACACATTAATCATTAAAGGAAGTCTGCCAAAGCCTAACGTACATTTTTATTTTATCAAAAAAAACAAGAGACATACTTACCATAATAGCAATGTAATTTTGTCGTCAGAAACTTCGAAATTTTGACATACATGAGCGCAAGTAAGCTCCACTGCTGCTGAGAGAACTCAAACTTAATGTACTACTCCCAGACGGAATGACATAAGTAGTCCTTTCCAACAAAGGACATTGCTCTCTTAAATAATCTGCCAGTCAAATATGGAGAAGTATTAGTATTATGATAAAATAGGAAACACCAACTACAAAAGTACCACTTTATTTCAAAGAGGTGAATGTTGAAAAGAGCTGATTTTATCCGGATTTGGGGGCCATGCTGTGCACTAGGTACCATGCACCCATCCAGCTGTCCTTTGTGAAAATGCACGGCTCGGATCAAATCCAACTCCATGTGAGAGCCATTGCTTGGATTTGATCCAAGCCATGTGAGAGCCATTGCTTGGATTTGATCCAAGCCGTGCATTTTTGCAACAGACGGCCGGATGGGGTGCATGGCAGTATGGTACCCCTTGTCCATTTTATCCACACACTTTAACGTCAAATTTTCAAGACTACAAATGCACACAGTTGATGCAAGACTGATGATAGATGTTTTTCACTTTAGACAAGCTGTCATTAAAGTTCTACAAGCGGACTTTCTGATCACGCTGTAGTATTCACAGAACTTTAAAAATCTTTTATAGGACTACTTTGTTGGGCTTGCAATATTATTACGTTGGATTCTTGATATTCACAATTTTGGCCAATGACTTGGCCCCTGTGTGGATAAATGAAACACGCTGCACATAGGTTATGAACATTTTATTGACAAGAACTCTCTCCCCCTTGCTTCCCCCTGCTAAATTTATCTCCCTTTCTTCTCTTTCCGCGTACATTAACTTACATATTTGTTTGAAGACAATCCTATGAACTATAGTACAATGACACCGATATCAATATTTGGTGTGGATTTCTCTCCAAACGTTACAGTAACCCTTCACTAAAGATATGGGGATGTGTCTGGATATGGGTCGGTGAATGTCATGAATTGATAATTATTTTCTATGTTCTAAAGAACATTGCCATAAAAGATGTTACTATTTAGAGAGTACACTAAGTTACATGAGATGTAAAGGGAAAAACCGAGTCCTACATTACAATCATGTAAGAGATTCAAAAAATTCCTTTTCTTCCAAATGTGAGTTTCCTCGTCAAACATAGCTAAAAATTAAAGAATTCATGTTTGAATCGAAGATTGCAATTATCAGATCTGGATGCAGGTTAAGGAACTTTTGAATCGCACATACACCGTAATACATCTATACCTTGCACCTGTCCGTACCCTTGTCTTACTAGCCCATTCAAGATGCAATGGCAAAACATCTTTACAGGAAGTCACTTAATGGTTCAATGCATCACATAACAGATTTAACATAACACAACTCAACCGAACTCAAAATATCTCACTTCTCATGGTAATTGCTCGTTGACACAAGCAAGCATACTTCGTCTTACCTCATAATCTTGTACTAATTAAAGTGATTTTGTGGCTTAGGTAACAGATTATGAAATACAAATCTGAGTAAAGGGTCCATATTATCCCTCCACTGACATGGATAAATCCCATAAGTAGGTCATGGCCTGATAAAGTTATACTAGAACCAAGAAGATATAGCAATAAACGCATTAACAATACAAGTTCCACTAACTTATCCTTTATTAAGTGAACAAAGTTCAAGTATAAGTTTCCATTAGGATTTCTTATCAAGACAATCTTGCGAAACTATATGATGCTTATCAATAGGATTAAAACTCCATAGACGAATAGAGCAACATCCCTTTCTATTCTTGTCTTTATTGCAGTTTTGCAAGCATTTCATTTCAGACATACCACATAAATACATACAAAATCCTTGTATACATATTTAAGAGTAGGAGAGTTGGATATTAGTGTTAGAGTTTACCTTGAGACTCTTCTCCTATGGCCGAAAGGTCCTTTGCAGCATTATCCACCTGTAAATCCATTGTCACAAATCAATCAACCCTAAGGTTCAAGACAGGAAAGAAAAAAGACGGGGAAGGGGGGTTAATAGTCCCACTGTAGGTAATGTCACCTCATGGTGCAAGTTAATCTGGATCTCCAAAACCACAGCAACAATCACAACGCATAACACCGCCGCATCCTGCAGCTGCATCTGCTGTTTCTCCACAGAACCAGTTGCAACCTTCCCGTCGAGTTACACCACATGGCAGAGGTGCATCTAGACCTTCCTCATCTTCTGAGAACCAGCGCAATCACAGTACTTGATTTTCTATTGTTCGCATGAGACGATTGGAGTAGTTGCTTTGGAGGACATTTGGACTAGTGTTTTGTGTAATTGGAATGCAATGAGAAATATAAATTCTTGAGGGAAGACATGATTCTTTGATGAGAATCCTATCGTCCATCTTGCATGCCAAGCAATAAAGCTCTTATAGGGTATGATTTTTTTACACAGCTTGAGTGGTGTTGGATGGTCTATTTTTTTAAGTGCTTATAGGTTGAACATTTTGAGTGCACAAATTGCCAATCACCTTCTTACCCCTACCGTCCCTACCATCTACCCACAACTTCTTTAACCTACAGCCGCCACCTAACCAGATTATCTTTAACGACACCCCATCTGACCACGAATGCAGACAACACACCCCATCATCAATCCACCACCCAGAAAACCCAAACCTAGGTCTGTAACTATGCCACAAAAAAACCCCTCCCAATCAGCCACCCAAATATTTGTTGATTTTCAATAAGCAATCGATTCAAATAGAATCAATGTAACCAAAGCAGAGCAATAGCCCCAAAAGGGGCAAAACCACCCAAAGCGAAATTGAGTACCTTCTCCTGATAATCCAGTTCGAACCCAAGATATCGAGTATGAAATCCAGCAAATCGAGTTTGAACCCAGCGTAGATATATGAAAGAAGAGGAAGTGATCGACGGTGGCGGTCGTTCCGTAGGCAGATGGAGGTGCCGACAGCCGTTGATCTTCCAGAAAGCGGCGACAGAGCCTACTTCAGTTCTACTCTGCCTGGAAGTATTTGGAGCAAGGGTTTGGTTCGTACAAGGGTATCAAGGGTCGTGATGAAGGGGCAAGGCTTCGCACAAGCTAGGACCGACGATGAAAGGTCGGAAATGCGCTTTCACGAATGAATGGGACTTGGGGTGTGATGGTTGAGCGGTGAGGGGCAGGGGAACAGCCCCTAGGGGCCCTGTTCTGAACTTGCATGTGTGGATAACTGGGTATATAAGGAGAAAATTATGGGGTAAAAATAACACTTACCTTTCCTGAGATTTTTAACAAATTCAGAAACTTCCCCTAAATTTTCTAACATTACGCTATATTTCCTTGTTTATTTTAAAGGATCAAATTGACCCTTCTGTTAGTTTACCATTTACTCACCAGCGGAAGTTGCTAAACTCAGCATTTTACTTTGCCAGATTCTCCATTTTGCCCTTCGAAAAATGGGACAATTAAGGCATTTTACTTTTCCAGATTTCCCATTTTACCCTTAGAAAAAATGGGACAATTAAATGCACTTCACATACACATGGAGGGAGGATAAAAGTGTCATCGTAAGCCCCACAACGCCACCAAACATGCCACATGTCTTCACTTTTTTCAATTTTGTGCTCATGATGAGTCCCCAATAGTTTAAATAAAAGGGTTTATCTCTCTCATTTTTGCCACACACGCATGCATAATACGACTTTTATACGATTGATATTGGGTGAGTTCCCGAATGGATTTTATCTAGATTTTATCAAAATCTGATAAAATCAAGCCTTTGATTTTATCCATTCGTGAGGAGAGTTGATAAAATCTAAGATTTTTGCATTCAAAAATCTAAGATTTTATCAACTCTCTGCACGAATGGATAAAATCCATTCGGAAACTCACCCTTGTGTGTGGGTGTATTTTGATAGATTCAGGAGAAACTCGTGAATAAGGTGTGTTTCAACGCCATGGAATGTCAAGGGATGGCCGAGCACCGGAGGCCACGTGGCACTCCACCACCGAGTCCCGGGAGTCAAGAATGAAGCAATCAACAAGGCTCGGGAAGCCAAAAAAGGTCAAGTGAAGAGATTATCAAACAAAGAGAAAAGAAAAAAAGAATCAAGAAGTCTACATACCAGTATGGGTTTTTCCCATACTAGTATCCAGCAACTAACAAAAGCAATCAGGAGGTCTACATACCAGTATGGGTTTTTTCCCATAAAACCCATACCGGTATCCAGGAAGCAAAAAGGCAATCAAAAGTTCTACATATTGGTATGGGACCCATACCGATATCCAGCCTGTTTTTCTGCAAATCTTTTGCCCAACCTCAGCTTATTTTCAAGGTTTTTTTTTTTACCTTTTATACACGTTCCGAGGGGCTATAAAAGCCCCCAAACATCAGATTTTAGGATTATCTATTTTTTCACCTTCTCTCTTTTCCTCCTTTCATTTCTTTTTAGGTTTAGCTCTCACTTCTCTCTAGATTTGAGCCTTATTTGGTTAGATTCAAGCTTAAGTCCTTCACAAAAGTTGTAAGTACATCATTAATCTCTACAAATCCGTGTTTTATTTTAGTTGAATCAATGTTTCACATTTTTATGTCCATTTTACTTAGTCTTTTCATTTCTCCTTTGATTATGTGTGAGTATTGTAGCAAGGCTAGGTCAAGGGGTGATTAGCACCCCATGGCTTGGGTTATCTTGTTCTTCTCTCAAAATGAGCATCAAAAGTTGTTTGTTTATGAGTTAGGGTTCAAGTTTTATGTATCAAAACTAAGATTAGTTAACATTTTTTATCTTGTGTAGGCAAGGACTTGACTACGTGCCACACACGATGCTTAGAGCTATGGCATTCAAAGTGTTTGTAAAAATGCCTCAAAGAACCTTCCTCTTGAACAAACCCATTTTCTAGAATCCAAATGTGTTAAAATGTTAAATCTTTCAGTTGAGCAAGTTTGACTACATGCCTCAACCGTGTAATCTTGAGAGGAGCACTTTAATTCAAGTCATGAGTGTTTTGAACCCCTGGAGTTTGCCTTTAGTTTAAATTATCGTTAAAACTTTATTTCTAGTCATTTAAAGGTAGAGAGAATTTCACAATCAAAACCAAAAGGTTGGCCGTCTTAATGCCGAAACCCCTACCGTAAAGTAAGTCTCTCGATAGCTCCGACCCTTCCCTGTGGATTTGACCTCTGACTTCCAAGTTATTATGCTATAACCGACCTAGCCCTACGCTTGGGGCGATACTAACTACAACAACGCTAGGTCGCAAGTAGCTCATAAAACATAGGGGAAAATTAAAAAATAAATAAAAGAGAGAGCAAATTTGAGATTAAAAAAGCAGAAAAAATACTAGCTTTTACAAGCCCACTTAGAACTTGATTTGTTTACTTTTGTCTTACAACTACGTTATACAATTTAGGTTCTATTTTTTCTATCCAGGATTTCATCTCTTACAACGCAGTTGTAATCATCTGGAGTTCTGAACTTGTCATCGTCATATAGCATCAAAACTATGTGTGCATGGGGTAATCCTCTCTTTTGGTTTTCAATAACATAAACATATTAAATTGTTTTACCCAAAACATGCTTTGTAAGAATGTCTTTTTTGATCTGAACACTCTAGCAACTAAATTGGGACAATTGTGTGAGTCTTGTGGGAAGCAACTCATTACGAATTTCACGCAATTACCATTACATGTCATCATTAGGAAAAGATCTACTTTGCCATACCTTTGCACGAATAGCCATTGAGTCTAGTAACAACCCGATCTTGCCTTGTACAATATTATCTGCTTTGGTCGCCAAGCTCCATGGACTTCCCAGTAGGTCACTCGTTCCTCTTCTTTTTGTTCGGCATTGGCAATTTTTTTTTTCCATGGTAATACGTCCAGTCTGATGTCTGGTAGTCTTCATAATTGAGTCTTCAACTTTTTCTGTACAATGTGAGGTACGTGTACGCTACATATGATTGGCCACCTTTGATATGAAATTTCTACGTAAGGATCTATCTCTGCGTCAATAGTTACTTCAAAGCAGCTCATCAGGTACCTCTAGAGACCTCTATGAACTATCAAAATGCCAATTAATGTCGCTCAACAAAAAATATTTGTAAGAAACCTTAAGATGGGGAAATTTTGATTCCAAGGTGGAAAGTGTGGTCACGCTGGCGTGCTCTATATTTATGGCCTAAACATGAAGGCCTTAAGTATAACGGCCCACCAAAGGAGCCTCTGAAGTAAGGGGGGTTGAGAGCTTCTCTCTCTAGAGTATGCTCTCCCCCACCCCAAAATACACCGATATTTTTTACAATCTGCCCCAAACATCAGTTTGAGGGTTTGATCCTTATTCATTCTACGATCCATCACCATATGGATTAATGGTCTAAGTTATCTATCTTCAACAAAAGGGGATCTGAGACGCCATGGTTCTGGAACTCAGAAAACCCTCATTTGTTAGATTCACCGCACCAACTAATATCTCGATGGGTGTGATTGTACTCCATCTCCACTCGGAGGTGTTGCGGTCTTTATCAACAGCGCGATTAAACTAGATGGGTGTGGTCGTACTCCATTTACACTCTGAGCTCCGGGCTTGAGTCCACGTCCATAAGGGTTCACGATCTGCACATATGGGGTTCCATTTTGGGTCCTTATTTGACAGTCAATCAAACATCAACAAAGGGGATCTGAAGCGGCTAGAAAATCCGGAGCTCAGATGGTGGGTTTCATGGGAGCTACGAGTCCAGGTCCAAAAGGGTTCGCGAACAACAGTCGCAAATCTTCACGTCAAAAACCCAGAAATAAATATGGTCAGTCTATTTCTACAAGGTTTTCTGAATGATTCAAAATGTATTCTTGTTAATTATCGGTGGTACTTGGTAGTCGATATTTATGGTGGTTTACTGAAATTCTTTCCTTTCAATTTGGGGGAGATGATGTGAACGCCACTCTGGATAGTAATTTTGTTCGATAATCTGTTTGCCATGGTTTCTGCTGATAATCTGGATGAGACTGTTTGCCGTGGTTTCTGCTGATAATCTGGATGAGACTGTGTTAATTTTGAAGTAGATCGAAGAACATGAGCCAGTGAGTTTAAGTCTACAGGTGTTATCTTTATTCTCTGAGGTATATTGTAGAAGATGAACTAGTGGCCCACTTTATGTGTGCCTCACGCATCAGATCTCCGTGGGGGACTGGTGCAAAACCCAGACTTTTGTATGGGGCCTTACCCACTTCTTGGTCCGGGTCAAATGGGCCCATTATATGCAGAGCTCGGGTCCACCATAGGCAGACCCTGGATGGACTCTTATGAGTAGTTGCTAAAGGGCAATTGACTGAATTTGCCCTCAAGATCCTTACAATTCCATTTCAGGATCTACGATATAGCTTCTGATTGTGCATCTGTGTTCTAGTTCCCTTTGTTAGGTGTCATTGTTGTCACGGCATAAGGGGTAATTCCATATTGGTTCTGGTTCTGCTAGTGTGCCATTGTTGAAGTTTTTGTAGTCCTTTTATGATTCTGTTTGGAACAAGCTAAAGTTGCCAATGGCCATGACCGATTTATATGTTGTTCACACAACACTTGTTCTATTTTCTCCTGCTTGGTAGTAGTTGAGTTGCTTGAGCATTTGGAATTTGGTTGTGGCTATTTTCGGCGTTTGGTGGAGATTGACTTAGGTCCGACGGCGTGGCTACTTAGGTTTGATGGGCCAAGTTTCTGCGGGCTGGGGTTCTCCGAAGGGCACGTAGTATACTCTAGGGCTGACTCTAGTCATGGTTCTACCATAGCACGGTTCGGAGGTCTCATCCACCTCTGACCCCGAGTTTCATTTGCGAGTACTATTGTCATTACAGGGGGCACTTTGTTCTATTTTCTCTTGCTTGGTTTGGTTGTGCAATTGGAGTCTGGTTGTGGCTGGTTTTCGGCGTTTGGTGGAGATTGACTTAGGTCCGAAGGCGTGGTTACTTAGGTTTGATGGGCCAAGTTTCTGCGGGCTGGGGTTCTCCGAAGGGCACGGAGTATACTCTAGGGCTGACTCTAGTCATGGTTCCACCATAGCACGGTTCGGAGGTCTCATCCACCTCTGACCATGTATTCCTTTTGCGTGTACCATTACCATTACACGAGGCACTCTTACGTTTATCGTGTGTGGGGATTTATGGAATAGGATAGCTGCACCGTTTGGGTGATTGTGTGTGTGTACAGAGCCCGACGGCGTAGATTGCCATAAGATGTGTTCTACATAGTGGTGACCTGGTTTTCTCTGATCCAAGGATTATTCCTTGGGGCTGGCTCTGTCTTTCATGATCTTTAGCTTGGTTGGGGAGCTCACCTACCCCTAGCCTGTCCTCGTATTTGATAACACCGCGGGCGATTCTTTTACTTTCATGATCTTGCTCTATCTCTTATGGTTATTATGACGACTATGGAGCTCGGATGAGGGTGTGTAGACACCCCAATTTTGACCCGGGATACTCACCAAGCATTCCCGATGATGAGAAAAACCACCCGTGAATACCTTAGGGTTAAGAGAAAGGCTTGAACTTATCCTAAACCCCCTCAAACCACTTCAAATCATTCCCAAATAACCTATACCAATCCAAATGACCAAAATACCCTTCAAAATACCATCATAAACCAGAACCAGCCACTATGCTCAAAGGGGGGGTGAGCGCTCAAACCCCCTATTTGAGCGCTCAAGCTCTGTCCAGTCTGTCGGTAGCAGAGCATCTAATGATGAGATTCCAACTGAATGGCTGCCACCCAGCCGTTTTTCTGTTGCTCGCATGCAACTGATAGACCTCAGGGTAGGCCTAAAACACCCCATTAGACCCCCCACTTCAAAACCTTGCACTTCCCCCCTATTTCACTCTATATAAACCCTCCTTCTACACCATTTAGAGAGGTTAGATACCCTCTCATCATCTGAACTATCACCCCCCTCACTCTCTAACTGCATTTCCAGAAACTCTCAATCCATTTCATCCACTACTTCAAAGCCTAATCCCATTCATCCATCAAATCCACCCTTGATCATCAAACCCTCTCACTAGAATACACCATCATCTATCCCAAATCAACTCAAGCCATTACACACCTATCACATCCTGTCCAAAACAACCCACATTGTCCTTACAAACACACCTACAAACTGATCATCCATCAAACCCCCCAAGTTCAAGCTTAGATCAAAACCAAAAAGGTAGAATTCCATGTAAAAGTTACGGGCTGGTACTCCTGAGGGAGACCAGTGGGTTCATGGAGGTTCTCTATACCTCTAATGGACTCACAAGGTCTCAAATGTGCAAAGAAACAAACTTTAAAAAACCCAGATTCAAACAACTTGAGCGCTCAATGCTAAGACAATGAGCGCTCAAGCTGTTTGAGCATGCTTTGTGTTTTTGTGGCTTCTGATCATGTTTTATCTTGATAACACCATCCTTGTGGTTGTTTGTTGGTTCAATAACTTTCAAATCGGTTTATCTTGTCTTTGATCATCGATTAATGAACTCAAAAGCCATAAAAAGGATGTTTTATCATCATCTAGTCATGGATGATCTTATTTAATAAAGAAAACAGTTTATCTCACCCTTTTAACCATGATCAGAAAGTTTCAAGTTCATACCAACATCAATGAATGATCAGAAATCACAAAAGATCACAGCCCTTGAATGGGTCTTGAGCGCTCAATGCAAGGACTATGAGCGCTCAAGCCTCGCTCATTTTTGGAGTTTGAATCTTGTTTACTTTAGTTCTGTGTTCTGTTTTCAGTTTATGAGGCGTGTGTGTGTGTGTTGATGTTTGGCTAGGCCAACCTGATCACTTCTCCCTCTCTCACTCTAAACATGTTTATGTATGGTTTAATGCTCATTCTCCACTCACATGGACACCTCAAGTTCATTTTACCCATGTTGGTGAAATTTCAATACATTATGCATCATCATATATCATGTTGAACTACTTTGTGGTCCAGATGAGGGCAACATGCTACAGAATCACTCAAATTCAGAAGATGGCTTGAGCGCTCAATGTACCTCTTCGAGCGCTCAAACTGTCTTCTGGTTCAATCAAAATCTCTTCTCATTTCAGCTTATCCTTGGCTTTTTGAGTGTTCTGCAAAGTTTCAAAGCATTGAGCCTTCATTCTTTCTATACTGTTTGCCTCATTTTGGTCCATGAATTAGTTTCAAACCCATGATTATGTGATTATGTCATTTTGTCCAGTGAGCTAAATGATGTTTGTGAATAAACAATGGTGATCAGAACATGTTTTCATCAAATCAGAATCATTAGAAGTATCAGAAGCATGTTTGAGTTGAGGAAAGCTTGAGCGCTCAAGCCCTTTCTTTGAGCGCTCAACCCCTTAACAGAGGGATCAGATTGGTTTAGTTTTGTGTTGGCTTGTGGTGTTGTTTCTGATTATTTTGTCATCACTCTGTATATCCATACATTGTCCTTTGCTGTTTGATGTTCTTGTTTGTTCATATTTGCATATCTCCATCATTCATGTAGATCACAATACACATGCATACACCTAAATTCCATTGTTGTGCTTATCATTGTTACATGGCTCCCACCCCCCATTCCCCGTATTTGTTCAAGGTTGAATCATAAACATTTCCCACAACCCCACAAAAGTCAAGTAGAGACCGGTCTTCGAACCGGGCAAGGGGAGTGTCGTAAAACCCTTCCCCTCTCGTAACTGAGCTCCCGAACCTAAGATAGTATGGTGATGACCGACCAGTAATCCTTATCCATTGAATGAGGCACGAGTCAATCGATGTTCGGTTCCTCGGGGACAATCCGCTAAAACCCGGGTGGCAACTCCGAATCGATCGAGATCCTTCCGGAGGGGGCGTCCATAGGGTGTTTGCAGCAAGTTTGCGGGTACGACCACGGGTAGCTTACCGTTGATAATGTATTTATCAGTTACTCAATCAGCAATGGGGTGCATGTTGGCACAAGAAAGTGATGATGGAGTTGAAAGGGCGGTTTATTATCTCAGCAAGAAAATGGTCGAGACCGAAGAAAGGTACACACCGTTGGAGAAGACATGTTGGGCTCTTGTTTGGGCCTCCAAGAAATTGAGACACTACATGCTGGCCTATTCGGTGAAGTTGATTTCTCGAATGGACCCCCTCAAATATCTGTTCGAGAAGCCGGCGCTTACCGGTAAGCTAGCACGTTGGTTGCTCTTATTGGCCGAATTCGAGCTCAAATACATCACAAGGAAATCAGTAAAAGGGAGAGCAGTGGCGGAATTTCTAGCCGATCATCCAGTAGAAGGACCAGAAGACACTGAGTTTCAGTTCCCCAACGAGAGCGTCATGACAATGAACAATGATACGTGGAAACTATACTTTGACGGAGCTTCGAATCAGAAAGGATTTGGGATCGGAGTACTGTTAGTGTCACCGGAAGGGCCGCACATCCCTCTAGCTTTCAAGCTAAACTTCGAAGTCACTAACAATCAGGCGGAATATGAAACATGCATTGTCGGGATGGAGGCCGCTTTGGAAATTGGAGTTAGAAGTTGGAAGTAATAGAAGACTCGAACTTGGTAGTATCACAAGCCAATGGCGATTGGAAGGTAAAGGAGGAGAAGCTGAAGCCATACCACAAGGATTTAGAGGAGATAATTCGGCAATTCGAGGAGGTCACCTTCACACACATACCAAGGATGAAAAATCGGTTCGCCGACGCTCTCGCTACTTTAGCATCAATGGTCGAGTTGCCCGATGGGATAAGACTGCGACCCGTCATGATCGAGCAAAGGGACCAGCCCGCTTATGAACATGTGATGCCCATGGAAGAAGCCAACGACGGCCTGCCATGGTGCCATGATATATGGAACTTGGTCGAGAAATGGGAATATCCAGAAGGAGCGAACAAGAAGGATTGCACCACCTTACGACGACTTGCGTCGCAATACATTATCTGTGGAGGAAGTTTATACAAAAGGTCATATTGTGGTATGCATAAATTGTGCATTCACGGTGAGGAAGTAAGAAGGGTAATCGAAGAAATCCATGAAGGAGTGTGCGGCCCTCATATGAGCGGAATCATGCTAGCAAAGAAGATATTGAGGCAAGGATACTTTTGGTCTACCATGGAGACAGACTGTGTCGAGTATGTACGAAGATGCCACAGGTGCCAAGTTCACGCCAATTTGAAGCATGTACCACCAACTGAATTACACCCGATGTCTTCGCCATGGCCCTTCTCGGTATGGGGCATAGACGTGATTGGAAGAATCACTCCGCCAGCCTCGAATGGTCACAAGTTCATCTTAGTGGCGATTGATTACTTCACAAAATGGGTGGAGGCAGCCTCCTATGCCACTCTAACAGCAGTTCAAGTGGCACATTTCATCAGGCAAAATATCATCTACCGATATGGGGTCCCCCAAGCATTCGTCTCCGACAATGGGGTACATTTCAAAGGAAGAGTTGTCGAAGTACTCGAAGACTTCAACATCCAGGTACACAAATCCACGGTATATCGGCCGCAAACCAACGGAGCTGTCGAGGCAGCGAATAAGACCATCAAGAACATCTTGGAAAAGACCATCGAATCCTCGAGGGATTGGCATGAAAAATTACCATTAGCACTTTGGGGTTATCGCACCTCCGTCCGTACTCCGACAGGGGCAACACCTTACTCATTGGTATACGGTATGGAAGCAGTACTCCCAATTGAGCTCGAAGTACCATCCCTGAGGGTGGCAATGGAAAGTGGAATTAGCGAAGCCGATTGGTTGAGTGAAAGGTTCGATGAGCTGATGTTGTTCGACGAAAGAAGGTTGCGCGCTTTATATCACATTCAAGGGTACCAAATGAGGATCGCTAGAGCATTCAATAAGAAGGTGAAGTCACGAGACTTGATTGAAGGAGACATGGTTGTAAAGGAGATCCGCGCGCCGATATTTGACCCAAGAGGAAAGTTCAGACCAAAGTGGGCAGGACCCTACATTATCAAGACCATTCTCAGCGGGGGAGCAACGGTACTCATTGATCTCGATGGGAATGAATTTACCCATCTTGTAAACTTGGATCAGCTCAAACGATACTACCCATGAGAGATGCTCGTTTGGCGGAAAACTGCAAGGGCGGGCCGACCCAAGCAAAAATAAGAGCCAGCCTGCTAGATCGGAAACCCGCACTGGGCGACCTAGGCAAAATATAAGGCATGAAAAATCAAAAGAGCTCGCTAGACCGAAAACCCGAAAGGGCGGTACTAGGCAAAACCTAGAGCGCAAAAGGAGAGCGTTAATACCCGAGTGAACCTTAACCCGAACTACGTTATGACCTGATTCCTTGAAAAGGGATACGTAGGTCAGAGATTCGGTCATAATCCATTGAGTTGATCCAGGTACCCATCGTATATCAAGCAGAAAGAAAAGAGGAGAAACAGACAATGTTGTGAACCAAGAGGGGGAAACCCTCGTAATTAGATTTTATTTCGATAATCTCTTCGGTTACAAAGCTGAGCGAAATGCCTAAAACAACAAAGACACAACAACAACAATGAAAAACTACAACATGGGTCCATGATTCATTTCGGGAACAGTCTAGCTAAGTTGAGTCATTTGATTTTAAGAAGTTCCAAATCTTGCCGATACTTCTGCTCTTATCCATTTTCTGTAAAGTGCATCCAGATGTATGGTAGGATAGTCGTCGTGAACCCAGGTCACTCTTTTCTTCCAAGAAAGGCGATACTTCTCCACAACCGAATGTTTGAATTCTAGAAGATGGAAGGATGCCGGAACAGAAAATTGCGTCTCTTGACGGATCCCGAGTTGGTGAAGGATGCGCTGTGGAAAGTAAAAGGCAAACCCCGTTAGACCCGCAATCACCACCCATGTTGGACCCATGTGAGCCGCCGTCATGTCCGGCAGAATCAGCCAATGGCACCTCCAAATGACGTGCTCCTCTCCCAAAGTCATAAAAAAGTCAGTCCACCCATCCCTATCACCATGCTCCTCCACAAATTGCCTGTTGTTCCAAGTCCGGGGATCATAGACCCAATGATTCTCAGGGTCAGCCTTCAGCTTCACCTTATCACAAAGCCACATCTGTAACCAAAGCCACAAACCAAGAACCATGCGTCAAAACCAAGCATCACTAAACCAAAAAGGCAAAACCAATAATGACCAAGACTAAAAAAAAAAATATAAAAAAATAAAACAAACCAAACCTGAAGCAAGAGCGGGCTGCCTCCAAAGACATTCGTCCGCCCAGAACAAATCGCATCCAAACCCATGAGGGTCTCAGCCAAGACCATTGGAACCACGTCTCGACGTTGCTCAATCTGCAAGGCAACCGAAACAATGGAAGGGCTCGCATTCCCATCAAGAGGGACCAGCAGATAAGAAGCCAAGAGGCACATGCAAAGCGCAAACATGCGCCGATTCTGGAGAGTGAAGTCCGTCAAATCTCCACAAGGTCGGAAGTCCGCAAAGAGGCGCAAGATATCAAGGGCATTACCACGAAGCAAGTACTTGGCAGTGCTCTCATTCACGCCAAGTTTATTCTTGAGAATCTTGGACAAGCTGTCACGAAAAGGAGGGACCACGGGTTCCGTCCATGCACGACTCCCGAGGTATGTTTGAAATTCTTCAACGATAGGACAAAGCTCTTGAATGCCAAAACGAAACACATGGAGTTCTGGATCCCAAAAGCGAGCGGCCGCATGCAAGATCTCGGGACGAATGGGGATGGTATGAATAAAGCGCAAAGCATTGAGGCCATGGCCTCGAAAGTTGAACCAATCAATGTTCTCAAGGCTTTCGATCCAAGAACCAATGACGGCTGGAGTGAGGGCTGCCATATTTTGAAAGATAGAAGACGAGAGGTAAAGAGGAGAATAAGAACGGAAGGTGGAATATGAGATGGTGAAGAGAATGGCAATCCAAGGCAAGTTATTTATAGGGGAAGAAGGAGAGACATTCAAGATTCCCATGCAACATGGGAAATGAGAGATTTCATTTTCAAGATGGTCAAATGCAGGTTTTCCATGAGACTTGCATGGGGAAGGTTTGAAAAGCTTTGGAAAATACATGGCATTTGTTGTAAGTGAAAGAAGCTTTGAAAAGGAGTGATCTGTAGTTGAAAAGAGAAACTGGGAGTCCCCACGCACTTCTGGGGCAGAAAACATTCTTGGGAGTGCAGGAAATCGCGTTGGGAACAAGCAGAATCTGCCCCCTGGAATAGGCACTAAGCGCTCAAGCCCCATCCCTGAGCGCTCAAGCACCACCCGAGCGCTCGAACCCCTACCTCGAGCGCTCAAGCCCTGCTCCAACCTGAACCTGTATTCTTGCATCTTGTCACCCCGAAACTCATTCCAAGCCTCCTGGACCCTGTCCAACTGCCAGAGCAAATGCCAACCAGTGCTCCTGACTTGGTGGAGCTATCAGCAGGGCGGAATAGCGAACGGATACATGATCGGTGCGCCAACGGTGATGATCAACAAAGTTTCGAGTGTCGCTTGCAAAGTTTTATTTTACAAATGTGCCTTACGAACTCTAAATCCCGTTCTAAGGTCGTTTCATGTCAACAATCACGTTGTGTCCCCATGTGCATAAATCAACGAGCAATTAGGATTTTTCAAATTTTGAAATCCTGTTTGTACATGTTTCAGTCGTATTAAGCAAAAGGAATGCCTTGTATAAATTCACAGGCATATGTCCCTCCTTTCAAAATACTGAGCGCAGACTTTAAAGACTTATGGTTTCGGATTCAGCGTTGTGCGAGTTGCTCTGTGAATTGTACAACAAGTGTTCAGCTATTGCTTGCTTAAGACACCAAGAACGAGGAGTGCAATACATAAACGAAAAGAAAGTGCAAATCTGATATATCTCCGGCATAATCCATGAACTAAGGCATGTACATAAGTCGTCATATGTAGGGCAAACAGGCGCCCGAGGCAAAAACAAGGCGCGCAGGCCTAAAAATCTAACTACTGGGGCACGCAGGCCCAATCATGCGCAAAATGAAAAGTACTCTACCCCTACTCACTACTCTGTGCTAACTAAGACTGGCCTCCGTCGTCGTCGTCATCAGGCTCCTAAAGTACGCCTCCGAAGTCAGGGTCCGATATGGAATCGTCACCATCGCCCGAGCCTGACCCTGACTCCTCAACCGCGGTAGGCGTCTCCTCAACCACAGCAGCTGGTGTAGCCTCCGTCCTCCTGCGAGTCGACCGTCGCAGACCTCCCGCCTCCGGAGTCGCTGTCTCCACAAACGTCACCTCCTCGCCCAAACCAAACTATGCGTTCTTCGAGCGGCCGAGGCGGACAAAAGGAGTCCCTGAACCACTGGCCTCATCGTGCCTCCTCTTCCCAGTAACAGGTCCCTGCCCAAAGGGAGAAAGTCACGAAAGATTGAGTTAGTAAAAGAAGAAGGAAATTTGCATGGACACAAGTCAAAGCTAATGAAAACTCGGCATACTGGGGCAACTGTTGAAGGAGGAGGAACAGGGGCAGCCGGTGGTGTGATATCATCTGCTCGACGTAAAGGCACATGTGTCCCCGCTATCAACTGGCGCAAGAGAATGCGCATTCCTCGGTTCTGCTCATATAGCGTCTGCGCCACCTCGTAAACAACCTGAGAGAGAACAAGAGACAAGCATCAGCAATCAGGAAATCTAAAACATCAATAATCAAAGGAAATATGACGGTGAACAAATCATACCGGTCTCTGAAGCGGTCTCAGTCTAGTGGGTGGATGCGGTATCTCTAACGCACCTTCCTCCCCATCGGGAGTACTCACCCACACAGACCACTCAGGCGCCTCGGTCACCCCGACCGTCTCCCCCGTAGGGACCTCTGCTCTCTCCTATCGATCTCTCTGAGAAGCCCTCTCCCCTACAGCTCCACGGGTAGCAGCTCTGATAGCCCTGTCTAGCTCAGAAGTCACCTGCTCCACCCTCTCCCTGACTGTCCCCAAGGGGCCCGCCAAGTACCGCTCTCTATAAGCGTTGTAGTCCATCTCTGGACGCAGGAACTGACCCAAGTACCCCTCTGGCACCGTGTACCTTCGTATCTCCTCGAGTGTGTAGCTGCTGGTCCTCAGAGTACACGAGGAGGAAGTAGGCCAGGCACCCGAGGGAAAGCAGTCTGCGTCGACTGGCGAGTGACCCTGTCACCAAGGTACCACTGCCAACCGTACGAAGACTCGAGAAGTATCCTCCCGGCCGTGATCTCCCGACTCGAGGCAAGGAAGTCCTCATCATAGCCCTCCCATATAACCCAACGGACCTGCATTCAACAAACCAAGCATCGTCAGCAAGAGTAAATGTACAAGCAGCTTCCACACAAGTGCAAATAAGCATAAGACTTACCCCACCCCCGAAAAGTCGGTCAAGAGAAGCACTGTGGACGGTCAGATCCACGCGGCTCTCGTGCCATTCTTTGGTGATTGGAAAAATAGGAAGAAAAATATGAGTCGCCACCCGGGATTTATTTTAGAAAAATGATTTTGGTACCCGAGAAACCATTTTGGAAAATAAAAATGACTCTTGTGCCGTTTTTGGAAAGTGATTTGATCTGCGAAAAGATTCTTGGATTCGGAAGCCAGGTTACGAACGGGGAAGGTTTTATTGAAAAGCACCCCGCTCGCCCGGGAAACTCCCGGTCTCTACTAAATTTTTGTGGGATTTTGAGAAATGTTTTATTAAAAACGTTGACGGGTAAGCAGATAAATAACAAGAAATAATAAAATAAAATAAAAGAAAAAGAAAATAGAACCATAACGGGAATAAAATTAAACGAAGGACTTAATAATAATAATAAGAGATTAGAAGGGCATAAACGTAATTAAACAAGCCGCGGCATAACCAGAAAATAGAGAATAACCAGAAAACAGAGCATGAACATAGGAAAAACAGGGGAAACTTTTGTTCTGCATAAGTTAGCCGCACGGCTCACTTGAGTGGGCCGTACGGTACACTTAGATAAACCGTGCGGTCCACTTTTTGAAGAAAATTTCGAAATTTTGGTTTTGGAACAGTAACTTGCTCTTGCTAGAAAAACTTGATTTTTATGAAATGTCCGACCACCCGAGCTTAGAGATGACTATTAGAGTCACTCTCGGCCCGGGAGGATCCCCTCAAAGAACCTAGGTTATGAACCCAGTTTTCGAAATTCAATCGTACCTCTGCAAAAGTTTTGAACGGTCTGAAAGACTTCGGAAATTCTGGGTTTGAACTTCTTGGAAACGAATTAGATGCACACTGATGGATCACAAAGGGGGTTTGAACGGAAGAAATGGAATGGGCTCGAAGTTTCTTAGAGAAATTTGGACGGAATTTTGAACGGAGAATGGCCGGAAATTTTGTCAACGTGTCGCCGGAGTGGGGAAGGGTTTTATGTGTGTTGAGAGTGGGAGAAGAGGGGCGTTTATATAGCCGAAGAAGGGAATAAAAATGAGTACGATTCCCTGCCATTTCATGATGAGATGCTCTTGCTGGCAAAACGAATATTTTCTTGATTATAGCAATGTGAACCATACGGTTTTGAAGGATGAGCCGTACGGCTTAAATGATGAACCGTACGGCTAGGGGTATTTTTGTCCAAAGACTCTGAAGTTCACAGTAGTTTGTTCCAAGCTGTTCCAAGGTACCACTGATCATTCCTTTCATCATTGGGGATACACGAGGATAAAATTGGGGTGTCTACAAGCACGCAGTGTGTCGAGGGTCACGCGAGGATGTGAAGACTGACGGAAGTCGGCCCCCCAACACAAAGCTCGAGGTAGCACCTCATTCGCCTGAGGGTGAGTCGTCTCCGGGGGATGTAACCCCAACACCTCATAGGCCCAAAGCTGCAAGACGAAGATAATCAAACGCATGTCAGTGCAAGTATAACAAGTGAATCAAGTGCAAAGCCATGAAATGGAATTGGAGGTACAACAATGGAAGAAAGGGTGCAAGTCTCATACCTCCCACAAACCCGCTAAGCTCATCCCTCTCTTCCTCGAGACGGCGCCCATGAAGGAGTAACACGCAGCAAGCGCAAGGCCTCCCCAGTCATACTGAGAAGCCTTCTCGAAGTCTCTCAGTGCTGGCAAGAGAGAGAAGTGCACCTTGCAACGCCGGTTGGCGTACAAGGAAGCCCCAAAGACGTACAACAAGTAACACCGGGCCTTTTGTTCAGCCTCCGTCCGTGAAACCGGTACCCCTGTGCACGCCCGTCCAAACTGGCCATAATGGGCCATCTCTCTCTCCCTGTGAGGTACAAACCCCAAGAACCAAGTCAATCCAGTCTCATCGTACCCCAGCCCGCAGTCGTATGGTATCGGCTCGCCACCCACTCTCAAACTTGTCAGCGCCGAGAAGTCTAGCGGGGTCATAGTAGCCTCCCCGAACGTCTGATGGAAGGTATTCGTAGAATCCCTCCACCTCTCCGCTAGAGCCGTCAGCACGTTGTGATCATGCCAAGTACTCGTAATGGTGAAGATGAACGGCCTGAACCCCGTCAAATCAACCAGCCTCCTCACATCCTCGTGCAACTCATGGTAAAGCTCCAAACTGCTGGTCGAGCTACCATGAGCTGGTATCCTCCGGTTCTCCTGTTCAAAACAACAAAGTGTGGCATGTCAGTATATTCAATCAATCAATCATGCAATCAGTCAGGCCAGTCTAATCGTGCAATTAGTTTAATAATCGATCATGCATAAGTAATTGAAAGTACATTAAATGGAAATCAATGAAAGTACATACCCTCAGGTTCCCCCGCGACAAGTGTACGTCGGGGTCCAACAACACCTCCTCTCCAAAGTACTCCTCCCGCCGCAAGACGTAAGTATTCACCCCCGAGGGGATGAACAGGTGTGTCGGTGGGTCGTAGGTGGCAGGATCAAAAGCTGGTCTCGCCGCCAACCACGCGCGAGCCTCGTCCACCACAGTGACCCTGGGCCGCGCTGCTGCCTCCCTCTCTGCAGTAGCACGAGCCTGAGCCTCCTCCTCCTCCCTAAGCTCCTCCTCTAGCTCTGTTGCGTAAGTCTCGGTAACCAACCTCGCCTGCTCCTCGGCACTAGCCCTGGCCCTCGCCTCAACCTCCCGTCTCTCCCGTATAGCCTCCCTCACCTCCTCCAACACCTGTGGGTTCTCCGTCGCAGCTGCCATGACATCATCTGGAGAAGCAAACTCTGCGTAATCCCCTCGGGAGATACCCACTGGACCCTGCTCCACCTCCGGAGCCTCCTCAACCACAACCTCCTTGCCCCGAGGCTCGCCTACCCTAGAGCGATACGAGTCACTGGCCTGTGTGCCACTAGTGGAGGCACTGCCGCGGGAGCCTCATCAGGCTCATCTATCACCCAAGGAATCGACGGACTAGCCCCCGGAGTACTAGCTGTCACCCCCCTCGGAGGAGCCATACTCCTACCACTGGCTGCCACCCTGGCACTCCTCATCACAGCACCAGTAGCCCCACGGCTACTACTGGGAGCGTCACTCGCCGCCGCCCCTCGACTGCCGCTAGGCACGTCACTGCCCGTCACACCCCTGAGAGGCCAACTACTCCTCTGTATATCCTCTGTCACACTCCCAACGCTGAAAGGCACCTTCACCCGGTACCTAACCTCCGCCAGAGTAAAAGCCCATCGCCCCATAGTCATCAAGTCAAATCTCTGACTCTCATCCCAACTCCTAGCACCACCCTCCCCTCTACTGCTACTCGAGGCCGCGCCGCCGCTGCGAGCCGCCACCCTCTCACCACCAGAACCACCCACAACCCTCTCGACAGCCCTTGGAGGGAGCGCCGACTTGCCACCGTGAGCCACCGTAGTGGCTTGAGCGCTGGAGGCTGCCAGCAAAGCCCCGGCAGCCCCACTGCCGCCACCACCACCGCTAGCCGCCACCCAATCACCCACTGCCCCAACACCACCCAAAACCCTACCACTGCCCCCATCACCGCTGATTGGAACCCCAGGGGGCCTCAAACCGCCATTGTCGCTGCCCTCCACCACCAAATCACCACCACCGACACCACCCACTACCTCATCACCACCCACGGCCTCCTCTCCGCCCTCCACGGTGCCGGAATCATCACCACGGGCCACCCCCGTCGTTTCTTCAACACCCCTAGCGCCCAAAACCACTGGAGCACCACCGCTCGCCACTGTAGAGGCGTGAGCGCTCGGCTCAGCCAGTGGTGGAACCACCGCCGTGGCCCCACCATCGTCATCAGCCCTCGGTGAGGGCGTAGGAGATCGATCCTCGTCGAAATCGGCCATGAACGCCGTCGGAAATGAGAATGTTTGCCCCGTTGTTGAAAACTGAAACCCTAGGATCGAAATTGGCGTTGGAACTTTGAAATTCGTGCTTGAAATCGAGAGGAATTGAGAGAGAGAGAGGTTCGGTTTGGAGAGAAAGAGAGTAAAGAGAGAGTTTTGAAACCGATCGGAAGTTATGGGAGTTCAACGGACGTGAACGGACTATTTTTAAGCAACTGAACCGTCGTGACCCTTCGCAGGTCAAAAGGTTCAAGCGCTCAAGCCAGAGGGCTGAGCGCTCAAGCCCCCTTTGAGCGCTCAAGGTCCGTGCACCGAGCGCTCAATCCCAAGTGATGTGCTTTGATTTTTGGACCCCCCCGAGGGGATTTGATCATATTTTGACCCTTCTGACTTGTTGCAATTTGTTTAAGACAACGCTAGGTCTATCCTTGACCTATTTGAATAAGATCGCATGCAATTCAATTTGCTTTCCTCTGCTTATACACAAAGGTTAGGCTTAAGAGCCTGATTCTCAGTGATGGGCCTCTCAGGGTTAGCCCTACGGAGTTTGATAAATCATCGCGCATCCCCCGGAGGGAGCCGGTTCATGCTCAATCATTCTATCATGATAATCAATCAATCATCGCATGGCCATAAGATCCACCACGTAAGTACGTTTGGATTAGTGGCATTTTGATCGCTTCGTTATTCAGTAAGCAATCACCCTTTCTCGATTGCCCTGTTGTTCAAGAGACAATCACCTAATCATTAGGCCATCTTGTTGTCCAAGGGATAGCCCCATCAGATTTAGCCTCCCCGTTGTCCAGAGGGTAGTCACGCTTAATCTCTTTAGCCACCAAGCTGGTGCATATGGATGAATTGATGATGTCGTTTGCATGGATTTGTGTCTAATCACGTTTGTGTGCTTGGCGTTCCACGACATAGGAAGGCTCGGCGATTCTTATAATCACGTTTGTGTGCTTGGCATTCCACGACATGGGAAGGCTCGGCGATTCTCACAATCACGTTTGTGTGCTTGGCGTTCCACGACATGGGAAGGCTCGGCGATTCTTATAATCACGTTTGTGTGCTTGGTGTTCCATGACATGGGAAGGCTCGGCGATTCTTATAATCACGTTTGTGTGCTTGGCGTTCCACGACATGGGAAGGCTCGGCGATTCTCATAATCACGTTTGTGTGCTTGGCGTTCCATGACATGGAAAGGCTCGGCGATTCTCATAATCACGTTTGTCTGCTTGGCGTTCCACGACATAGGAAGGCTCGGCGATTCTCATAATCACGTTTGTTTCACGGGCCAGGAAAACCCGTTGAGTCTGTTTGCATGCCCCGATGATGATTTTAATGTTTTCCTTTGCAGCTTGAGAAAGGCTCGGGAAAGGATCGGGATGTCTCTGTCTTGAATGCAACTCACACCAAGAAGTGGTATGGAGTTTCATCCAAGAGGGGCAACTGTAGACACCCCGATTTTGACCCGGGATACTCACCAAGCATTCCCGATGATGAGAAAAACCACCCGTGAATACCTTAGGGTTAAGAGAAAGGCTTGAACTTATCCCAAACCCCCTCAAACCACTTCAAATCATTCCCAAATAACCTATACCAAGCCAAATGACCAAAATACCCTTCAAAATACCATCATAAACCAGAACCAACCACTATGCTCAAAAGGGGGTTGAGCGCTCAAACCCCCTGTTTGAGCGCTCAAGCTCTGTCCAGTCTGTCGGTAGCAGAGCATCTAATGATGAGATTCCAACTAGGGATGGCAACGGGGCGGATTGGGGTATGAACCGAACCGAACCGAACCGAATCACCAGAACACTGCCCCGAACCGAACCGAAAACTGAACGGGTTATGAAAATCTATTCCATAACTGAACCGAACGGGGTTCGGGGCAAACCCGAACCGAACGGGTACCCGATCTGAATTCTGATGTCTACGAAATTTTAGGAACATTTTACAAAAGTACAAATGCACAACTGCAAAAAAAAAAAAAAACAAGTTTACAGGAGAATGCAGTTCAGGTTCGAAACAGTCTAAATCTACACTACAAGTTTGCAATCCAAATTCAAGCATCCACGCCAAGAATCCACCGTACCATTCATCTTGTCTTCATCAGGGCCACCACATTTACTTTTCAACTTGCTCAATCTTCCGTCTTCAGTGAAATCAAAAGCTTTAATTTTAAGAATCAAAACCCACCAAATTCACTGGAGTTATCTGACAGATTATTCAGAAATCAAGAGCTTTAATTTATTTGAGAGAGCTGATAAAAAAATTACTATTTGAGAGAGAGAGACTGACTGTCGACACTGGTGGTCGCCTGGTCGACGTCGATCTATGAGAGAGAGAGAACCTTCAATATCTTCTCAGATCTGGAAATTAATGGTGAACGTATTCAATATCTTCTCAGATCTGGAAATTGCTGGTTATGGTGGTGTCAGTAACCGGCGATCGGTGGACGCCTGGTCGGACCAGACACGATCTCGGCGACTCGGCCTCTCAGTGGATGTCGGTCGGGAGCAGTGAGCTCTCTGAATAGATGAGCAAAATGGGTTTTGAAACCCTAGGCTGCTAATGTTATGTATATATACAAAGGGGAAAAGTGTAATTTCATATAGGGTTTATGTAATATTTATATATAATATAGGGGGTCCTATGTAATTAAAAGGAGTTCGGTTCGGTTCGGTTATCGGTTCGGTTTCCAGGTAAACCCAAAACCGAACCGAACCCGTTCGGTTTCCCATCCATCAAACCCACACCCGCACCCACAGGGAAAAAATCGGTTACGGTTCGGGAAAAAAAAGCGGTTTCGGTTCGGTTACCCGTCGGTTCGGTCGATATTGCCATCCCTAATTCCAACTGAATGGCTGCCACCCAGCCGTTTTTCTGTTGCTCGCATCCAACTGATAGACCTCAGGGTAGGCCTAAAACACCCCATTAGACCCCCCACTTCAAAACCTTGCACTTCCCCCCCCCCCCATTTCACTCTATATAAACCCTCCTTCTACACCATTTAGAGAGGTTAGATACCCTCTCATCATCTGAACTATCACCCCCCTCACTCTCTAACTGCATTTCCAGAAACTCTCAATCCATTTCATCCACTACTTCAAAGCCTAATACCATTCATCCATCAAATCCACCCTTGATCATCAAACCCTCTCACTAGAATACACCATCATCTATCCCAAATCAACTCAAGCCACTACACACCTATCACATCCTGTCCAAAACAACCCACATTGTCCTTACAAACACACCTACAAACTGATCATCCATCAAAACCCCCAAGTTCAAGCTTAGATCAAAACCAAAAAGGTAGAATTCCATGTAAAAGTTACGGGCTGGTACTCCTGAGGGAGACCAGTGGGTTCATGGAGGTTCTCTATACCTCTAATGGACTCACAAGGTCTCAAATGTGCAAAGAAACAAACTTTAAAAAACCCAGATTCAAACAACTTGAGCGCTCAATGCTAAGACAATGAGCGCTCAAGCTGTTTGAGCATGCTTTGTGTTTTTGTGGCTTCTGATCATGTTTTATCTTGATAACACCATCCTTGTGGTTGTTTGTTGGTTCAATAACTTTCAAATCGGTTTATCTTGTCTTTGATCATCGATTAATGAACTCAAAAGCCATAAAAAGGATGTTTTACCATCATCTAGTCATGGATGATCTTATTTCATAAAGAAAACAGTTTATCTCACCCTTTTAACCATGATCAGAAAGTTTCAAGTTCATACCAACATCAATGAATGATCAGAAATCACAAAAGATCACAGCCCTTGAATGGGTCTTGAGCGCTCAATGCAAGGACTATGAGCGCTCAAGCCTTGCTCATTTTTGGAGTTTGAATCTTGTTTACTTTAGTTCTGTGTTCTGTTTTCAGTTTATGAGGCGTGTGTGTGTGTGTTGATGTTTGGCTAGGCCAACCCGATCTCTTCTCCCTCTCTCACTCTAAACATGTTTATGTATGGTTTAATGCTCATTCTCCACTCACATGGACACCTCAAGTTTATTTTACCCATGTTGGTGAAATTTCAATACATTATGCATCATCATATATCATGTTGAACTACTTTGTGGTCCAGATGAGGGCAACATGCTACAGAATCACTCAAATTCAGAAGATGGCTTGAGCGCTCAATGTACCTCTTCGAGCGCTCAAACTGTCTTCTGGTTCAATCAAAATCTCTTCTCATTTCAGCTTATTCTTGGCTTTTTGAGTGTTCTGCAAAGTTTCAAAGCATTGAGCCTTCATTCTTTCTATACTGTTTGCCTCATTTTGGTCCATGAATTAGTTTCAAACCCATGATTATGTGATTATGTCATTATGTCATTTTGTCCAGTGAGCTAAATGATGTTTGTGAATAAACAATGGTGATCAGAACATGTTTTCATCAAATCAGAATCATTAGAAGTATCAGAAGCATGTTTGAGTTGAGGAAAGCTTGAGCGCTCAATCCCTTTCTTTGAGCGCTCAACCCCTTAACAAAGGGATCAGATTGGTTTAGTTTTGTGTTGGCTTGTGGTGTTGTTTCTGATTATTTTGTCATCACTCTGTATATCCGTACATTGTCCTTTACTGTTTGATGTTCTTGTTTGTTCATATTTGCATATCTCCATCATTCATGTAGATCACAATACACATGCATACACCTAAATTCCATTGTTGTGCTTATCATTGTTACATGGCTCCCACCCCCCATTCCCCGTATTTGTTCAATCATAAACATTTCCCACAACCCCACAAAAGTCAAGTAGAGACCGGTCTTCGAACCGGGCAAGGGGGGTGCCGTAAAACCCTTCCCCTCTCGTAACTGAGCTCCCGAACCTAAGATAGTATGGTGATGACGGACCAGTAATCCTTATCCATTGAATGAGGCACGAGTCAATCGATGTTCGGTTCCTCGGGGACAATCCGCTAAAACCCGGGTGGCGACTCCGAATCGATCGAGATCGTTCCGGAGGGGGCGTCCACAGGGTGTTTGCAGTTTCGGGTGGACTAGGCTTGTGTCCTGTGTAGGGTTCTATGGGGGGTTCCCTTGAGCTTTTGCCGGTGTTCTACTAGAGACTCATACCCTTGGAGCCGTGTTTTCTGTTGTTTTTACTACCGTAGTGGAGGTTTGGCGGATCTTAAGCATATGAGTTGATGTGTTCATCGCTCTTCGTATCTCCCTTACTTTTGGGGAGGCATTTGACATTTTCACCACTTACATATGGTTATTCCGCATTGCCCTTGCTCATGTCCTTGATGCCTCATTTTCCTTTGGGATAGCTAGGCTAATGGGACGCGAGCACGGGCGAAGTCACATTTCATACATTGGGGCCTTCTTGGACCCACTACATGGTACCCAATTATGTGCATGCTTTGCTATTATCCTAGCCTTGCGGGTTGTGCATGGCGATAAACAATTATCTGCTTCACTTATTGCTTTTTGCTTATTTACACCTATGCTGGCAGGATGTGCCAGTAATTCTTATTTTCCCACCTCGGCGTGTTGTGCCGGGGACCACGCACTTTTCTTTTCTTTCTTTTTCATTTTTTCCTTCCTGGGGTATGCCCCTTGTAGGCTGTACATTCGTTTAACCCCTTTTAATTTCAAGCTTATTTACCCAAAAAAAAAAAAAATGGCCCACCACTACCTTGCACAATATTGTCCGCTTTTGCCGTCCAAGCTCCAAGGACTTCCCAGCGGGTCACCCATCCCATGATTACTCCTAGGGCGAGTATGCTTAACTGCGAAGTTCCAATGAGTTTTGACATCCTCAAGGCTTTAAAAGGCCTTGTGCAAGTTAGGACATGATCTATTCTCTTATATCACAGAACTCCCTTGCATCCAGGTGGGTCATGGGCTGTCACATTCTCCCCACCTTATGATACAACATCCTTGTTGCATATTCGCACGGGAGAGATATAGCACTCTGTTTTGCATAGCACTCTGTTCTAACTCTGGGATTCAAGAGATAGCTAATGCAGATTCTAGAGGTGGCTCATACCTCGTAGTCCGAGATTGTACTCTGATACCAACTAGAACGACCCGCCACCACCTTGCACAATATTGTCCGCTTTGGCCGCCCAAACTCCAAGGACTTCCCAGCAGGGCCACCCATCCAGGATTCTTCCTAGGGCGAGCACGCCTAATTACGAAATACCAATGAGTTTTAACACCCTCACAGCTTTAGAAAGGCCTTGTGCAAGTTAGGGCATGATCTATTCTCTTGTATCACAGAACCCCATTGCATCCAGGTGGGTCATGGTTGTCATAGTCTTGATATCGTTAATACGTGTCATGGCGATTACCAACGAATGACGATGCTAATATGGTCCTATACCCAACAGCACATGTATTCGGGTTTTGAATGCGTGCGTAACCATTAGTATGTATTTAAATATTTAGTAGTAAAAGATATTGTGATATGTTTTTTTCCATATTGTATTTGTATTAATTATGCCCATGTGTGAAGAAGATGACTTTTGTTCACCGCCGGGGTTGATGATTCGACCGTCTTTGGTCTTATTCGACATCAGCTTTGCGATCTGGGTTCACGGCTGGGGCATGGCATGAGCACTTTGTTGTCAATGATGGGTTGCGATGGTGGCATGGTATGGACCTTCATCGATGATGGCGGTGAGGCTGAAGTCGTTTGGGTAGCTATTGCTTGGATTTTTTTGTTTGATTTTTTTTAATCACTTTTTGGTTGATTCCCCCTCCCCTCTCCCTCGACTTGATGCACCCATTGTCAAGTTTCTTCAATAAAGTTGCTGTCATTTAGGGGGAAAAATGATATCTCTTCCTTTAATAAGTGCAACTTCATCTCCACCGACAATAATTACAACTACTTGGGATGTTGTTGAAAGATTATATTGACAACGATCAATCGGTTATTCTTCATTGATAAGTTTGCAATTCTTAATGTCTTGAAATTGGGTCATTGGACGAAAATTACGTATAAAGGGATTGTGAGCATCTAAGATGTTGCATCTTAAGAAAAAAATATACCTCTTCTTCAATCTCTACTAGTTTCTCCCTCATTTACTTCAAAGCATTCATTCATGTCCATCCATGAATTGTCTAGTGGTAGGCATGAGTCTTCTTTTTCGGTAATCCATTTGTCATCGGATTCCATATCAGAGAGACAAATAGGATCATAAGAATTATCATTCTCTTCTCATTTCGTTTGCCGTAACTCCAAAGTGAGATTGTACTTGACAAACACTAATGCATTCAATCTTTGAGCTTCTAACCGGTTCCTCTTTTTTTGTATGGATATGTTGAAAAGTACTCCAATTTCTCTCACACCTGGTAGCACTACATGTGAGGGATAGAATTCTTGTGGCTAACGTTTGGAGCTCTTTGCAACTACTTCCATAGCTCTCCCACCATAGTCCTAATAAGGAAGTCATATCAGTGCAAGAAAGTAGAAACCTTGTTACTTTTATACGGTAATTGATTGGGTGAAGTTAATACCAGGTTGTTTATTCTCTCTAGTTATAATGGCCATATCCATGCCAAACATGCCAACAACGTTATGGAACTTTTCCATTTGGGCATCAAGTTTTAACCTTGCTTCAACACCCGGACACATCCTCTCTATGGTCTTGTACAATCCCATTCTCACTTCTTCATCCACGTCAAAGGTAGCATCATAATGAAACCTAAAATAAAAATAGAAACTAACATTTATGATTGAAAGTCACAACATCAAGATATGATTTTATTATGGACGAATTCAATGTTACCTTGGATTAAGAAAATAAGCTGCCGCATGAAGAGGTCGATGAAGTTGCAATGCCCAACGCTCATCAACAATTCTCCAAATCTGAGCATATCTTCTTTTCACTTTGTTGAAATTTTTCTCTATTTGTTCCTTTGCCCTATCCATTGCTTCATAAATATAACCCACGGCTGGCTTTGCATCACCATCCACTAGCCTTAGGACTTTAACTAAGAAGTACACACTTCAAGCAATACCTAATTGCTTGCCAAAACTTTGGATCCATAACTATTGCTTCAACGTCAATCCCTTTACGAGTCTTGGCATAAGAACTCTTAACCCAAGCCGTGGACGTAAACATTTTTCTCAGACCATTTCTTTGATTCAAGATGCTTTTCAAAGTGAGATAAGCGGTGGTAAACCTTGTCACATCGGGCCTTGCTAAGTTACGGTTCTTTGTGTGCTCCCTCATCAAATTAAGCACCCAAGTATGTCGGTAGATATAAACGGAGAGTTTCTTTGCTTTGGCAATTGTGTCATCATGCACGGGTAGCTTACCAATATCTTTAAGCATCAAATCAATGCAATGAGCCGCACATGGAGTCCAAATAAGCTTTTTCCTCTTCTCCATTAGCATCTCACCGGCAGAGACAAAAACGAATGCACTATCGGTAACTACTTGTATGACATTGTCTTCACCAATTTCCTCAACAAAAGAATCAAGTAATTCAAACAAAGCAAAGCCATCCTTGATAATTGAGGAGGTATCCAATGATTTTAGGAAAATGGTTCCTTTTGGACTATTGACAATAAAATTGGTGATAGAATGTCAACTCCCATCTTGCCATCCATCCGACATCAATGAGCAACCCGTTTCTTCCACTTACTTTTGTACTTCTCTAAGGTTAAATGCACACCGTTAACCTCTTTCTTCAAGAATGTGACTCTAACCTCATGATATGAAGGAGGTTTCAAGCCTTTGCCATATTCGCCAATTGATTTCACAGCGGTGTGAAACCATGAACTCTTAACCAAATTAAAGGGCAAAGCCTCCGCATATATCATTCGACAGATGTCGGTACATGGTTTTGTTCTATCCTTTACCATAGAAGGCAAAGCGACTTGTTTTGCCTTTGCTTTGCTCACAAATTGATCCATAGTTCCTCTTTTGGATATCAAATTTTCCTCCTCTTCGAAAAACTCATCATCATCTTGCAGCTCAATGCAATTTTTTTGTTTCAACTCTCCCAATATTTTTGAAAATGTGTTTGTAACATCTTCTGAAACTTTCTCACAGGCGGCAACATTTTTGCGGGTACGAGCTAAGTGGTGCTTCATTCTAATCACACCACCAGAAAATGTTTTCCCACAATAATTGCACACTAGTTTTAACCGAGTGTTGTTAACACCATCAGAATCCACTTCAGTAGCAGCACGTTCACAATGATCCCAAGTGGGGTCTCTCACATTCTTCCTACTTTTCTTTTGTGATGGAGCCATAACACTACAAAAGAATACAATACAAAAACAAGTAACTATGTAAAGGACTTAAGGACATCAGATAATGGCTTGTCTTTTTTTAATGAAGTAGTGGTCCTAGTGGGATGAAAGAGACAAAGACAAATCTTTTAAAAAACTGAAAATGGCTTCTCTTTTTTTAATAAAGTAGTGGTCCTAGTGGGATGAAACTTGAAAAAAGACAAAGACAAATCTTTAAAAAAATGATTATGGAGTTGGTGGGTGGTTGACCTCTCAATAAATAGAGTGAATGCCACCACTCACTATATATACAATACTACAATAGTTATATATTATACAAAAGCAGATCTGACTTCTAAGATCAAAGAAGAAGAAAAAAACAGAGTATATCGTCAAAACCAAGAGATAGCAAACCAGGACTATACCTCAGTCGATCACGGTCGTCTTCGTCGGAAAAGGAGCTGCGAGATTAGAGGAGAAAAAGGGCTGGAGCTGCTGAGATTAGAGTGGAAAAAGAGTTGTTGAGATTAGAGAGTAGAAGTCGACTGAGAACCAACACAGAGATCCATTTCGCCGTTGATGTCGTTGGAAAGATGACTGGGTTTGGTAGTCAGAGAGAGTCGACGAGGGTTTGCATGTCGCCAGAGGCTTTTCTCGATGAGTAAAGTGTGTTTGGGTCTGGATTTTACAGCTTCGATGGGTATAAAAAGGTGAGTAAGACGTGAAAAAAAATCGTACGATTTCAATACGTGTCGAGATACGATGTGTATCGTACGATTCTCACATAGTATCGTACGATTTATGTACAAATGCGATACGAGTAGCGATATGTATAGTTTTTCTCCCGAGACGAGACGAATCGTGCGATTCGTATCGCGTATCGTACGATTTCGACAACACTGCTCTCAATTGTGTTTATGTTCAATTGATCGAGCTAATTTTGGCGTCCACGGTAGGAATCGAATGAATCACTTTTGGTAATCGATCTCTTTTGTTTTTTGGCTGTCAGATTCGACTCCACATCTGAATCGCACGAATCAATTTTGTTGATGTTTTAGAGTTTTAGTTTGAATTTTGATGCATGTTTAGTTACATCGCACAATGAAGTAAGAGTTCCTTCATTTATGAACTTTAGGGAGATGTAACTAGTTCTAATAAATAGTGAAATAAGAGTTTTTGCATGTTGTGTTTTAGGTTTTATGTTTTGATATGATTTCACTAGTTGTATGCACATCAATTTTTGTTTCATTAGGAATATGAGCTGGTACTCTCATTTCAATATCTCTTTACCAGTTTTATGAACATTAGTGAGAACTAACTAGTTTTCGGTTTTATGGTCTGTTGTTTGTTCCACTGCCTGACCACAACCATACATGGATACTCTACTCAAAGAAGGTCGACGTTGTTGAAAGAAACAAAAGGAAATTGTGCTATGTTGTTGAAAGAAACACAAGAAAATTGTGCTATCAAACTTCTAGTACAAATTACTTTCTGAAGTTTATGTGAAATGTTAATTAGGCTTTACCATGTTTCACTAGTTTTCACTTGTGTTTATGTGCTGGATGATTGAGCATAATTTGACAATTCTCGAACACATAGTTGATTATAGATTTATGATGATTAGTCATATTTCACTAGTTGTTGATGTATGTGTACACATGTTAATTGCGTACATCTACTTGCCAAATCCATGGGCTTCGGTGACCAATGAAGGCTTCCAGCCATCCGACTTTGCTTTGATAGCTGTAATTTCGAGAAATAGGTGGTTGTGTTGATTTTTTTTTTGAATTTTATGGACGAAATTAGGTGTTTTAAACCAGCTATGAAGTTTAGTGACTTGTCACTAGATTCGAAATAGCTTTATTCATTGATTTCTTCAGCTTTTTATGAAGTTTAGTGAGTTGTCACTAGTTTCAAGAGTTGACTAGTAGGTATTTTTTCAATTTTCTGTACAAAATTAGAAATTTTAAAAATTAGTAAAAACGTCACTAACTTTTTGGGTCGCCGGATGTGGTCTGTCAGAGGTGGTGCGGAGGTGGGGTGGTGGTCAGTCGGAGCTTGTGTTGACTTTTTTTGAAATTTTATGTACAAAATTAGGTGTTTTAAACCAGGTATGAAGTTTAGTGACTTGACACTAGATTCGAAATAGCTTTGTTCGTTGATTTCTTTAGCTTTTATGAAGTTTAGTGAGTTGTCACTAGTTTTAGGAGTTGACTAGTTGGTATTTTTCAAGTTTCTGTACAAAATTAGAAATTTTAAAAATTAGTGAAATGTCACTAACTTTTTGGATTCCGGAAGGTGGTGCGGAGGTGGGGTGGTGGTCAGCCGGAGGTTGTGTTGATTTTGTTTTGGAACTTTATGTACGAAATTAGGTGTTTTAAACCAGATATGCAGTTTCACTAGATTCAAAATAGCTTTGTTGGTTGATTTCTTTAGTTTTTATGAAGTTTAGTAAGTTGTCACTAGTTTGAGGAGTTGACTAATTGGTGATTTTTTCAAGTTTTTGTACAAAATTAGAACTTTTAAAAATTAGTGAAATGTCACTAACTTTTTGGGTCGCCGGAAGTAGGTGGTGTGGAGGTGGGGTGGTGGTCGGTTGGAAGTAGGAGTTTTTTTTTTAATTTCATGTACGAAATTATAAGTTTTAAAAATTAGTTACATTTCACTAAATTTTTTTGGTCGCCGGAGGTGGGGTGGTGGTCGACCGGAGGTAGGAGTTGTTTGTTTTTTGAATTTCATGTACGAAATTATAAGTTTTAAAAATTAGTGACATTTCACTAAAAAAATTTGGTCGCCAGAGGTGGGGTGGTGGTCGGCCGGAGGTAAGAGTTGTTTTTTTTTTAATTTCCTGTACGAAATTATAAGTTTTAAAAATTAGTGACATTTCACTAATTTTTTTGGTCGCCAGAAGTGGTCGTTGGAGGTGGGGTAGGTGGGGCGGTGGTCGGTCGGAGGTAAGAGTTGTTTTTTTTGTTTTTACTTTTCTGTACAAAATTAGAAGTTTTAAAAATTAGTGACATTTCACTAATTTTTTTGGTCGCCAGAAGTGGTCGCCGAAGTTGGGGTGGTGATCGGCCGGATGTGGTCGCCGGAGGTAGGGTGGTGGTCTGCCGTAAGCAGGAGGTTTTTTTTTTCAACTTTTAAAAATTAGTGACATTTAACTAGTTTTGCAAGACTCCTTGTACGATAGTGTGTACATTTGGGAGTGAGGTGTTGTACTGTATGATACATATGGTGTGGTTGTGTCTTTGTTCTTATTGTCAAGTGTACTCACTGAGCCTGTGATTAGCTCACATATTCAATGTGATACTCTTTCAGGTGTCCAAGGTTAGAGGTGGTCCATTGTACAACTCCAGTCATCGGTATGTCTTTTTGGTGTCATTTTGTCGGCTCCTTGTACTATAGTGTGTACATTTGGGAGTGAGGTGTTGTACTGTATTGTATATATGGTGTGGTTGTGTCTTTTGGTGAAATGCCCAATGTTGGAAACCCTTGTATTAAGTTGTACACTTCACCTTTTATATATTTAATAAAAGTGGTTTGCTTTGGTTTATGTCTAAGTGATTGGTTTAGTTATTTTGTAGGATTGTGAGGTACTGCCACGTCACATACTAGGGATGGTGTCATTGACCTACAGGTTTGGGGCGTGACAACAATCACCACCCAAACACCTAAAAGGCAAAAATGAAGAGGTGAAAAACACTCATCCAAACACCCTCATCGTGCCTTGTGCCAAAAAAATGTACACATCCCTCAATCCTCCGACCAATTGTTTGTCAATGTGGACACCAATAAATGTAAAAAGATAATACACATGATTATATGCTCTAATATTCTGTTTAAAATGTCTACCATTTGCAGTTTGCGTACAAAATAGGTCTATCATCTCAGGTGGAGCCGATATGGGAGGAAGAATAGTTTTTCTACATTTACAACATAATTGGATCGTTTCATGAATAGATAATCGTGTAGCACAATGCAGGCACATTGTTGGTGTTGGTAGTTATGATCTTGGTATTCCCTGGTATTTGTGAAAATTTGCACAATTATGGCCGTGTCATATTGTTATATGTCCAAGTATCTCTTTCCATATAATTAGCTCGATTTCACGTTGTAATTAAAAAGAAAAATCAAGTGTTAGTGACATTCTTTTATTTAAGTCTTGAACTGGTATTTGCAATAATTTCAAAAATATAAGACACATATGTAAAGTAATTGATTTTTAAAGATTTTTACCTTTGTTATTTTTTTATTTAATGTTTGTACTTAAGTTATTAAAAATGTATAATCACACTAGAAAATAGAACGCTCTTTTTATAAAGCAATTAAGAAATATTTAAGAGATAAAGAAAAGAAATGACTATAGGAAACCATGAAATACTTGGAAAGAGTAATTAAATACAAAAGTATTTGGGAAAGACATAAATTGCACCTTTCATAGGAATTGTGGATACCTGCATGTTGCGGCGTGAGCTTTACCGCAAGATGGCCAATGAAAATTGTCCGTATAGCATTGAGGTGCCCAGTGCAGCACACCTTATGACTTTGAGAAAGTCGCCACTTGGTTTTAGGAAACCAAGAAACCATGATCGAGATTCTAGCATCTGGGAGCTAAGGGCACAAAAAGGATAAGGTGTTAGGCATCCCTCCTCGCCCATCCAGGCGGTTGGCCTTGAATTGTTTGACATACCACGTTTCAGTTGATTTCATCAATCATTGATTCTTAGCCATAAAACAGTGTGATAATATGGACAGGAAGTAAATAGTTAACGAGGATTGGGGAAGGGAACGAACAGTAAATAAAATGGAAACATAAAGAAACCAGAAGGTTCTAGTGTCAAACCAAGTATCACCCAACATTATGGAATGTTGGCTACTATGCTTATTTATACTACTAGGAAGGAAATAATGGAAGAACAAAAGCAAAAGAAAGTTTACCGAAATTGATCAAAAAAATGAAAGGGCTAGCCCGTTGGGGCTATTTGAACATCCCACATTGATCCCTCAGTTGCAAGGTATGCAACTTCACTTGGTGTCCGAGCCTTTGTAGATAAAAGGTGGAACTCCAATGGACAATATAGAGCTCAGTAGGTTTGAGGGGTTTTGGATGCTCTCTGGGTGTTTTGATCACTCACAAACCTCTCTCGTGTTGTGTAACTCGGGGTTGTGGAGATTTCTTGGCTAGGGTTTTGTGTGTAGAAGATGACAACTGTAAAGCATGTAGGTAGAAGAGGAGAAGAGGCGCTTAAATTGTGTGTTCAAAACCTAGAAAAATGTACCCTGTTTATATATTAGAAAACTAGGGTTTAAGGAAAGAAAATAAAATCTTTGGAGAGTGAAAATCTTTAAGATTCTTTCTTGGAGTGGGAAGCAAGTATAATGGCCGGCCCTGATGCGTTTAAGGCGAGCAAAACGCGTCTGAAGATTATCCGTGTTCTAGAATGTTTGCTTCACAGTATACTGGCTGCTATTTTGAAAGTGTCGGCTGATATTAGAAATGTTGGCCGCCAAACAAATGACGGGCATCAAATTTGCAAAAGTGACCTTGCGGCTGCAACCTAGGACCTAAACTTCGCGGGCTCACTATCGAACTCTGATTCGCGGGTGGTTTGAACCGTTGGAAAGCTTGTTAAGTCTACTTTCTAACAAAATAGTTTGGATCAAAATAATTTGTTCATCAAAAGATATGACCCTTTTACCCTCAGATGGTCGGAAAATAAGTGATTTCGGTAAAAGGCTCGTATTTTTCTCATTTTAACTCGGATTGAGACATATTATATATTGATAAAGAGGAATTTGAATGTACTAACAAATGATGAAATCCAGCCATAAAAACTAAGGAAGTTTAGTTTATGAAAATTGGGCTGAAAGCAGGCTGAATTGAAAACCGATGGTGCAACTACGGCCAAAACACATGTCTACTCCCTCTAAGTGTCATTTGGTGCTCATAACCCTAGTTCTAAAGTGTTCCTTCATTCCTTAAGAGTTTCAAAAAGTCCCCACGGCTTCGCAGTTAAGCGTGCTCGCCCTGAGAGCAATCCTGGGATGGGTGACCCTACGGAAAAGTCATTGAAACTTGGTCGGCCAAAGCAGACATTATTGTCCAAGGTGGTGGCATGCTCATATATTGAGTAAGTAGGTTCGAAACAGGGTAACGGTGTCAAATGAGTAGTTTCCAAAATTTCACATAGTCTACTCGCAATATTTTCTCTTTCCCTTCCAATTTTTTCATTTAGTATAATTCATTTTATTTTTCAAATAACATCTCTAGTATTTTTGGTGAAGAAGAAACAATAAAAGAAGTATTATTATTTTAAAATACTTGATTGTACCTTCCATTTGTACTTGGCGTGGCCTATCTTCTGTTGGCGTTGACCATAAGTTAGTTGGTAATTCTCGAGGTCGTCGCATTGTATTTCAATCCCTTTTTGGAGTTGCGTTGGAAAATTTTGATGTTCATGTTACTCTATTAGGGAAAAAAATTGGTAAACGCAATAGCTTATAATGAAAATTACGTTGACATTTTTACACCGTTGCCTATAATTTGATCTTCGGCTTGCTAATTTTTGTTCGCATGTTCATTGCTTAAATTAGCTCTTCTTTGTCTAGCTTGATTGTGTCGTCTTTGTAGTGTATCACTTTGTGACTGAGCTTGACTTGTAGTTTTCGAACGATTAGCTGACCTTCTTGCTTGCTGTGAGACCTTTTTAAAAATTTTGGGCAGCTTACTCAGCTGTCGTGTTTTGTACTCGCACTTGTTGTGACTATCCATCCCTTTGTCTTCATTGTGCAATTGCATTTATGTTTCTTCTCCTACTTGTTGGGTCCATTGACTCGACTGATTGTCTTCTCCATTTTGGGAAGCATTTGATAGTTGATTGTTTGAATCCATGGCCTGTTAAATTTAATGTGATTCATGTAAAAGCAAATGAATTAAAAAAATCAAACACAACTGTATAGTTATGTGCCATAAAAAATGAAGATAAACTTACACAAACAAATGTGAAAAGCACAGTACAATTTCCGCAAGAGAAATGCTCCAAGCACTGACTAGTGTACCAAATATTACACTAGATGTCCATGTGGCAATCATTTAGTGGATGAATTTATCCATGAATCTAATAGTGCATTGATGTGGTAATGTCATGTGTGCATTTAGTGCCATAGTTGGTATACTAGTTAGTGCCTGTAGCATTGCTCTTTCCGTAAGAGAAATGCTACAAGCACTAACTAGTTTACTAACTATTACACTAACTATCCATGTGGCAATCTTTTAGTAGATGAATCTATCCATGAATTGAATTGTACATTGATATGGTAATGCCATGTGTGCATTTACCATAGTTAGTATATTAGTTAGTGCATGTAGCATTGTTCTTCGCGCAATGCAATTCATTGTTGTGTGTTATTTTCTTTAAGGAGTTCTTTTTCTAGAAAACTTTAACATAATGGCAACATTCTCAAACTAAGGGTTGTACCACTCCGAGACATAGCTACTAGTTTGCTATTGGGGGCCAAGGCCACCCCCCAATAGAAAAATACCACTGTGTTTTTTTTTTCATTTTTTATTTTTACTATTAAAACATCTTATGGATGGGCCAACTAATTTTGTCTCTTAGGCTGAGTTTCCACTACAGTATTTTCATTATTTTTGGTATTTTTAAATTATAAATTGTCAAATCTATTGATATATGTAGTCCAAGAATGCTGAAAATACCAAATATACCGTAGTGAAAACTCACTCTTATACTTTGCGAAAACATCACATGAGTGGTCCCCTGAAAGAAGGATTCGATTTAACATTTTCAACTCCATTAAATTTAAGAACTTTGAAAAACTCACACTTGGGGTTTGTTTAAGCTCTGACCTCTGGGTTCATTTGTAAAATGGAGAATGAGTTTCTCATAGTTGCTTTGGGTTTGTTCATCGAGAAGGAAATTACTTTCGAAAATTAGTTCCAACTCAATAATTTATGACTTTTGACATCTAAAAAGGAGTGTCAGACTAACCATTGAAATACTTTTATTTTATTTTATTTTTTACTTTTAGTTGTTTTTGGTTTGTTAAGAACATGTAGATATTATGTTTTGCATTGGATACTATTTAGACATTTAATTGTTTTAGATATTAAAACTTGAATTTTTAAAATCTTGTTGTTTATGTTGTAGCCCCTCCGGATATGAAATCCTGACTCCGTCCTTGGTTCCACTAATATATTTTTTTCATAAATAAATTGGCTTTTCAGATTTTTATGTGATGTATTGTGAGAATGATCTGTCTTAATTTTTGGAAACAAACTATTTTTTGTTAGTGGAACACCCCCCAAAAATGAATTAGGAGGAGTATTTTGTTTTTAAAATATGGTCCTTCTATTGACAACTCACTGGACTGATAATAAGGTAAGAAGAAGACAAAGAAACACACAATTCCGTGTATTTTTTTTTTAACTTTTATTTACACTTTCACACATTCTTACATAATTTTCAAACATTTCAGTACACTTTTTAAATCTTTACGATATCCTAATAACTGATTTAGAATTTGTTTTTAAAAATAATAAGCTTCAAATTTTAACATAATGTATCTTTGTTTCTTTATTTTTTTCCGGTTCAAGACAAGAAAACTTAGCCACGTCATTCCTTGTCTGGTGAGGTGGGTAAATGACCAATAGAGGAGCAAATGAGAGTCAGAAGGAAAGTAGTTTGGGTCCATTAATGGATGGAAAGCGATGCGACACTCGTAACAGAATAAAAAAGAGCAGATTAGCGACAAGTAGGGCTGTTCAAACAATCCGGATCCGACCACCCGACCTGGAAAAAACGCAAATCCGATCCGTCCGATGAGGTAATACGATCGGGTCCGGGTCTAATAATAAGAAAATATCTCTTTTCCGATCGGGTGTCGGGTTGAAGCAACAAAGTTCGAGTACACCCGAACCAACCGATCAAGTCTACTACTCTTCATTTAATGTTAACGTGTAGACCCATTTATTGTTTCTCACGCGTACTGAGCACAGCTCTGAAAAGTCTCTCCCTTCTCATATTCCAAGGAAACTTTCCCTCTTTCCCATATTTCTCTGATTCTCTCTTCCAGAGATCTAAAAAGTCTCTCTCCTCATGTTCTATTTCCAAGAATACTTCCCTCTTACCCATATTTTTCTCTTCTTGAATAGGCATCAGATTTGGCTAAATCCCATCTCAGATTCCTCTCTTTCTCTCTCGCATCAAGTCTCTCTCTCGCTGGCAGCGGCTCAAAGCCTCAAAGGTAAAACACTAGGGCTGGACTATGGAGTCGCTGGACGCCTGGACGGCGGGGTCACCGCTCACAGATGGATGGTGGGCCATAGAAGAGATCAAGTTTTAGATCTCTCTCTCTTTCTACAACCCATAGTAGAGATCCTTGGAAGTATAAGAGAAAGAGTGTGTATGGTAGATATCTACTTTTTTTTTTACATGTACGCATTTGGGTTTTATGGTAGATCTGTACTTTTTTTTTATCAGAATCGATCTCTACTTGGTTGCCCAGGGAAATCTCTCTCTCTTTCTCTCTCTTTCTCTCTCTCTCTCTCTCTCTCTCATGTCTCAACCCGTTCACCCGACCGATCTTGATCCGACACACTCGACTGCCTATTCGGTCAGAACCCGACCATTGTTTCGGTCGGAGTCGGGTGGGGTTTTCATCAATCCGACCAATGTCGGTCGGGTCAAACCCGATCTGAACCCGAGGATATCCGACTCGTGAATAGCCCTAGTGGCAAGGGAAAATTTCTCTAAAATGGTAGTAGGGGCAATTAATTGCAAAGATATGAACCACTTTTTAGAAATTGCATATACATGAAACGCACAATTTTAATTGCATATACATGGAGCCCATAATAATGTTGACCGAAATGCCCCCTTCTTGAATTTGTGATTTCGAGTGCAATGAATTTATTGAGGAGTGCAACTGTTGTCAATGTAGAGTGCAACAAAAGTGGATGAAGGGTGCAATTGTCAGAAAATCTTCTCAGTGTGACTTGAACACACACCCTTCTTGAATTCGGACCAACGTGGGTGCAATGAATTTGTTGAACTCTTCTTTCACTTTTGTTGAACTCTTAATGGAGAATTGTTGCACTCCTTAACAACTGTTTTGCACTCATGTTGCACGTTTTCTACTCAAGCCAAACTTTTTGGAAATATTTTTATTGACTATTGCACTCTTCTTCCATTTTTGTTGAACTCTTAATGGAGGATTGTTGCACTCCTCAAGAACTGCTTTGCACCCATGTTGCACGTTTTTTTACTCAATTCAAACTTTTTGGAAATATTTTTACTGACTATTGCACTCTTCTTCCATTTCTGTTGAACCCTTAATGGAGGGTTCTTGCACTCCTCAACAACTACTTTGCAGCCATGTTGCAAGTTTTTTACTCAAGTGAAAATCACATCTCCTTTATCCAAATTATCCAAATTTAAGAAGGGTGTGTGTTTAAGTCACACTGGGAAGATTTTCTAACCATTGCACCCTTCATCCACTTTTGTTGCACTATACATTGACAACGGTTGCACTCCTCAACAAATTCATTGCACTCGAAATCACAGATCAAGGGGTATTTCGGTCAACATAATTATGGGTACCATGTATGTGCAATTAAAAAAGTGTGTTTCATGTTGGGAGCAATTTTCAAAAAGTGATCCATGTCTTTGCAATTAATTGCCCCTACTACCATTTTAGAGCAATTTTCCCTTAGTGACAATGATTGATTTATGAGTGAACAAAAAAGAGAGGGAGAATGAGTTGGAATGGGTGTGGTTTACGTTCTTACCCTTAGGCCTATTTTGCCTAATAAGTTAAATATATTTTTTGTTTTTTTTAGTTTAAAAAAGTTATTTGTTTTGAGCTAATAAGTAACTTTTACACTTTTCTAGGCTAAAATAAGTCAAAAACTTATTTTGCTTTTGCCCTTAATAAGTCAAAAAACAAAAAACATACTTAAATTATTAGGCCAAAATAGGCCTTATACTAATTAGTTTTTGTGTACATGTGATAATAGCGAAAATGTTTTTTTTTTTTTTGGTAATTAAGGAAAGGATCAGTAGATATTAATTGAACCTCATTTCGCTTAACTTTTTGTATTTTTTAATTATTGTCTAGCATCAAACTTTTTAGTAGATTTTATGAGCCATTTCGACGAGAAGAATTGAAAAATTATAAAACTATAATCTAAAATCAAATAAAGACAAAAAACAATAAGTGGGAAGAGTCTTGCTACTATGAATCCACTGGACTCACATTATAAAAAAAAAATAGAACCAAAAAAACACCAACTATGATGCATTTTTTTAATACTTTTTAACACATTTTAAAACCTTCAAATAAACCTACCTGGGCTTATTTCAGCATTTTCCAAGCGGTTGGGTGCCTAGATTGACATATGCCGATGGGAAGAGGGAGGGAGAGAGAAGAAATACTACTAATAAAACTTGGAAGCGGCGGACTACTGGGGGAAGTAGCAGCCCTCACTATAAATGAGACATATCTCAGTTCTTCCTTCGCTCACTGCTTCCTCTTCTGCTGTCATATCCTTCCGCCGCTCTTCTTCTCTCTTCCTTGATCCCACCACCAACCGTCTCGGATTCTTCCGCCTAAGGTAATGTTGCTCATTTTCTGATATATATTCATTTACGTTTATATGGTATTATATATGCGAATCTACTTTATTGTTCTATCTTTGTGGTTCAGTTTGAAGGAGATCTGTCTGAGCCAATTTTTGAACTGTGAAACCCAATCATCTGCTTCAAATTAGTTTTTGTGTGTATTTTTTTGTTTGCTCGGCAGTTTTTTGTGGGGTTTTGTTGTTACTCATCTTTCCATAATGTTCGTACAATACTCCATGGTTTAACTTCTGACTATTTCTTGCAGCATTCCTTGAGCTGAACATGGTTTGGGTTAAGAATAGATTATGTGAAACTCAGTCTATTTCCGTACTAATTCAACCACCTCTTTTACTTTTTCCATGAGACACTAAATTTACACTTGAATCTGTTTATTATACTCAAGGATGCGATTCAGTTTAATCTGGGTTAACCACAGATCGAATTGCAATTCTATAAGACATCTGATGCTTATGAATTCTCGTTACTCCCTGTTCCTCAGTGATGGACAGAGGGTGTGTCTGAATGTTGATGCCATTCATGGCGTTCTAAAACCCTAAGTCTGGTCAGTCTAGCTCCCCTTGGTCCAAAAGGACTGTTCTAATGCGGAGGTGGTTTGCCTGAAATGAATTGTTTTATCTTATGTCAAAAAAATAAAAAATATTATGCCACACAATACATAGATTAATAAAAAGATAACCACACATTCTTATGTCCATGTAATTATCTCTTTTATTTATTTGTTGTGGCATCTGGTCCAACAGAACAATGGCATCTCACATTGTTGGGTATCCTCGCATGGGGCCCAATAGAGAGCTAAAGTTTGCTTTGGAATCTTTCTGGGATGGGAAGAGTAGTGCGGAGGAGTTGCAGAAGGTGGCAGCTGATCTCAGGTCATCTATGTGGAAGCAGATGGCCGATGCTGGGATCAAGTATATCCCAAGCAACACTTTCTCGTACTATGATCAAGTGCTAGACACCACAGCAATGGTCGGGGCTGTGCCTCCTAGATATGGTTGGAATGGAGGTGAGATTGGTTTTGACGTCTACTTTTCCATGGCAAGGGGAAATGCTTCTGCACCCGCTATGGAAATGACAAAGTGGTTTGATACGAACTAGTAAGTGGTGATTATGCTTCTCACAAATCATCCATTTTGAAGAATTTGGAATTGTTGATTATGATTTACTCATAATTATATATATTGCAATGGATGCAGTCATTACATTGTCCCAGAATTAGGACCAGATGTGAAGTTCTCCTATGCATCTCACAAGGCTGTGAATGAATTCAAGGAGGCCAAAGCCGTAAGTATGCAAAATCTTATCTCTGCTAATCTTTTGGTAGTGTTTCACATTAAAGATAATCATGAGTGGTGACTTACACAAGCTGAATCTTTTCATTTTGTTATCTCCCTTGCTCAAAAGTGTTGTTACATGGACTCTGGATGTTAGAAAGTGGAACGGTATGCCTTGCTGAAACCCTAATCTTTGGATATAAGGATCATTATTCAAAAGTTGGATATGGGTAGAGTAGAGGGACACGTCTGGGAGATTTGACTATGTACTAGTATATCACTATATTTGCGTACTGCGTAGTATTGTGGCAAATTAAGTTGGACAAAGGGAAAAAATGGATTTCTGCCTCACATTTATTGGGTGGTTATAAGTTTTCCTTCCAATGAAATGTGAACTTCCTTCTTTAGAATCCAATTCCTTAACCTTGTCATATCCCCTACATTGGCAGAATAGTGGAGTCCATGTAACACTTATCAAAAGTATATATCTTTATCCTTTACTCTTTGCTGAAGCCCTCACATGATGTGAACAGTCTCAACAATTATTTTAACTGACAAGACATCTTGTTGAGATTATAAACTAGGAATTCTGGTTACATTCTCTACTGGATATCATGGGATTAACTGATTTCCCTTGTAAACCCCAAACCTTGTGTGCAATTTTCCGTACACGGTGTTTTGACCCTCTTCTAATATGACCATAAACAAGGTTAAATATTATAAAGGAAAATGCAGTTCTATGTTGTGATTCGTAACTTTGTGATTGCATCATGGGATCAGGGGTGGCCCTAGGCCTTAGGTAGAATATATACACGAGGCTTATTTAAAATCTGTAATTTTAGTTAATAATTTGTAATTTAACTGTCGAAAAGTTATTTTTCTTGCTTTTTAATGCAAAATTTATCATCAAGCTTTTGAAATCAAGTTGTGCTAGTATTTTTTTCGATTGATATTATTGCTAATCCACTTATTTTTCTTGAAATTTATTCAATTTTAGATATTTTTTTTAGTAATTCTGATTGTGGAAAACTTCTTTTTAGGGATGCAACTCTTTTAGGTGTTGTCAATAAATATACAAAGTTCATATTTTGGGAGTGAATCTAATTAGTTGGCATAATTCCGTACATTATTGACGCATTTTCCTTTTCTCGGTATATTATTTCACAACTTTTAACTATTACAATAAATCTAAACCCTCTATATCCGTAGAATTATCATCTTTAAAACCCTTCAAGCTTAAGACAATTTATTTCGACTGTCATCATCTAATAAGATTATAAAGCGAATAAATGCTCGTAATACTTTTAGCTAAGTAAAAAATTTAGAAAATCAAACTAATAGACATATATAACTATGTAAGTGTGGACTAGAATTTGAGGCCTTCCCAAGTTGGAGGGCCTAGGCCTTGGCCTTAATGTCCCAAGGCTTGGGCCGCCCCTGCATGGGATCTCGCATAAAGAAACTCATATTTGAGTCCCCACACCCCAGATTCTCATCTTACGTATCGAAAGTTCCATCATGGTTAATCTTTTACCCTCTTTACATCAGATTTCATTTTTCTTCTTGTCAGATTGGGCTGTCGAGGAATATATTTGGAAGATTTTTTATGCTCCTATATAATATCACAGTAGAGCTTCTCCACTTGTTTCTCAAAGCCAGAACCTGTTCTGGCTTGCTATTGTGCCAAAGTACCTTTATGTGGCACTAATGTTAATAGAGAGATTTGAAGAGAAATAATTGACTTGAGTCATGTTTGTGGTGCCCATCAGGAGAGATGCAAAAATATTTGTCAAAGCTTCCCACATTGGTTAATTATGATATCCAAAACTGGTATATAAGTTGTTTTTCTTTTGCCGATAAAAAAAAAAAAAAACTGGTATATAAGCTTTGGCGGCCTCTCCACTTGCCAATTGGTTTTGAGTTGGATGCTTTAACATGGTATCGGAGTTTTCGGAGTATTTTGGATAAGACTCTTTGGTTGATTGCCCCGTTGTTTGTAACTTAAGTGCACCGTCTTTCGTTGTGATCCTTATGTTATGGATCCGTTGTTTACCTCTCCATGTGCGGGTTAGGAGTTGTACGTGTGGCAGAGTGTTAGAGTTTATCCGACATTGGTTAATTATAATCTCCAAAACTAGTATATGAGCCGGGCAGCCTCTCCACTTGCCAATTGATTTTGAGTTGAATGCTTTAAAAATATTAGTTTTGACTTAGTCCAAATCATGTACCGCAGAAGATTTCACAAAGCTATTTTGGCAAGAGATTAACTCGGTTTGGAGACGGTTTTAAGATCTTGTGCCAAACTATGGTGCTGGCGAAGGGTTGGAGATGCTCTTACCTCGTCAATTTATTATTCCTGCTGCCTAAGTTCTCATCCATTTACATTAACATAAGCATGTTTTTGTAACTGATGGGATACGTCTGTCTGTCCCTCACCTCTTTGCTGTTTCTGTTGGATATTTATTGGAAATTCTTAATAGAGGGATGCCGATTAGGAGGTAGTGGGCTTCCTGGTTCTTTCTGTGATTTGTAAGTTTGAAATTTTCCTCTTAGATGTCCCTTTTTTTGTTGTTATCCTTTTTGTTTTTCTTTTTTATAGCTTTTAGTTTTCCTTTTTTTTTAATGTCTCTTCTATATTTTGGTGACCATAGTTGGGTAACAGTTTTGTGTCAAACATGTAACTGTTTAACGCTGATCACAAGATCTGGTATAGGTATCGTGGACTAAGAATTTGCTACATTTTGTGTTATTTTGCATCTAAATTTAATCAGATTTACTGGAATTGGTTCATCTATTAGGTATATTTGATATAGTTATATTGCAGCTTGGAATCGAAAGCATCCCAGTCCTTGTTGGTCCTGTGTCCTTCTTGCTCTTATCAAAACCAGCTAAGGGTGTTGAGAAGTCATTTTCACTTCTCTCTTTGGTTGAAAACATTCTTCCAGTATACAAGTAAGGACTTGGGTTATTATCTGTGACTTATTTCTTCAGTGAACCCTCCATGTAACACATTTACCACCCAGGGAAGTTGTGGCGGAACTGAAGTCAGCTGGAGCTGCCTGGATTCAGTTTGATGAGCCCACTCTTGCGATGGACCTCGAGTCTCACAAATTACAGGCATTTACTCATGCGTACTCAGGGCTGGAGTCGTCACTCGCTGGTTTGAATGTTATAATAGAGACATACTTTGCGGATGTTCCCGTCGAGGCTTACAAAACACTTACTGCGCTCAAGGGTGTTACTGGCTTCGGGTTTGATTTGGTTCGTGGAACAAGGACCCTCGATTTAATTAAGGGTGGATTTCCTTCAGGCAAGCACCTTTTTGCTGGAGTGGTTGATGGAAGGAACATTTGGGCAAATGATCTTTCTGCTTCTCTTAATATCCTGCAGGCTCTTGAGGACATTGTGGGGAAAGGTATCCATCCATGATTACAGTGTTATTGTTCCTTTTAACCAGAATAATAACAAGATAATCATGACCAATCACTCCCAAGTGACAAAATGTTAATTCTATTAGCATTTCACAGAAGTTCGTTAAGTTTCTCATCCACTTTATCTGAAACCAGAAGCAGTTTCAATTCAATCTCTGACCTCCCACTTCTCTGAATTCTAAAACCCTCTGTTCTTCCCCCACCAAAACCTCCTGTATCTCTGTGTTGAAAAACCTTGGTACCACTCAAACCTGAGACTTAGGTGAAACTTATGATGGATGAAGCTTAGATATTGCTGGCGAACGAGGCTACGTGAAAGTTGCTGTAAAATTCTTTAAAATCTGTTTTCTTGTCAAAAAATTCTTCAACTTTGAATGTCTGAAAAATATTTTTACTCATTTTCTATAACTGTCCGTACAGAATTGGTAAAAGTTCTATCTTGATCAAAACATTCATCGTTATCTCTCTCAAGGAATTTTAGAGGCCAAATGATCATATGGGAGACAGTTTTCTATGAAGAGGAAAAACGGTCAAATTTTCACCCTATATTTGCCTTATAGTTTTTGTTTCTTTCAACTTCTCCCATGCACCTTTGTCCCATTGTTCAGGACATTGGTTCAACTTCAACCTGAGTTAGCTTCTGTCCTTACATAGAAACTTATTTTTGCTGAATGTAGTTCTTCGTTTCTTTGACATTTGCCCTTTTTCTTTGTAATTTATTTTCTAATGAAAGGAACCAGTATCTTTTGGTAGGGGCTGATTAGCGGCTTTTATTTTGATAATCATCAACAGAGAGGATTGTCGTCTCAACCTCATGTTCTCTTCTTCACACTGCTGTTGACTTAGTTAATGAGACTAAGTTGGACAAAGAGATTAAATCGTGGCTTGCATTTGCTGCACAGAAAGTAGTTGAAGTCAATGCCTTGGCAAATGCATTGTCGGGTCAGAAAGATGAGGTACTTCATCTTCTGACTTCTTTTTGTTTATGTTTTCCTTTTGTCAATTCTTTTGCTGGAAAAAGAAGATTATATTGGAAAAGATTCTTTTGATTCAGAATACACAACATCATTATCCTTCATATTTTCGAAACCTTAACAACTTTGATGCTGTGAATGTAATTGGATAGACTCTTCAGCTTATCTGTAGTTTGCATTTGTCTAGTAGTATATATGTTCATTATGAGTTTTTGGAAAGTACAGAGATATAGCTTTAGCTTCATCTATGGAACTTGACGATGTTTTGTGAGTCCATTGTATGGTTCTAAAGCCTGGGTGACCCCAAATAAACTTTGGCTTGAGCCATCAGTATCTATTCTAGGAAGGCTCGTCATTATGTAGATAAGAAATTCTTCATACTCATGGAATGGAGAGACGTCTTGTCTTTCTAAGGCTTTGACTTAATAGACTTGCATGGTCAATATCATGAAATCACTTTATGGTACTTTTATCTAGTCAGTTTTTTTTTTTTTTTTTGGTCTCTCTTCAGGCATTCTTCTCTGCTAATGCAGCTGCCCATGCTTCTAAGAAGTCCTCTCCACGGGTGACAAACGAGGCTGTTCAAAAGGCTGTAAGTATTTCTTTGAGCTTATTTTACGCCTACCATATATTCAAGATCTGGATCATCTTTTTCTTAGCTCAGGTTAGTATTTCCTTTCTTAGGCTGCTGCTTTGAAGGGATCTGATCACCGCCGAGCTACAAATGTGAGTGTGAGGTTGGATGCCCAGCAGAAGAAGCTAAACCTTCCGATTCTTCCAACCACAACCCTTGGATCTTTCCCTCAAACGATGGAGCTTAGAAAAGTCCGTCGTGAGTACAAGGCTAGGAAGTGAGCTTTCTTTACTTTTATTGAGGTTTCCTCGTATAGTGTTTCTGTCCACTTGTTCAGCGTAGTAGCAATTTATTTCACACATTTGTAGGATCTCTGAGGATGAGTATGTTAAGGCCATCAAGGAGGAAATTAACAAAGTTGTCAAGCTTCAGGAAGAGCTTGATATTGATGTTCTGGTTCATGGAGAGCCAGAGGTGGGCATCCTCCTAAGTAAATTAGCTCTATTTCAGTTAGTCACATTTCTCTTCTGAAAAGTGAGCTTCAGAATCATATTGTTTGCAACATCTTTGATCAATGCAGAGGAATGACATGGTTGAGTACTTTGGAGAGCAGTTGTCTGGTTTTGCCTTCACTGTTAATGGGTGGGTCCAGTCTTATGGTTCTCGCTGTGTCAAGCCACCTATCATCTACGGTGATGTGAGCCGTCCCAAGGCAATGACTGTCTTCTGGTCTTCAATGGCTCAGAGTATGACTGGTCGCCCAATGAAAGGAATGCTTACTGGCCCTGTTACCATTCTGAACTGGTCCTTCGTTAGAGATGACCAACCCAGGTTTGAAAATTACCTGACTGAAGCTAGGCTAGCTCATTTTAGTTTTTCTGCTGACTACTTTTATTTATTCTTTATCATGACGTTTTGTTCTTAGATTCGAGACATGCTATCAGATTGCTTTGGCCATCAAGGATGAGGTTGAAGATCTCGAGAAGGCTGGAATTAATGTTATTCAAATTGATGAGGCTGCACTAAGAGAAGGTTTGCCTCTTAGGAAGTCAGAGCAAGCTTTTTATTTGGACTGGGCTGTTCACTCCTTCAGAATCACCAACTGTGGTGTCAAAGACACTTCCCAGGTTCATCTTTGCCGTTCTATCTTTCAGTCTGTATCTTGAAAATTTCATCGATTGCCCAAGACGTGAGCTGCAGTACTTGTGTGTGAATGGTGGAAAATTCCATAATACACATTGATGGGATACAAGAAGGATTACTTTAGAATCTTACTTATCTGTTTTATTTTATTATCTTGGATTTATCTTGTTTATTATCATTATTCATCTTGTTTATCATCTAGGGATTTATCTTGTTTCTCATTAGGATTTATCTTTATCCTTGTTATATCTATCTGTCGGAGCCTAGTTAAAGGATTCTGCTCATGGGGTTTTACTACAATTAATAGTACAAAGTACAAACTAAATCTCGACTATGGTATTGGTACGAAGATGCCATTACTTCCTTGGTCTCAGGGATGCCTAGGGTTCTTTCTAAAGTTTGTAATTTTTCAGATAGTTAAAGGTGCTTACTGGCATGCAAAAGTAGACTCTACTTGAAAAAGCTATCCCTATGTCAGCATTTAATGAGTCACATCTTACAAGCGCCGCTGTTTAGCGGGCAGTTCATAGATTTCCAGGCACTGTTGAGTTGCTGCCTTCCAACAGAACATGAATATTTTTCACATCAGAAGACTCCTTATCACTTCTTTTTGAACAATCAATTGTGCTCATTGCAATAGTTTCTGAGTGATTGTTCTAGTTTCTTAGAACTTACTCTCTTGTTTTTTTAATAGGAGAACTTACTCTCTTATGCTTTGCTTTCCCTTTCATTTTAGGGAGATACCTTCTCTGTCTCTCTCTGTCTGTGTCTGTCTGTCTCTCTCTCTCTCTGGCACAATGGGGGATATACCTTCAAAAGCACAAATTTGGTGATATAACTGGTCAAGGAAAATGAAACGACATGATATAATAGACGTGGCCTCTGAACTAAACATCTTTGTGTTGATTTTGTTGGACAGATCCACACCCATATGTGCTACTCAAACTTCAATGACATCATCCACGCAATTATAGACATGGATGCTGATGTGATCTCTATAGAAAACTCAAGGTCAGACGAGAAGCTTCTTTCTATCTTCCGCGAGGGAGTCAAGTATGGTGCTGGAATTGGCCCCGGTGTGTATGACATCCACTCACCTAGAATCCCCTCCACAGAAGAGATTGCTGATCGGGTCAACAAAATGCTTGCTGTCCTAGAGAGCAACATTCTCTGGGTCAACCCTGACTGTGGCCTCAAGACAAGAAAATATGGTGAAGTCAAGCCTGCTCTCAGTAACATGGTTGCTGCAGCCAAGCTCCTCCGCAACCAGTTGGCCAGAGCCAAGTGAGTTCAAAAAGGACCATAACACAAAAGAAGATAGGGGAGTTCGCTGGCGTTTTGCTGAGGGAAGGAGCATTTGTCACTGTTGCACTTTGAGCTCTCACTTTTTTCCTTGTTTTTAGTTACCTTTTGTGTGTGTATATTTTGTCTTTTGGCTTGCTTTTGTGATCCTGGGGATATTAAACCATCATTCAAAGGTTGTTTGAATGAAATCGAAAGCAGAATGATGGATAGAATGCAATTACCAGTCCATGTTTTGCTTTAGGATGCGGTACTGCTGCTCTCTGCTGTTGGCGTGTTACTTGTTGCTAGAGTATTTGTAAAATACAAAACGATTCAAGTTGGTTCAAGAAGCTACAGATCCGGGTTAACTTCATCTTGACTGAGGTTGCCATCCTGCGAAATTACTTGTAGCCAGTGGAAAGAGTGAATCGGCGATGCAGACTGTCCAGGGATATGATACATCACAAACTGCAATGTAGCATATGATTGCAAACTTACTTTTCGTAGTGTCGCAACTTGCAGTCTAACATACGAGTGAAAAGGAATTATCAGACCTTAAATATTTTCAAAACTCTGATTCATTCGCTGTTCTAAACTAATTACATTTTGCCTCTTATACCATTCAACTTTTTAGATTTACCCCGTAAATTACAAAATCTTACACTTTATCACCTTAAATGTCCAAACCTTTCACTTGTGCCACATATTAATCTACTGTCGCTTTAATGATCGTTAAAGATCGAAGAATAGTTTTCAAATGTTATTTTCCTAAAAATATGAATATGACAAGAGTGTTGGGAATGATAAACCTATTCATACGTACCTAGCAAATTCAGTATACTAGACATTCATAATTTTCAAATGAATGGCTATTTAGCATTTTGATGAATGAGATATAAAGAGATGTTAATGTGGGTTTAAATAGAAGGAGATTAAATTGACGAGGTGAATGAAACAAAATGGTTCATACAAGGATATGACCTTTGATTTTGTTGGACATGTAAGGTTATATATGTCTATATGTTATCCTAGGCATTTTAATTATATTTTCAGGGGGGAAAAGATCATTTGAGCACGATAGTCTTTGATAGGAATTATACGATTGAAGACAAATAAAAGGGCAAGCTGAAAGGTTTTCGGTAGTTGTTCTCAAATAAATTCTTATGAGATAAAATCTAGTTTTGTTTGAAGGTGTGATAGAATCGCATCATTTTTCCAATTGATAAAATCTAGCTTTGATAAAGGTATTTTCCAATTGATTTTACGAGATAAAATCTAGTTTTGCTAAAATCCGTTGAGAATCTTAGACTGTGTTTGGAAGTTAGGGAAAGAAAGAGAAAAAAAGGGAAAATAATTAAGAATGAAATTAGAGGGAAAATTAAAGAGAAAATGGGAGAAAAGTTAAATGGGAATTTGAATATTTTCCTTCCTCTTTTTGTAGAACCAAACAAAGGGAGATGAAAACCAAACAAAGCCTTAGATTTTATCAAAATTAGATTTTATGATATACAATCCATTGGAGTTAATGTGATAAAGTGTCATGTTTTATACTTGTTTATAGGGTACTTTGAAAAAGTGTGATAGTTTAGGGGGCGAGATGTCCGACTCCTAGCAGTTCTGCACTTCTGCCGCCTGCAGTGGGCATAGACTACTCGATAGTAGCACAAAAGCCCTCCAAACTCCAAAGGAAAATTTTCAATTCGAAAAACCAAACCTCGAAAGTAGATTCTTCAAATCCAATCCAATCGAATGCAATGGCCGTCGAAACTGATTTCGCGTCTGTGATGAAAACCCTGAAGCTGGAAGATCCATGGCTAACTACGCCGCCCAGGCCTTGGGAGTCCATCCCTTCAGAGAGCGGATTATCTCATCACCCCAACACTTCTTCAACATCCCCTTCGTCTACACCTCTCTACGACACTCCCATTGTTTCTGTAAGTCTTCAACATTTCCTATCTAATAATGTTTTTTTTTCCCTTCAATTCTTTCTCACTTGACGCATATGTAGAAATCCGTGTCCGAAAAGCAATGCCTTCGCTTGGGGCCTAAAAAATCTGAGAAAAAGAGGGCACAATTGTTGTATGGTACTCCCTCAGTCCCATTTTATTGATCTCTCTTTGGAAAACTAACTATTTAAGGAAACATCATTATTAGTACTTCGTACTTTGTTAATTTTTCAATCTTGATCATCGATGGAATATGACTCTTGAAATTCTATTATACAAGGAAAGAAAAAGGAAAAGGAGGGGCAAATGTAAATGTTGCATTACTTTTTTTGTTAAGTTAGTAGCATACCCATTGTCTGATTTTTAAAAGCTTGCCATGCTTCTGAAGATCTCCTTTGTAGATGTTGAAAGTTGCATCATTTTTTGCGCAATTGCGCCTGAAACACATCTCCCAAACCTTCTCTAATTGCCGATATGCAAATGCAATTATTTTAAAATTGTCCAGTCACTGTTTTGGGACAGCCAAGAGTTTGCGTGCAGATGTATTCTGGTAAGATCTGGCAAGTCATGACTCTGTTCATATTTCACTCCACATTGTTTTGGCCATTTTTCATACATAGGACAATTTTTCACATCATTATCGCACATGGAAAAAGTCAATTGGAGATGAATTTCATTTATCTTCTCAACTGGTCTCCTCCCTGCATCGTCACATGCAAATTTCAGTACATATCTATTCTGGAGTCTGTGAAGTTCATATCTCATTCTAGCTTTTCTTGCAATTAGGTACTGCTGAAAATGATGTTATAATTTCAATACTTTTTTGGGTTGCAGGAGGCAAGTTTGGTGAGGATAGCATTGAATGCTCTGCAAGGTGTTGAATCAGCTCTTATAACCATTGAGAAGCTCTGTGCAGCATTCTACTCTGATCCAGCTGATAGAACCTTCCGGCGAATTCCCAATTTGTGGAACCGGTCATCAAGCACTCTTTCTTTGGGAAGGATACTCAAATCCATAGGCCAGTCAGGATGTATAGTGTTTCTTCTCCATAAATTTGTAGATCATTTCATTAATTTCGAATCAGACGAAAGTTTAAGCTGCAATAGACTTACAAATTCAGAAGCAAAAGACAATCATAATAATCTACCGGTTGAAGGGGCAGAACACCATTTACGCAGCCTGGTTAATCAAGCATTCTCTGTTGCTGTGCGGAAGGTTTTAGAAGGTTACATATGCGGAGTGGATACACTATATGCATCAGTGGGTTTAAGGCGTTCGACATCGGCAACTGATTTGTCTTCACACACTTGTTGTGGAGTCAGCAGTCTCACAAGCTCAGTGCATTCTGAAGTTACCCTTTTGGAGGTTTACCTGCACACAAAGGAATTGAGAAATCAGATTGATGCAATTGGACATATCTGCAACATACATGATATAGCTCTGTGCTTATCACTATCAGCTATAGAAGATTTAGTTGCAAAAGCTAACATAGAGTTCCGTAACTTCCCAAGAGGTGGAGATCTGCTCACTTATTTGTATACACAACTAAGGGTCAGAAACTCTGCATCATTCAAGCTTTTTGTTTGTCCCTTCTAGATTCTATTGTGCTTTTCCATAAAATAGTTTGTTTCCATTGATGGCCTTGTTCCCTTCACGTCGTTGTCTGCAATTTACAGCAGATCATTCACTCGTGAACTAGATATTTGCAAAGATCTTCACCTTCCTACTAGGTGGCTGAAATATGTGGCTGAGAGCTTATACCAAGCGAAGAAAATCCCTTAATGTGTAATGTTGTCTTGCAATGTTCCATGGAGCCTCCATTTTGTGCGAAGTAGCCGTGTCAACACGACATGGGTGCAGGATATACCGCATATGGCAAGAATGAAATGCATTTGGTGGTTTTCTGCACAGATTTTTCTTTTCTGTTCTAGGCAGACAAACCTAAAAGCCAAGATGGGATTCATCTCAGAACAAGCAGCAGCAGCAGCATAAATATCATTTAAAAATTAAAATTTAAAATCCCCAATGTACATGGACTACCATTTAAAGGGAATTGGTACTTGGGTGTCTATTACGTACTTAAGTAATGTGTTGGAGGCATAGGAAACAAATCTGTGGGAAAAAATAGGATCATGGAAGCATATTGATTGGGCTATGGGCTGTTACCTTATTAGTTTACATCTCTGTTAATAAAATTTCTTATGCAAAATTATGTAAATGTACAATGGAGCCAACTTTTTAACTCAAGTTCATGTGCAAAATTATTAATAAAAGTAGTTTTAGGCATATCCAGTTTTTGTTCCATAGTCGAGTTTCCTCAATTTTTAAGTTATAGGTTTCTGACACCTAGATATACTGATATACAACCTCATCTGACATCAGCACCCTGTCTGTTGAACATAGTTGTCTTGCTTCATGGACATGTAAATTTTGATTTGTGTAAATAGCCCTTTTCCTTTAATTTTTGTGGTTCTGCTGATGTGTTATTTTGGCATTGTATTTTGTAGGTTGCTGATCCGGTCCACAGTGCTGTCTTTAAGTTTCTCTTTCTCTCTTCGTGTGAACCGTATTGTGAATTTATCAGATCATGGATCTATGACGCCAAGCTTTGTGATCCTTATAATGAATTTCTCATAGAATTTGTGAAGCATTCACCATCTTATTCACCTGACAAAGCTGGAAGGTGTAATGACATTCCATTGGCCATGCTTAGGGTAATGCTATGGATTATAGTTTAACCTTTGGGTCCAGTGGCAGGTTTTATGCAATGTAAACATTTAGCTATCCCTTGGATTTCGCTAACAATCTGGAAATTTCCTCCTCAGGAGCAAGTTGGAGTTGCTGTACCCTGTTTTCTTAAAGATTTATCAATTCCTCTTCTCAGAGCTGGTCAGCAGCTTCAAGTTGTAATGAAGTTGCTTGAATTGTGTAGTCACACTGGCATCGGGAATCATACTTATGAGGGTATTCTTCCCCGTCGGAGTGATTTCTCAAGTGACTTTCCACCTTATGCATCTTCATTGCCTTTTAATAAATTAAGCATTGAAGCTATGGTATGTGCAAGGAACAACTATTACAGAAGCAAGTTGGAAAAATTGGACATTGTTTTTCCGGCGTTGGAAATCAGATATCAACAGGTATTGCATCGTAAGAGCCCGCAGTGTCTTTAGTGTTTGTTGTGTTTTCTCATTTATGCTTTTTATACTGACTAATGGAAAATTATATAAGAGTATTTAGTAAATGGGGAGAAATAAGAACCTTATTCCTGAAGGTCTATTTGGGATCCAGTATCCACTCTCAAGCTTTAGATGAGATCGTAATCATCTTTAACGAAGAAAGAACTTTGATTCCTGTGGAGTTTTGCTGCTGAAAGGGGCCCTTTATATTGATACTTGGAAACTTTTTTTTGTTCTGTTTTGTTTTGTTTTGATTTGATAACCAACAAAGAGATTCTGGAATACTCTCAATCCACAGGAAAGGGCTTTAAAAAATTGCCCAACTTGGTCTGAAAACCATATCATGACAGAAATTCCTGAAAAACGGATTGTTGCTGGACAAATTATCAGCTGGATTGCAGCTTGGGAAAGAAACCCTTGCCAAGTTAGGGTACAAATCTAGAAGTAGGTAATTTCTAAACAAACTGGATATCAATGAACAAAAATTTCCAGAAAAATTCGGGGAAATGACTTTTTAAACTTCTATAACGACTTAATAATATCCTATTCGAGATGTAAAAGAATACTAACCTGGGATTTGAAATAGAAAAGACAACATTAGGAAGTAGTTGTAACTCAAAGAGTTACGAATATGTTCTTTATCCCTATTTTGTCCATGCATCATTTGTCGAAGGTGTACTTCTTGATTTTCCTGCATGATTTGTATAAGGTTGGTACTTGTTATCCCTGTATCATTTATATAAGAGACTAGGCGAGTGAGTTCTTGACTTCTTGTGTATGTGTGTGTAGAATGATAGTCATGAGAAGATTCTTACCATTTATGGTGACTTGGAGGTGAAATGTGCTAAGTCAACTGAAGTTGCCTGTCCAACTCAAAGTGGGACTTGGAAGATTTGGAGCTTTTGCGTTATGTTTATAGAATGTGGGCATAAGAATTGTTCATTGCGAAGGCAATATTTGTTTCTTCGTACTAACCAAATCTATGGCAGGTTCTGTTGCAGGGGCTTTTTTTCAGGTTCTTACCTTCTTTTTTAATCTCTTTGTGAAAATTTATGCTTTCCCAGGTAGTTCCACTTGGCAATGCAGTAGTCTTTTCAAATTCCAATGGAAGGAATCTAAACATCCCAATTTCATTTGCAAAGGATGACAGTTTCTTTTATCCTTCGACCAGTAATGGTTATTTGGATGTGTAAGCTCGCTCTCTCTCTCTCTCTCTCTCTCTGTGCGCTACTGTATCTGTGTATGTGCTTATCAGCTATGACATTTGTTTCACATCCAAATCAGAAGATGCTGATCATAACCTGCATTGACATTGATGTACTTTACTCCCTCTATGTCAGATTGTAGAGAGAGAAGGAGATATCAAAGGTTTTCTCATTAACTTCAACAAATGGGGCTATACAGTTAGATATACAAGACTAACTCACTCATGACTAAACTAACCCTATGACTAGAATACATAACAAAAGTAACCTTTACATAACATAACTTAACACTCCCCCTCAAGTTGGTGCAAAGATATCTATCAAGCCCAACTTGAATACAATGGGGTGAAAACTTTTACTACTAAGACCCTTAGTAAATACATCGGCCAATTGGTCTTCGGATCTCACGAAAGGCATGCATATCAAACCGTTGCTCAGCTTCTCCTTGATGAAATGCCTATCAATCTCAACATGCTTTGTTCGATCATGTTGAACAGGATTGTGAGCAATGTTTATGGCTGCTTTGTTATCACAATAGAGCTTCATAGGACTACAATCAAGAAATCCCAAATCACGCAAGAAGGTTTGGAGCCATAAAAGCTCACAAACACCATGAGCCATGGCTCTGTACTCAGCTTCTGCACTAGATCTAGCTACCACAGACTGCTTCTTACTCCTCCACGTAATCAAATTCCCTCCAAGGAAGGTGCAATAACCAGAAGTAGATCGCCGATCATCAATAGAACCATCCCAGTCAGCATCAGTGAAAGCTTCCAATCTCAAGTGACCATGATTAGAAAATAAAACTCCTTTACCGGGGGCAGACTTGAGATACCTCAAGATACGATAAACTGCATCAAGATGACTCGTACGAGGTTCATGCATGAACTGGCTCACAACCCCCACAGCATAAGAGATATCTGGTCTAGTGTGAGATAGGTATATCAGGCGACCCACAAGTCTCTGATATCTCTCCTTTTCTGTAAGCTCCCCCACATTGCTACAAAGATGATGGTTGGCCTCAATGGGAGAATCAGCTGGCTTACATCCCAACATACCAGTTTCTTCTAAGAGATCAAGGATGTACTTCCTTTGAGAGATAAAAATCCCTTTGTCAGATCGAGCCACCTCCATTCCAAGGAAGTACTTCATAGACCCCAAATCCTTAATCTCAAATTCTTGAGCAAGAAGAGCCTTAAGGCTAGCAATCTCATCCACATCATCACCTGTCATGATTATGTCATCCACATAAACAATAAGAATGGCAATCTTACCATTACTTTTCTTGATGAACATAGTATGATCAGCATGACTCTGCTTGTATCCAAATCTCAACATGGCTTTGAGAAACCTGTCAAACCATGCTCTAGGGGATTGCTTCAAGCCATAGAGTGCCTTCTTCAATCTGCACACCTTCCCCTCGGTCTGAGACGATGAAAAACCCGGTGGGATAGCCATGTACACCTCCTCCTCCAATTCACCATGGAGGAAAGCATTCTTCACATCAAACTGGTGAAGAGGCCAATCCAAATTGGCCGCACAAGAAAGCAATGTCCGAACAGAATTCATCTTGGCCACAGGAGCAAAGGTCTCCTCATAGTCAATACCATATGTTTGAGTAAAACCTCTGGCAACAAGTCTGGCTTTGTATCTCTCAACTGTCCCATCTGCCTTGTGCTTTACAGTGAACATCCATTTGCATCCCACTGGTTTCTTTTCCTTTGGAAGAGTTACTAATTCCCAGGTGCCATTCTTTTTCAATGCTGTCATCTCCTCTACCATAGCTTCTTTCCACTCAGGTATTATGATGGCTTCTTTCCAATCCTGTGGGATAGATATAGAAGAAAGAGAAGAGACAAAAGCACGATACGAAGGGGATAAACGGGAATATGAAACAAACTGAGAAATCGGATATTGGGTACAAGTTCTAACACCTTTCCTATGAGCAATAGGAGCATCAAGATCATCAACAACAGTAGGGAAAGAAGCATTACCAGATGAATCAGCGGGAGAGTCCGCAACTGGAGTAGGTAATGGAGATTGGCAAAGTGGCACTGCACATGTAGACTTGCCTTTATTCCTTCGAGAAAAGGTCTGCAGATTTGACCTATCCAGTCTTTCCCGATCATCATGCTTTGCTCCTTCTGCAGGTAAAGGTTCTTTCTCCCCCTCACCATGACAAGGTAAAGGATAAGACCACGACTCAGGAGTATGAAATGTCAACATCTCTTCCTGTCTATCATTCTCCCCCTGAAGAGATGAAGTGGACAAAGGATAAAGGGATTCTGTTTCCCAAAAGGTGACATCCATGGAGACATACATTTTTCGAGAGTGCGGGTCATAGCATTTATAACCCTTCTGAGTGGGAGAATAACCAAGGAAAACACACTTGCGGGCTTTGGGATCCAGCTTACCACCTGGGTGCTTAGGCGCATGAACAAAACACACACAACCAAAGACTTTGGGTGGGAGAGATGAGACCCGAGAACCACCTAAAAGAACCTTAATTGGAGTTTGAAACTGAAGAACACTAGATGGCATGCGATTGATAAGAAAAGCTGCAGTAAGGATAGCTTCGCCCCAAAAGTGTTTAGGAACATTCATGGTGATCAATAGGGAGCGGGCTACCTCAGCAAGATGGCGATTCTTGCGCTCGGCAACTCCATTTTGTTGTGGAGTGCCAACACAAGAAGTCTTGAAAAAGAATGCCATAATCATTAAGATATGCCCGAAAAGTCCCATCTATATACTCAGTCCCATTGTCACTACGGAGCACTTTAACATTGGCATCAAATTGAGTACGCACCATTTGGTGAAAAGATTTAAAACACGAAAACACCTCATTTTTTGCCTTTAGTAAGTACACCCAAGTGACACGAGAATGACAATCAATGAATGTCACAAACCAACGATAACCAGACAAGGATGTGACAGGAGAAGGACCCCAGACATCGGAATGAATGACCATAAATGGTGAATCACTTCTGTGATTGACCGGAGCATAAAAGGAGCGTTTATGTTTCGCAAGCTCACAAGCTTCACAAAGGAATTGACTCCGAGAACATTGTTTAGCTAAAGTGGGGAATAATTTTTCAAGAATCCCAAATGAAGGATGACCCAATCTACGATGCCATTGGTGTAACAAGGAAAGAGCCGAACCCGTATCTGCTGCAAGAGCTTGACCACATGACAAAGGTGGACAAACTGGATTAGGTTTAGACTCCAAGAAATAAAGGCCCTCATGAGCTTTACCACTGCCAATCATCCTCCCCGTATCCAGTTCCTGAAAGACACAATGTGTAGGAAAAAATGTTACGGAACAATTTAAGGATTGGGTAAGACTACTAACGGATAAAAGGTTAGTAGAAAAATTGGGCACATGGAGAACTGATGAAAGAGAAATGGTTGGAGAATAATGAATAGAACCTTTCCCAGAAATAGCAGATAAAGAACCATCAGCTACTCTAACTTTATCCTTACCAGAACAAGTGGAGTAAGAATCAAAAAAGGATGAACAACCCGTCATATGATCCGTGGCACCCGAATCTATAATCCAAGGACGGGAGTTAGATGCACTAAAAACACTAGCATGAACAGAAGCAAAGAAATCAGAGGCAGTGGAAGCAGCGGAAGTGGAAGTAGAAGCAGTGGTAGATGGAGCGTCAAGCCTAGCCAATAGGCGCCTGAGAGTTTGTAACTCCCCCTCGGAAAAAAGGGCACCAACTTGAGTAGGTGTGAAAGCCTCCATTGTACCAACAATTTCCGTTTCAAATCACCTTAAACCGACCCCGCGAATGAATCCGGAACGTCGAAATTAGTCTAGAACACGTCTCGGTCCTCCCAAAAACAGTCCGGAACAGTCAAAACACGTCCGGAGCAATCAAAACACGCCCGTAACAGTCAAATTACCTGAAATGGACCCCGTGAATGAATCCGGAACGTCGAAATTAGTCAGGAACAAGTCTTGGAGCTCCCAAAAGTGGTAAAAAATGGTCAAAATGGGTCCATGAACCCTTCTGGACCCCAAAGAACCCTCCAGATGAGCTTCTTGGCCCTTTTCCAAGCCACTGAACCCTCCAGATGAGCTGTTTGACCCCTTTTAAGGCCGCTGACCCCCGCCTGACCTGTTTGACTCGCGGAGTGAACCTACAGTGACCCTCGTGACCCTCGTTGACCAGACCTCAGGCGTGTGTACGGCAGACGCCCGTCAGATCTGACGCGAGTTACACGCGCCGCCTTCAACCGGCGCGTGTGGACTCCTCCGGCGGACTCCGGCGACCGGCCGACCACCACGGGGATCGCCTCTCGAAGGGCAACACAACCCTATGCTCCAAACTCGATTTCGATCATCCTACGTGAGTCCGATAGCCACTAAACACACGGACTGCCTTCCGCCTACTTTCGTCTGTGTTCAAAACGACTGTGGGTGTTGATTCCGGCGACCAAATCTCACAGTGAGACCACCGACGAGCTCGCCTGAGATGTACGAAGTCCGTACGATGTCGGTACGATGGATAGGAAGGGAACCCAGTGGGTTTCCTTCGTATAAAAGGATTTGAACAGTGAAAAACCCACTGACAAACACAGTCAAGGGGGAGAAATGCGATCTCTAAAGCTCTACAAGGCACGATCAATCAAGGACCGATGCTCTGATACCATGTCAGATTGTAGAGAGAGAAGGAGATATCAAAGGTTTTCTCATTAACTTCAACAAATGGGGCTATACAGTTAGATATACAAGACTAACTCACTCATGACTAAACTAACCCTATGACTAGAATACATAACAAAAGTAACCTTTACATAACATAACTTAACACTCTGTCCCTTTTTAAGTGTTTAACTTTCCATTTTGGGCTATCCCTAAATAAGTGTGTGGTTTGAAAAGTTAATGGGTAAAAGTTTGTACAATTATCATTTTGCCCTTTTAAAAAGTTAGTGGGTAAAGAGTTAATGGGTAAAAGTGAAGATAATTTTGGAAAGTAGAGGTAAAAGTGATGTGAAAAGTGTAAAGCGGAGGAAAAAGTTGATGTGAATGGTGTAATGATAATGTTTCTTTAATAAGTTGGATTTACGATGTAACACATTTAAAAAGGGACGGAGGAAGTATTTCTTTCACCCATTTGTCTGCCGTATATTGGATCTTTCCTATGCTTCTCTCATCTTCTTCCATGGCTGTATGCTGACGTTCATGATTCGCAGGGATTTGGACAATATGGAGTCTGAGGATGCCAGCACAACAGATGAGTTCTCTAATGCGGATGAGTTAGAATCATCAGAATGTTCATCTTTAAATGGCTCCGAAGAGAAAAATGAGTCTATGCAGCTGGTTCAACCTCCTTGTAATTTGGTCGCGGATGAACAGAACTATTTATCTGCTTTAAATTTACTATCAAGGGTTGCCATAGATAATTCTACTCAGAAACCTTCGGAAAGTGATATATTAAACCCCATGGAAGGTGATTCATGTGAGATTAATGAGAGAACCGCTCTAGAGGACCGATCTATTTATCCCAGTCAGAGGGGAACAAAGTTGACCCAATGGAAGCCAAATGGGTCAAGGTTGTCTGACACTCAAAACACAGATAGTCAGTGTGATGCAGGCTGGCATCGTAGTGACCTTGTGAAAAGTTATTTTTATGTGGACCAAAGTAATACAAAAGAAAAGGGTGCGCCAAATGTGAGCAATATGATTTTCACTGTAGATTCTTTGACAGGGGAAACCAATGACGAGGATCAACTTTCAAATGGAACTCACCTTCTGTCAAATTTATATTCTTTGCAACAATCAATGCTGAAATACCATTCCAATCTTCTCAGTATGAATCCGATATTATCTAAAAATGACCTGATGGGCAAACATGGAGTGAAAGGCTGCGTAGACCGTATACAACCGTTTTCTTGCTTTGATTTTTCATCTGTAAAGGATCCTTGTAAATTTTATGCCAAAAACTTATCTGCCAATGCCAGGCATCAGTCTGGAGCTGAGGTTACACTTTTCCCGAAATCTAATGCTTCTGCTGCTCTTGCTACGAACAAATACCACGAGAAGGAAGGCAATAATATTCATAAGATCTTGATTGATAAGGACGAGTTCCCTCGCGATATTTGTACTTTGGAATCAAGGAATAAAAAGAAAGAACAAGTGGTGTTGGACAATGTTTCTGGTGGAAGTGGTTGGCAGAGTATGCTCAGTTGTTCAGATAGTAATATCAATTTTAGTGGCAAAGATCAAAAGAACAGCTTTGCAGCTCCATTTGAGATACCACTTGATTTCGTTATTGAGAAATGCCTCTTGCAGGAAATCTTGCTTCAGTATCCTTATACTTTGCCCTAGACACAGACAAGTTTTAAAGTCATATGACCTGTGTTTGCCTTTCGTATTTACCTGTTCTTTGTTGAAATTTTTGTAGTCCTGTAGTTGCTTTCATGCCTAATGCAGTCATCAATTGTGCTAAGTCACCTGACTTGTTAAAAAGACCAAGTTGTTTTAACTTTCACGTATAATTGTTTGCTTAAAAATTTTGTGGACCCTTTCAGGTGAGCATGAATATGCTGTGAGAAACAAGCTCTGCATTCTAGCATTGTCCTTTAATGCTAAGAGGCAAATATTCAGAAAATGCAAAAAATAGAAGTGCTGGCTAGTAAATAGGCCTACGTGATAAGACTTCAGTTCCAAAGTGGAAGTAAACGTTAATGCGTGCCTCAAATCGGAAAATAATGAACTGGGATGGCCTTAGACCAGGTCCTTGATTGTTGGGGCCACTGTAATTACCTAGTGAATCCATGGGGGGCTGAGGTTATGCTATTCATAAACTTAGTAATAATTCTTAAAGTTCAGATGCTATTACACATGTGTACAATCTAGCAGCAGGTTCGAAGTTCTTGATAGTGGGATACTACAAAATTTTATCAAGCCCAACCTCCCCACACTCTTTCCTCGGAAGATGGAAAAAAGAAGCTACTGTTAGTTGTAAAGAATGTATGCTTTCGTTATGCTGATTGGCGATTCTTGTGACGCTGGTGAACTAAAATGGCCCAGGTGTATTGCACTTTTCTACAAAACAAGGTCACACGGTCAGGTTTGTAGTGAAAGACGTCCTTCGGTGGACTGCAACACACTCAAGTGAGACACATGATTCGGCATAGATCGTGTATAAGTAGAGCCATAGAGGTTTTCACAATTGGGAGTATTGGGTTCGAGTGTTTGCAGATGTTCTAGGTTTTATATTTTTCTATGAAAATTTGAATACGAATTGCGATAGATCTATTTATCATTTAGGAAAGGTTGAAGAGGCTGTTTTAGGTAATGAAATATGGTCAAGAGTTTCATTTACATCAATACATCTGCCACAAATATATAATGCCGAAGTTAGCAGGTGGAGATCTACAGATAATGAGGACTTGTAGTTCTAAAATATGGTGTTATATGTTCTATAAACAATGCTTATCGGTAGCTTCAAAAACTGTAATTTCTCTTTAAGATGAGGGAATCATTGATGGTTTCAGAGGTAGGTGGAATTTTTTTATCTTCTAACAGAAGCTTAAAGACAATTATTGCAATGGATATGTATATTATAATTAGTCAAGTATATGGTTAGCCCTCTTGAAAATTAAGGTGCAGGAAATCTAGAAGATCCTAATGGGGTGAATACGGCACTCGACTACGTTATTTTTACTACTTTCCTCCACAACCTTGTACCTTGTAGTAATTTTGCTTTCTCTCTTCAGTGAAAGTCAATTTTCCTTGTTTGCATATTTTTTCTGTGACAATTTTATTTTCACACAAGAATGGTTTCTTCAGTTGGGTTATTCCAGTTTGAAGTGCAACTAATTTGTGCTAGTTATGGCTTCCCTTAACAAACCCAGATATCGGTATATCAGCAAGTTGACTATTAAAATACTTGAAGAAGGATTTGATTTGAAAGGACATTTACTGGCATTGCGGCGATACCATTTCATGGAATTAGCAGACTGGGCAGATTTGTTTATCATGTCCCTTTTGCATCATGTATTCAAACAATTTGGGTTGCCTATTTAATGTATTACGTTTTCAATTGTTTTGTTCTGATAAAACGCTGGTCTGATTATGTTCTCTTTTTCTCACCTTGAAACCAGAAATCCTTTGTGACAGCCGGAGATCAGAAAGTCTCAGCTATTCAGGGGTTACTAGAGATGTCAGTTCAGAGATCTTCATGTGAAGGAGACCATAATAAGGACCGTCTATTCGTGTACATGAAGGGAAAGGGAAATGGCACAATGCCTCTCTCGACGTCTACAATAGGTATCATGGATGGCTGATGCAACAAACTCCTTTTGTTTGTGTTCTCCTACATGTCTTTTATTTCATTCGTACATGAAGTGTTTAGCTTGGTGTTTTACATCCATTTTGTTGTTTGTATGTCAGGACTCGATTCATTTGATTTTTTAGGTTTGGGTTACAGAGTGGATTGGCCAGTCAGTATTATTTTGACCCCACGGGCCTTAGAAATATATGCCCAGATATTCAGCTTTCTTATTCGAGTCAAGCTTGCTATTTTCTCATTAACTGACATATGGTCCTCATTGAAGGTATGTATTTACAAGCACATACTCTCTTTAACACATGCATATGATATTTATGCAAACATGTATCATTACTTGTATCAAAATTACCCTTGAATTTTTGTTCCTGTGATTCTATTATTTTATTGAAACTTGTTTAGGGAGTAGGGAGAAGGAAAAGTGTACGAGGTGTTAATTAAACCTAACACTAAAATTATGTACGAGTACAAGATACACAAAGACTAAGCTACCCTCACTCACAATCACAAAAATATATATCTTCTAACAAAGCTTATGAACATTATTAAATTGTTAACCACCAATTCATCCAAAAGGCTGTCAAAGAGAGGCATCTTCAACACCCCCCCTCCTGTGTAGCCAGACTCTTCTCCATAAGCCGGCTAAATACGTGTAAATATTGTAATCGTTAGGTAGGTACTGATTCTATTGTGTGCTATGATACTAAATTTTAATGTTAACCACCAATTCATCTGAAAACTTAAGATATTAGAGAGAGGGAGAGGGACAACTTTATGTATCTAGATCTTCAAGAAACGTCAATAGCTGGTAACTATACTTTTCATTAACTACTTTGGAGCAACAGACTGCTTCTTCTGTTCGGGTTTTGGGGTTGATTAATGACTGGTTGTACCCCTTGGCTTCCAAGTGGGAGATCTGGGGTTCGAGTCTTTGGTGAGAGGTCGAACCCCCTTTGTTTGTTAACCCACTAACCCCCCACTAATATATACAATGTTGGCCAAAAAAAAAAAAAAAAGATTTGTTCTCTGGCTTTTCTACAAAATTCTAGTCCCGACAAGATAATTATTGCATTGCAAGATATTATTTTTATCTTTTCCCCTGCATTGTGAACAGTTCTGTGTATCAATGTTTCTTTTCATTCAAGCCTGCTGGATTAAAATTGAAAACTTAGGTAATTAAAGATTCTAAAGAAGTACTGTTATACTTAAACGACCTTCAAAAATATCAATGGCTTTAGAAAGGAACTTGATTTGTTGTGTTTATTGGCAAGTGCCAACTAGTCAAATAAATATATCTCCTGTTAGTTTATTCCTTTTTTGCTTTCTTTTTCTGTGTCCGTCTTCATTTGCGCCGTTCCCGTTTCTGGAAATGCATTGATGCTCCCTTACATCCATAATAATCCTTGTTGTTCGCATTCTTGTCATTCAATTTCCGTGTCTGAATGTTAAGTTGTGAACCGTTGTCTCATCTAAAAGTTTAAGCTATTTGGGAGAGGTTTTACTTGGTATACTCTCCATATGCCCCCTCACTTGTTGCCAAGCTCTTCTCCGCAAGGAGGCCAAAAACACATTCATTTATTATGGTTTGTGATTATAAGTAGTTAGTGAGGTTCGAACACCCATTCTGATACCATGTTAAATCGTGTACTTGAGCTTCTCATTAGTTGTTGGCAACAATTCAGCACCAAATTTCAAACTAAGGTGCTCATGAATGAACATTACGTAGAAATTTCATGCATGGACTTTGTTCCTGTGACCTGAGCACTGGATTTAGCTTATTGTGCATACTAGCAAGGGATTAGTGGAAGGCATACCGCAGCACACTCGCATAAAAAAAAAAAATACAAGAAAAAGAAGGAATGATAATTTATAGCCATGCAATGCTTTGAACGTTCATTGTTCAGTTTTGCTGCAATTTTGGCACCATGGGTAAAATTAGCGTATGAAAGTTTCTGGAAATTGACTGAATAATATATTTGATATGTTGCATGTTGCGGATGTTGGTCGACAGGATTTACTACAAATAAGTAATCAGAATCGCCATTCTGAAGCATATGAACCAGAAATGCGACATTTCAGTAAATTAATCACAGTGAGGTATGCTGCATATTTTTCAACGATCAATGCGTACCAATTTATGTTTTCTTCTATTGTCTATCCATTGTGGCATTTCTAAGAGCGTCGATACCAGTTCCCATTTTTGAGAGAATTCCTTGCCATTTCTTAAACATATCATAAAAAATGGCAAATTGGGTGCACACGCACAATACCAAAATTCTCTCATATTTTTTTAGATGCTATGAATATGGCAAAATTAATTGCAAAGTTACCATTTGAGATTGAGAGAGAAAAATATGAGAATGACAATGGCGAAATGGCATACGTGGGTGTAGCACCCTTGCCATTTTTTTTTGGCAAAATGGCACTATTCATTTCTCAAAAAAGAGAATGGCAATAGAAAAATGGTATTCATGGGTGTGCATGCTCTTAAGTCTTGAGTATATTGATTTCTTTGGAAGTGCTTCTGTGACTTTATTTGATGAACTAAGTAGCATTTGTTTAGTAAGGGTGCTTTGTCCGTGTTGGAGTCTGATACTTCTTGGTTCCTTCTAGATTTGTGCCTTCTTGACTGTTTCCATTATAAAAAGGGAAAAAAAAATCACAATTTCGGATACTAGCCTGACCCTTCCTAGAGGGATAATGGTCATGTTTATCTACTAACTAGATTACGTGGTAGGAAAGATTTAGAATAACTGATGACCCGCTTTTTTACCCAAAAGTCCAATATTATGGAAAAAAGATTGCTGCTGATACTTCTTAATTCTGTCATACTTTTATAGAATTCTTTTGTATCTGCTTTTCGTATCACATTTTAATATTTTAAGTTTTGTTTGTGGCCTGCATGGTCCTTTAAGACTCCAAATGTCATTGTAGATGATGTATCAGTCTTTTAGGCAAGGTTGTCAAATCGTATATCGAATCGAGAATTGAAATGGTCCTTTTTGTACTTGCGAGTTGAATCGAATCGTTAATCGCTTCGATTCGGTACTTACTTCTAAAGTACTTGGGAAAGTAAATTTAAGGATTTTGGTGACAATGCATATTGTAAGTGAAAATTTTAGACCAAATCAATAGAAAGCTTGTTTTAGATGATGAGCTGGTAATCATGTGGAGTAATAGGTAAGTTGCTTCTATTGTGACTCGCAAGAGAAGAGAGTTCATGAATCCAACTTATGGTCCTCATTGTGAAAAAGAGTTAGAAGTGAAAAAAAAAAAAAAAAAAACTCAAAGTTCTTCAGGGTGGTTGTATGCCAATTTTTATTTGTCGTTTTTGATTCTCTCAAAATAAATCTCCTGTTTCTTATTACATATGACACTTAATAAGAGAGAAATCTATTTTTCTGATAGTAAATGAGGAGAAACATAGACAAAAAAAAAAAGGCATATGACAGCACTAAAGACGTCAAAATTGTAGTTTGAATCCTTCTCCAACAACAAAAAGGTGAGTCAATTTTGAATTCAGAAAATTGAGGTGAATCGAATGATTCACTGATTATGATCACCGACTCACTGATTCACTGCTATTTCCGATTGAGGCAACCTATTCGTATCGATAACCCACTGAATCGTATCGAATCGTACGGTACGAATCTTGAATTGTACGATTTTGACAACTATGTTTTTGGGTATGCCATTAGTGAAAGGTTACTTAAGTACTTGGTCTACCTTTCGGGTGTAATCCTAGGGCCTTCTAATCTCAAGATCCTTGATGATTTGAAATAGAGTCTCGTATTGCCAAAATATGGAAATAATATGCAACACGTTAGCGTGAAGGCACCCTCACCTTAAGAGCTACTTTTTTGAGGTTAGGTTCTACCCAAGGCCATGTGACATGGTAATAGAGCTTTGGTTTATGAGAGGTCTTGGAGCTACTTCATTTGTATTTGTTCCCAATTGTATGTTCCTTTCCCCCTTTGCATTCGCATTCTTTGTATACGTGGATGTTTACATCTCTACGTTCAAGACGTGATTGCACATGAGGCTGATATACTTAAGTTTCTGGGCCAATTGGTGACTTAACATTCTGAACTGGTGATGGGTAGGTGCATGTCCCTGGCTTGCATGTGGCAAGTGATGCGAGTGAGCACGCTATGCTTGTGAGAGTGTTGTAGGCTCCCCATCTTGACTTTATTTAATGTTTAGGTCCTGCCCCAAGTGTTTTCCATCATTGATGAAGAACGTGAAGAATCCCCCTTGGCAAGCTTTGATTGGGTTATGAGTTCTCAAACACCCGCTAAATACTTTTTCCAAATTTCACCTAAGCCTGAAAACGAATATTAATCTCGGCTTCCCGCAAAATAACCAACTTGGCCTCAATGTTGGGAATGGACGTTTTTGGCTCACTCCTCATTAGCCAAACTTCATAATGTTTAAAATGGTTTCCACTATCTTTTAGTACTTAGAAAATGTTTCCAAGGGAAATGAGACCATTCTACAAAACTTACTTGTATTCAACATGTTTATAAATTACTTTTCTGCCTCCTTTCTGTTTTCTTCTAATTAATTGATAAAAGCTTTCGAATCTGATGTCTGACAATGACTTGCCCCTACTCTCTTGAATTTCAGGCACCAAGTTAATCATTTTGTATCTACATTGCAGCAGTATGTCCAATCGCAGTTATCCCATGTATCCTGGTGCAGGTTTCTGGACTGTCGTAAGCACAAGGTTTGAGGCATCTTTTACTGTGGTTTACAACTAATAGGCATTCAATTTCATTGTTTTTGTTTTTCTAATTGCTCCTCTGGATTTGTTGTCCTTTTTCCCCGTTGTTTTAACCCTTGGCTTTTGTAGGTCAAAGATATGATGGATCTCAACTCAGTTCACATGGGATATCTAACTGATTCCCTGCACATGTAAGTTCATATGTAGTGGTTGCTTTCGAATGAAACATGCTACTCCAAAAACTTTGTAGTAAGTTACGGATACAGCGAAATTTACAAAAGATATGCGAAAACATACTGGTGTACGTTAACAATATTCAGATACATCTTCAGTAAGCTGTTGGCATACCTTTTTTTCCCCCTAAAGCTTTGTGTTTTGATGTGCTACCTGTGATATCAAAAACTAATGTGTTCTATTCCTTTTCGATCTTAACTAGTTTCAAGAACCCACAATGAAAGGAGAGTTGTAGAAGTTTAAATTCAAGTAGTAGTGGGACACCATGGATGAAGAAGATCATGCTCCTCTTTGGAGTTCCGTTATGTTGAGATTGATGTGTGGTTAGACTTTGTGGGATAGAATTAGAAATGGATTAAGGTGGTTTGAAATGTCTATGGTAGATTGGTCAATGCATTAGTTAAGAGGAGCGATATGGTGATGGTAGGTGGTAGCACTTAGGGGAAGGTATACCAAAATTTACCTTAGAGGTGGTAGTTCTCAAGGACTAAGTTTTTTGAAGTTCATTGAACACAATGCCCTTGACAGACCTAAGTGGAGATAACAGATTCATGTAGCTGACCCTAATTGATTGGGGCTTAAGGTTTGGTTTGGTTCAGTATATTGGGGAAACCATTACAAAAAAAAATGAACCATAGAGAGAGGGGTGGTCGTATTAGTTGAGCACATAAGTTCTAGTATTGAACAAATGAATGTTTAGTTAGAAGTTTTTGGGAAATTTATTACACCATCCATGAGCACTAGATGTTTATATTAGCTAGATCAAGGAGATTTGAATTTTTTGCTGGAAGTACTTTGTTTTTGGCATGTATATTAATACTATCTTACTAAAACATTTATTAAAAAAAATACAACTGCCTTGCCTGACCACATTTTATAGTTTTTTTTCGTATAGCTGTCCCTAACTTTGATTTACAAAGCAGCCTGTTTCATTGTCCTAGATCTGCAATGTATATGAAACTCAAAAAATGAACTAGATATTAATGGTCTGCCAGACTGCCAATTAAATAGAAGTTCTTGTTTTTACTGAATAATTTCAAGCATCACCTAGTTAAAGCTTATTCTGTCGCTCCTGATATGTTTTATCAAGTATGATGTCATGATATCCCATGCGTACAACATGATCAAATGAAGCTTATTGATATTGTCGATAAAAATAAAAATAAAAATGAAGCTTATTGATATTCGAGAAGGTACAGAGAAACGGTTTGAATACGAGTATACTATTCAGTATACACTGAAACTGACTTTTTGGCCTATACAATGAACGTTGCTACTGGCAGTTTGTCTCTACGAATACCAGGAGTTATTAATTCTTGGGATTGATTTTGGAGGTTACTTCCCATAGTTCCAAGTCCACCAGCATTTCGGTAGTTTGAGAGTTCAAATCGAAAACTGTTACCATGGCTAACTGAAGTTTCAGAGATATAGCAGGATTGATGTTAGACTCGTAGAAAAGTAAGAATGCTGTGTTTCCTTTCAATCCTTGTGCACTGAACAAGGGAAAGCCTTTAGAGAAAATTAAAGAATAAATAGTGGGTTCATGGGTTCTACTTTCCTGTATAATATACCTTATGTCCTTATCCATATATCTCTGAGAAAATATTTACGTAATACACACATGCACACATCTGGTGTGAATTTTTTGTAGGCAAAGTTTATTTGGTATTTCACTATACTGGGCATTCTTTTTTTCTTTTTTTGATCTATGTAATGGGCATTCCGTACTTGCAAATTTGAGTCTTGTGTGTGGGGAGACATGGTAGACAATGGTTCTAGAAATACTGTCATTTGGTAATGCATGGCTGTGGTGACTTTAAAATTGTTCAGCGAAAGAAAAGATGGATTTCTGATAATTGGATGTGCTTTTGAAGGTTCATGTTGGATTGGGTTGATAATACGGTGAATAAACAACAGTCATGGGTTGTCGAAAAAATGAAGAAGTGGTGGTGATTTTTTTCCTCAGCAGGAGATGATAGTTTTTTAATTTTGAGAGTAAAAGGGTGCACTGTTTCTTTGGAGAGCCAAAATGAAATTTACCCATGTATTAATATTTAGACTTGATGTTGTAATTTGCAAAATATTTCCATCATTATCCAAGACCAAGAATGTCTGCCTTCTACAACTCTCTCTCTCTCTCTCTCTCGTTTTGTTTCTCACTAGAGTAGCGTGTTTTCTATGTTTAAATTGCCAAAAAAATATTTTTTGTGTCATTAATCTTATGCTGCAATATTTTCTTTTCAGATGTTTCTTGTCTGAAGAAATGCAGTCCATCGCCAGCATTATTGATCGCATTTTACAGTGTGCACTGGACTTCAGGTCTTGTTTGACTGGAGCCAATCTCGAAACTGGACTTTCTGGTAGTTTGTTGGGCAAACTTTCTCGAATCAACATTTCCCAGGTGGTTATCATACCCAGATATTCTTTGTTGTTTATTTGGTTTCAATTACTCCCTCCGTCTCATTTTGTTGGGGCCTTTATTGGCAAACCAACTAAGGGATATTATGATTACATGGTCCTTTTGTTAACTTTTCAATTGTGCCCCTTGATGGGATGTTTCTTGAAATCTTAAATTATTTAAGGTTAGAGAAAAGGAGGGAACATGGGAATGTTGCATTTCTTTTTTGAATTTTTTTCAAAATGGACAATTTTTATGGGACATCCCAAAATCGAATACTGGACCATCTTTGTGGGTTTGAGGGAGTAGTAAATTAAGCTATGTGACTCGGCATTTAATGACTTCTAGTCATTATCTGTTAATCCGTCTTTCTAGACAAAGTCGACACTGGTAATTTCTGCTTGCCTACCGCTTACCTAATGTAGGACAGATTGAAAGAAGATTAAGATGATCAAAACACAAAGAAAGGGGCTATTTGAGGCTGTGAAAAGCGGACGTGAATAGTGAAAGAGAACATAAGAAGAAGGGTTTTAAGAAGATAGATCTAGGTTTCACACCTTAGCTACCAAAGGCATTACACCTAAGGCCTCTTTAGCATTGCACCAAAGAATATGATTGCATCACACAATCTTCAAAGCTTTAAAGCTGCAAATTTTTTTTTATCTTCAATCATACATACCTTCCTAATCTCGAAGTACTTCACTTTATAGACTCCTATTGTGTCTAATACCAAACACTATCCTATTCACTAGATGTGTTTAATACCAAAGACTATTCCCATTCCCTAGATGACTAGGTAGGATGAATATGTTATGTAATGGTTACATACATAGAATACATGTCAAACTTCCCTAAATGAAAAGTCACAGCCTTAAATTTTCTAGCCAATGTGGTGCAACCAAAATATTCTATTAGATAATGTAGAGAGAGAAACTCCCAAAATGGGATACAAAGAGATAAACTCTTGATAATTATATTCTTAAAATGATAAAAGCTAACAAAAATGAAAGACTCTTGCACTATTTATACTATCCCTTATACTAAGGACACAAAATGACAATAAGATCCTAAATAGCTACTACATCATGACTCTCCTACTAAAAAGAAACTTGTCCTCAAGTTACGGTAGTGTCCTCCGGGAAATAGGGCATCAAATGTTGCACGTTGAAAGTGTTGGAGATAATCAAATGAGAGGGTAGTTGGACTTGGTAAGTATTATATATGTAGGCCCCTTCTAGTGTGGGATCCCCCGTTTTGTTAAAATGCGGGATCTCTCTCATTCTCACATTTCCCCAATTAAAATTTGATGATCCGAGCCGTTCAATGTGTTTATAACGTATTTTTAAGGGTCTGTACGAGGAATCATAAAAAAAAAATGACCGGGAAGGGCTTCATCCGAGCAGTATTTCATAATAACCGTAGATATATAGTTTATCGAATACTACTTGGAACAAGCCCTTCCCGTTCATTTTTTTTTAATGATTCCTAGCGTGGACCCATAAAAAACATTTTAAATGAACGATTCAGATCATCAAAATTTAATTGGAAAATGGGATTCCTGCATTTTAACAAAATGTGGGATCCCACACTAGAAGCTTGGTGCGTGTGTGTGTGTGTGTGTAGTGAAAGAGTAGAAAAAAAAGCTCACTTTCACTAACACTAGACCATATAACTCCTAACAATGTATGTATAAATTTTTGATATTTTTTTGGTAAAAAGTATTGTGGCCAAGTTTGTTAAGATTCTCCTTGATGAAAAATGATGAATGCGGGTATTGATTAGCCTTGGTCCATGTGTAAAAATCACATAAAAGTGCATGAAAAGTATGTAGATAGTTGTGACTTGTGAAAGTGCTTTGAACTATGCAAAATGCTCTTTGAGTTGATAAATTTTGTGGCATTACCTTCACCTTAATGAGCACATGACTTTGTACTGAAATAATAGTGTATAAATTCGTAGTTGTCACACCCCAAAACGGGAAATGACCGGCCGTGAACCACAAGGCCAACTTATGGAACACGCAGCCTAAAATAAAATAAACTAATGAATACTAAGAGACCATTCTTTATTTCATAAATAAAATGAACTAAATTGTCTCAACAAAACATGGGGCATACCATCCCATGAACCAAACGATAAAAATGATCACCAATAATGCCATAAATCCATTCATTTACCAAAAAGGTTTAACCAGGTGCGGAAGCAAATAAATTAAATAACAAAGTTACGATGCATGCAATATCCTATGGAGGTCGACACAGTAGTTCCCCAAAACGCAGCCAGAGTCCTCACCTATCGACTTGATTTTCCTGAAAATGGTGTTGGAATAAATCCGTCAGCTGACAAGCTCAGTGAATGACAAACATGTATATTAGATAAAGTTCTAAAACATGGATTAAATTAATTTACTTATCATCATAATTTGGCACACACGATGTAGGAACAATAATAATAATAAATCTTAATGGTGATTGCAAAATGATATCCAATAACAATGGGGAACCACAACCAAATAGTACCATGGCTAACAAATAATAATCTCAAGATTGGATCCAATATCGAACTTAGAGTCACCAGGTGTTGGCAAACCGTGGTACTCTTCCAAAAGTCGATCCGGCGAAAAGTTAGCCGTTGAGCAAAAGGGTCACCGGCCTAACCCGGGTCTCTTCCCTAATGGCCAGGGTCACCTACACAAAGGAATAAATTCCCTGGACTTCCAATAATAAAAGCTCCCAATAATATCCATAAAGTTCTCACCAAAAAGAATACTTTTTATCGCGTGCCAATTTAAAGAACCAAATAAAAATAATTCTCTTTTCCAATTAACAATTCTATTTTTTTTTTTAAAGAATAATTTAAGGGACACGGGGATGTTTCGAAAGTATGTAACACACTTAATCACTCACCTGGGTCGAAAGACAATGCAACTCGAACACGCCAAAAAGAGGCTAACCTGTACAAAATAGAAAATATGAAATAACTAACTATATCAAGTATAGAATTATCCCTGGTAATATAGAACTATCCCAAAATGTGATTAAACCCAAAAATAAGACTTATCTAAGTCACCAGGGCATTACAACTTCAACTGATCAATACCCAAGTCCAATTAATTAGCCTCCACGTACACCCACCTAATCCTATGCTAACTCCCAAAACACATGCAAACAACAATTCTATTCTTTGAAGCACTATCTTCCAAAAACAAGTGATAAAATATGATTACCAAATTACATCAATAAACTTCACCGACCGCTCGCCACCACGCACAACGTCCAACTATCCCTAACAGAATAACAACCTATCACCGCATACAAGACAAATCTCAAATCCACATTTGCTTATTCGAAAACTGCCACAATTGGATAACCAGAATATTAAAAGTAGCCCCCAATGCTCTAACCAATGTCAAGCTCTACTTCAGCCAAAACCCGACCTTGTATTAAAAACCATTAACGTGTCAGGGGAAAGAATTAAGAAAAGTTTAAACGTCCACGTACCGCACGATCGATGTTGCCGTTCCTGAGACTGCTCGGCCCTATCTTTGAAGAACTGGTCAGAGGTTAACTTAATATTAACCCGAAGTCTCTCTTAATAGCACAACTCTAAAACTACCCATTAATGCCATACACCCCAATTTATAGGTAATGCAGTTAGGGCCACGTAATTAACTAATAAAATAAATAAATATGTTTATTTAGCCTAATACTAGAATATTGCACAATAATCCATTAATTTTAGACTCACATCCTCAAAGCTATGATAATGTCGATAATTCCTGTAAAATAATAATAATAATTAAAAAGAACCCCACCAAAAAGGCAAATTCCTAATCGAATAATTAATTATTAGGAAAAGAAAAGTCGGGGCGTCACAATAGTTGTTTAAGAGTTACAGAACACAACATTATCAAACTTTGATCAGTTATACTAATCGTAGAGTATAGGGCATTTTTGTAATTGCCTTCTTTTTGTAAATGGGGGGCTTGTTTCTAATATATTTATTTATTATGATTTTTTTTTTGAGTTTTATTTAAATTTTTGTTGACCCAACCCTATGAAATTTCTGGAGCCGCCACTTCTTTTGTCTATTGGTCGAGCCTTGTGTGGTATGGACTTCAAACTATTTATTTCAATTTGTGCCAGTTACCCTTCTTCCCATAGTCTAGGAATTACAGATATGAGTGTTGGACTATGGGGTACTACACGGTACAACGAGACAAATGTAGAAATGTTTTATAGAAATGTTGTTCTTATGATATTAAGTATGGTATTATGTAGAGAAGTAAAACCAAATGTAGGAGAATCAATTTCATAATTTCGTTATTTCAATCGAATATTCAATACATGACAAGTGACCAGAACATTGTGAGTTTTATTTAAATTTTTGTTGACCCAACCCTATGAAATTTCTGGAGCCGCCACTTCTTTTGTCTATTGGTCGAGCCTTGTGTGGTATGGACTTCAAACTATTTATTTCAATTTGTGCCAGTTACCCTTCTTCCCATAGTCTAGGAATTACAGATATGAGTGTTGGACTATGGGGTACTACACGGTACAACGAGACAAATGTAGAAATGTTTTATAGAAATGTTGTTCTTATGATATTAAGTATGGTATTATGTAGAGAAGTAAAACCAAATGTAGGAGAATCAATTTCATAATTTCGTTATTTCAATCGAATATTCAATACATGACAAGTGACCAGAACATTGTGATGGAATGTGGAAGCTACCAAAAAACAAAGAATGCATGCAATGTGGAAGCTACGAAAAAACAAAGAATGCATCACAAAATTTGTCACGTGTTAGAGTTAACATGGGAGAACATATAACAACTCAAAATCAAGGCTGCAAATACCCAATATTTTTAAAAAATGTACGAAAAATAGACCCGAATGTATTCCAGCCGTATCTTTCCTGCATCCCTTGTGAATTGAAAACAAGAAAACATAATTGTTGGACACTTTTTTGGCATATCGGATACATATCCGGCTGTATCAGGCGTATATCTGTCTCTGATTTGTGTACGCCCTATTTTGAAGTATTCGTGCTTCCTAACCAAAGTACAAAACAAGGTCTTAATGATCACTAGTAAGCTTGCCTGTGCAATTTTTGCGTGTCGTATCTCCAATGAATAAATTGTCGATGAGAAAATTTGAAGGAGTTTGAGAGGAGAGATGGTACCCTCTCTAATATATGTATAAGAGCATATCTAGTAAGGGCTCCTTTATATAGGCTATGATGCGGGATTTTTTGTTTGGGATCGAATTTCGACGATCCGAACGGTTAGATGTGTTTAAAACGTGTTTTTAAGGTCCACCGCGAGGATTCGTAAAAAAAAAAAACCGGGAAGGGCTTGATCCGAGCCGTTTTCGGATCGTCGAAATTCAATCCCGAACAAAAAATCCCGCACCGTAGAGTTTAAGGGAGCCCTTATTGGATATTTGTTGTATAAAAATTATATATGTGCAGTTTTTATCTAAAACGGATCAGATCAAGCCCTTCTGGATATTGTTTTTTGGAGATTCCTCGCGGGAGCCCTTGAAAACACGTTTTAAAAACATTGAGCGGTTCGGATCGTCAAAATTTGTTTCAGAAAGTCGAAAATACCCCTAGGTCCGCCTATAATCTTAAATAAGGGTCCCTTATTAGAAGTTTATTGTGTATATATATATATATATCAGTCCACTTCCTATCAAGGATCCCACAAACTTTTAAAATACGGACCTCCACTTTCCTGACTAAATCTCGACGATCCGAACCGTCCAATGTGTTTAAAAGGTGTTTCTAAGGGTCCCCGCGAGAAATCAGCAAAAAAATTACCGGGAAGGGCTTGATCCGAGCAGTTTTTCATAAGATAACGATTCAGATCGTCGAAATTCGATCGGGATCTATGAGGTGTGGACGAAGTCCGAATTTTAAGGGTTTGGATAGGAAGTTTAGTGTGTGTATATATATATATATTTATATTATTCTTTGTCAGATATGATATCTGAGCATTTGTGTAACTGTATATGAATTTGAGATCTGCGAATATTAGCATGGTTATAATTTCATTTTTCTCAGAACTTGTTCTTGGTAGCTTCATTGCAGTGTCAAACGTTGCTTATTATGTTTGGAAAATTAAAAAGTCTGACTTTATCAACGAAATGTTGGTTTTTGACTTGCAGGTAATTGCCATACAACAGACGTTCCATAAAAATCTCAAAGAGTTGTATGTGTGTTATCTCAACACACCAAAACACACGGAGTTTGGTCTTTCCTGTTTCTGGCATTATCTCAATTATAACGAGTACTACTCAAGACTTCGGTAACGATAAAGTTCGCCCTACCATCTTTTGGCCAAACGCTCTGTTCCACTCTACTTATAATGAGCGTGTAATTGTGATCCCTCTCTCCTCAGGCTGACCCAGAGAGGTTTCTAAAGTTGCCTTCAACTGCTGTTAACTTGTATAGTGCACCCTGAGATTTTTGGGGCTTCTCACCTTGTTCTGCTTCTGTTAATGCTCAGTTATGGAGGTCCTGATCTTCCAATGTTGTAAATTATCTTCTGGAGTGGGAATGCTGCATCTAGCCCACCTTTTTAAGGATCCTGAGATGGTGGTTCAACATGTGAATTATAAGGTTCGAAAGGTGTGAATTGTAGTAATTTAATTTAAGTATATATGGAGGCTGATAACTGGGTTCTGGAAGTTGTGGGAATGGAAAAAAAAAGTCCCCTATTTCCCCAAAGTCGGAAATTTATTGATGTATGATCTCTATTACGTTATTTTCCTTCTTCCTTTTCCAAAAAAAGAGAGTAGTTTTCAGGTACCTCGAGATGTAGCGTTCTGGTGAGTGGGAGCGTTTATGATCCAAATCCCTCGCTTTGTAAAGCTCAACGAGAAGAATATCAAGTCTGTTGGGCATCGGTAACTATGTAATTGGATGAAATTTGTTTTTAATTATATTTTCAGAGTCATGTTTACCGTTCATATATGTGAGAACAAGGTACTTTGATTAGCCCTTTTAGGCGTTTTTCCAGATCAAAAAAAAAAAGAGGGTACTTTTGTCACAAGGTTATTGATCTATGATGAACGTGATTTTCTTAAGAGATGATCTGCACTTCCTTGAGTTCTATAGATTGTGTGGTTTGGATTTATTTTTGGGCTCGGGAAGGTCCATTTTCTAGTCTACAAGTGACTTAATATCGTGCAAGGAATGTTGTTTGACTGTTCTGCTTGTTAGCCTTCTGGTTGACTTTCTCAGTCATTATATGTTTTGGCAAAAATAATCTTTATTCAAAATTTTTTTTTTTTTGCATTTCTTAGTTGTGCATTATTGGTTCGTCTCAACGAGAGAAATCTAAAAAGTAAAAATTATTGTCAATTTTTTTAAAAAGTTCACTTTAAAAAAAAAAATTTGTGAATTATTTTTGTCTTTATTTACAAAAATTTTAGTTGGATTGATAATTTTGTACTCTTTAGATTCTTTTTGTAGAAACAAACCAATAATTCCCAAAAAAAAAAAAGACCGAAACCAACAAATGCAATTTTTTTTTTGAATATGGACAGAACAATAATCCATTTGGATTACTTTTGCCACACCCCTATTTTTTATGCTGTGGTGACTGAGTCATTTTATTCGTAATAAAATTGCAACAAGAAAATTAAAAGTTTAAGGTTGAGTTTCGTTTCCTAAAATAAGTCAAGGAGCTAAAATTTATTTTTAAAATTTGTCTTTATTAAAAAAAAAATCGCGTTTATTAGTTCTAAAATGTGCTAAAAGTTGGTCCTTATCCAAAAAATTTAGATAAAATTCATAATTTTTTCTTTTCCGATTTCTCTCGTCGAGACGAATCAATAAGCTACAAAAATTTGATGTAAAACTACCAAAACGATTTTTTTTTTTGAATAAAAACAAATTTTAAATTAAAATATTCAAAACCCCATGATTTTAGGTAACTATATCCCACCTAATTAGGAAAACAACATCCCACCTATTTAGGCAACAATAATTATGTATGTTAATCATATCATTAATTAAGGGTAAAAAATGTATTTCATAAGTAAAAATGATGAAAACATAACCATTCGAAATGACAGAGATGAAAACTTACGTGCTATCTCTAATAAGATGATTATTTAATTACCTCATTAAAGTTTCCATAAACGCTAAATACAACCAAAAAGCCATAAAATAAAATAAAAACTACAGCAACCAAAGCCCATAAATAAAAAAAAAAAATACATCAACATGCTCTACCGTTATATGCTATCTTATTCCATGTTCAGCAACCAAATTCCAAACAATAGAACAAAACCTATGTTTTGTTTTACATAATGCTTTGTTTCATACTTTGTTTTATGGAATTTGAAATTTGAATCTGATCCGCCCTATTTTACATACACACTAAGATATAGAGTTAAAAAATAATTTATAACAAGAGGTAAAATTATAATTTACCAAATATATATATAGACATACACATACCCAACTTCTAGTGAGTGATCCCATACCTTGCTTAAAGTGTAAGAATCACTGAATTCTAAACTTTCCCGATCAAGTTTCGACGATCTGAATATATATTAATAACTTAAAAATATCTCATGGTCTGATTCGGTTAATCCACAGTTTTATAATAAATCACCGTGGACTAAACCGTATCTCATGGTTTTTTAATTTTTTAATCCATGTCTATAGCATTAATCCACGAATCCAATCCAAAACGTGCGGTGCAGTTTGGTTCAGACAGATTCACAGTTCACGGGTTTTTTGAGACAACCCTAATCTCTTGGGTATTTAGGATATCCCCAATGGCATGATCAAAAGCAAAAGGTTACAAAGTTAGCAATGTTGGCCTAAAAAATGACTCACAATGAAATAATCAAACTTGGCAACCTTTTAACCAATAACCAAATTTGAACCGTTTAATAACCAAAGTTAGCAACATTTATTTTAATAACAAAAAATAGTGGGTCATACTCATAAAAGTTACTCCATATGATTTTTGTTTGTTGAAACTCACTCTCCATAAAGCAAATGCTTTATTGGTAGGTGAAATCCACTCTCCACTTTAGCAAGTGGTTGTGCATGTGCATTTGACAATGTTGGTCACTTCATGGATTTTAACAAAGTCTCTCCACTTTCACTTATTTTACTAAAATGCCATTCAATAGACCATTAGATTGAGAAGAAAAAAACTGACCGGTAATTCATTTTGATTAAGCTATTGTGAAATTTAGGGTTGCTAACTTTAGCTATGCCCTAAATGGATAATCAAAAGCTGATGTGGCAAGTTTTGTTTATATTTAATTATGTCATTGGTTGTACCCTCAGTCCTAGGGATGGCAATGTGTCAGGTCAGGTCGGGTATTGCCATATCCGAACCCATTACCCGAAACTAGATGGGTACCCAGAACCGAACCGAAACCCGAACGGGTAGGGGAAATTGAAACCATAACTGAACCAATCAAGGATCGGTTCGGTTCGGTTACTTCCCATTAAATTAGAAAACAAAATAAAAATGAAATAATTATGAATGAAATTCAAGTATGAAAATCAGTTAAACTGGAAATGCCACAAATTCGTCAATTAAAAAGGTATGCAGATATGCATCTAGATATTTTAAATGCAAAACTAATATACATCTAAGTAGAAATTCAATGTATTGAAGCTATACACAGCTAAACTTCTACATATGAAGGGTAATTATGGAATTACACATATCCGGTTCGGTTCGATTTGGGGAACGGTTAGGTTATCAGCTCAAACCAAAACCAAACTGAACCTATTCGGTTATCTCATATCCAATACCACACCAGTACCCACGGGGAATATTTCTGTTATGGTTCGAGGAAAAAACCGGTTATAATTCGGGTACCCATTAGTTCGGTCAAGATTGTCATCCCTACTCAGTCTTGATTCGTGAAGAGTCTTCATAAAGCAAATAAACAATACGCAATTGTTTTCCCCTTTCGAAGACAAACATATGCAATTGATAATGATAGAACCTCGTAACAAAAAACATGGCATATAATTAAAAATCTAAACATCTCAATAAAAAAAAAAAGGTACAAATGAAACTCTCACATCTAATCAGTTGCACCAAGTGATTAGATAGAATCCCTATTTTTGGCAATGAAGAGAATGCTATCAAAACTCGTTGGAATGTCGCCGGAAGCTCATAGGAGACTCATCGGAGTCTTGACGAAAACGACCCCTGACAGTAGATTAATAATAATCAGTGAAAAAAAATTATTGTCCAAAAATCTATGAAGGACACAAAGGGAAGTGCATTCTCTCTTTTGAAAGTGGGAGGGAAGCTTCAAACCCCTGTTCCTAAGAATAAAATAGCCTGATCTACGCTGTGAAAGTATTTTTGGAGCTCACTGGAAAAGTCGTCGGAGAAGTTTTGACAATCCTAGATAGAGAAGCTCTGTAGCAATACATAATTGAACGTAAAGATAGATATGGAAGTCACCAACTGAAAATGCCGCATCTTTTGTCAGAGTACATGCATTTTTGTCAGCTTCATGGTGTATGTGCTTGATCGACAAAGCTTCAAAACACCCCCGAGTGTTGAAAAACTTTGCCAACACATTTAAATGTTAGACTTCATCTCATATCGCTCCAAGAAATTTTGGGTGACCTAACCTCATGTGGTCGAGTCTCCGTCGTCTGAGTCAATTCTCTCACCTCCGCAGTGGTGGTGGAAGTAGTGGTGATTTTGATTGATTTGCTCGCAATGTCCGTATGTATACAAAAACCTAGTAAATTCATGAGCTCAAACCCAATGAAATTCACGAGGTTAAACCCAGTGAAATTTACAAGCTTAGACTATCGAAATTCACGAGCTGGAAGATAATGAAATTCACATGGTGATGGTTGTCGTTTAAAATCAAGTGAAATTTGTTAGCTAGTTGTGTTTTGCGAAATTCACGAGCTTAAACCCGGTGAAATTCATGAGCATAGTGCTAATGAAATTCATGAGCACGAATTTAATGAAATTCATGAGCTCGAAGCTAATGAAATTAATGCAATTCACAAGTCTAAAGCTAATGAAATTCACAAGTCCAAAGCTAGTGAAATTCACGAGTTCAAACCTAGTGAAATTCATGAGCTGAAAGTATTGAAATTTTCGAGAGCTCAAACCCTGTGAAATTTCACGAGCTCAAACCCAATTAAATTTCATGAGCTCACCGACCGGAGTGAATGTTGGGTTGAGGTGGAAAGTGTGGGAGGTGGGAGGAGAGTAAGTGTAAATTTGTGTTTAAAGGGCTAAAGGGTAATCAATATGGTCCCCTATTAGATTTGCACGTAATAGAAATGAGCAACTCTCCTTAATGTGAATTAAAGAGTCCAAATCTAGACTTAGACGTAATTTTCTGATTTAAAAGTATGTTGAAATGTGTGAAAATGTATAAAAATAAATGTAAATGGTGCACTGGAATGTGTATTTTTTTATTTTTGGGTAAATAGCAAAAACACCCCCTCATCTATCAGGGACACCCTCTCATCTATAAACTCAGCACTCACACCCCTTCATCTATGAACCGTTAGCAGGGACACCCCTCCACGTCATTTCCATCCAAATCTCATAGAATTGGATACAATTACGTGATTGCACCCCTCTCTTATTAGGGCAAACACTTTCCATCTCTCCTCCAATTTGATCAAACAACAAGCCAAAAATGTAAGTCTGTACTTCTCCCTTCTCTCAATGAAATGGAAGGCCATCAAACCCAAACCCTAATCGATCGACAGGGAATCTCTCCTCTAATTTCGATTTATGGCCTCTCCCTCCCCCTTGTCTGTGTTACTCGATCTCTGACCTCCCTCCATTCTCGATCTCTGAGCACCATACTCCATCTCAAAATAGGTAATATTCTTCCAAACTCCAATCTCGATTTCTGGCCTCTCTTCCCCTTTAGCATTTTTTTTTGTATTGGGTTTTGTTCCAATTAATTATTTTTGGATTTCTAGGGTTTCGTAAAAGGGCTTTGTGCCTTTTAAGCATTTCTAAGGTTCACTGAACGGTATTATAATAAGTGGGTTTGCAATTGTATACTAAAATAGCATTTGTTTACTGAATTGTTTACAATATTCATGAATTGTTTACCATATTCATGTATTGTGGTCTTTTCTTGAGATCTGGGAAAAGAAGAAAGAAAGGAAAAGGGGGGGGGAGATAGACTTTTGCCCAAAATCTGGGTTTGGATGCCTGATATTTGGAAGTAAGAGTAAAGGAAATTTTCCCTCCAAAATGAGAAGGTATATGTGTCTCAAATATGTTGTAATCCATTTTCCATCCAAAAAATGGACGGAAATGACGTAGAGGGGGTGTCCCTGCTACAATTCATAGATGAAGGGGCGTGAGTGTTGAGTTTTATAGAAGAGGGAGTGTCCCTGCAAAATGGTGATAAATGAGGGGATGTTTTTGCTATTTATCCTTTATTTTTTTGTGTTCTTATTGTGAACCAATTTTAAATCAATGTGTTAAAGTGTGAGTACGGGGAAAAATGCCCGGTTGCAGGAGATCCCACGCCATATTCAAATATTCCATTGTGATCCTGATGGTTCCTCAAAATTACTACTCCACTAAACACCTGTTTGCACAAATTTCCAGCCACGTGACCAGTCTTCAATATCTATACTGCACGAGAAGAATTTGTATGAGTGTATACGGTACACGTGATATCTGAAGTGGTATCCAAAACGCTCTATCACATCATTCTATTTTAATAATCACTGGTGCATATGTTAAAAAAAAAATTTACGAAAAAGTTTAAAACTCTTCTACTTTTGTTAAGCAATACGTACAATTTTATATTGTTTGAGTATAAAATATGTGATCACTTAATAATATGAAAGACCTCTCTATTTTGGTCAACTCTTGTTTAAAAACCGGACGGTTCAAAATTATTTTGGACAATGACGATGCGCCCCAAGTATCATGGTGCGGGCGGGCACCCAAAACTTTCTCCCACTCCACTGACATATCATTCTGACTTTACAAATAAAATACAGAAAGAAAAAATGTTCGCATTCCGATATCAAGTTGACCACTTTCATTGTTTGTAGGGAGTATTATATACTCCCTCGCATTCCGATATCTGAAAAATTTTTCTTTATTTTACCCTTCAATCATTACACTTTTTGTTTTTTTTATTATTTTTAATTTTGTAAAAGGAAATTCCTTAACAAATACCCATTTAGTTTTAAAGTACATTTTTTTTTATATAAAATTGGGACAGGAGGGAGTAATTCTGTCTTTCTTTTGGTGGGTCTAGCAGGATAGAGACTCAGCTGAATGTATGTTGGGCATGGAGGAGAGAGCAGCAGCAGAAGCAATAGGAGGAGGGGACACTCTAGTCTTTGCAGTTAATGGAGAGAGGTTTGAGCTCTCCACCGTTGACCCTTCTACTACTTTGCTTCAATTCTTGCGTTCCCAAACAAGGTTCAAGAGTGTAAAGCTCAGTTGCGGTGAAGGTCTCTCTCTCTCTCTCTCTCTCTCTCTTCTTCTGTGTGTGTGTCTTTTTAAATTTGGTATGTGTGTGTATGGATTGGTGGGGGAATTGCTGTATTGCAATCTGGGTTTTTCGTTGGTCATTGATTGGTGGATAGATTTTCTTGTTCTGAAAGTTTACCTAAAGCACATTGACTAAAGTAAGATGATTTGATTTGTTTCTTCTTCTTACGCTTTTCGCAATAATGGAGTTTCTCTTTGTTTTGCTCTTTTAAACTACAAAAACATAACTTCCAATAATTACATATGGTTTCCCTTTTCTTGGCAGCCAAAGGAAGCATTGCTTTGATTAGTTATGCAAGTATTTTTGCGAACTAAAATCATTTTTCTGAAAGCTAACGAAATTTATAATGCGGAATAAATATGTAAAGAATAGATAATAAATTAGCTCATAATAGATATAAATTTCTGTTTGAATTAAGACAAAAGGATAAAACTTGCAGATCAACCTTACTCCCCTCTTACTCAATTTGTTTCTGCTCCTTAAGTTCAAATCTATATAGTTCCAATGGAGTATAAGGAATAGCAAAGAGGAAATGTGGGACACAAATAGGAAAGTGTGGAGAGTAAATTATTTTGGGGGCAAACAAATCCTATTCTTGGATCTTGGTCGCGATATCGAAAAAAGAAATCTTTTTATAGATTCTTTGAGTTTGTATGGATATAAACGACTACAGTATCAGAATTTGATTTATTAATTTTTTTTTTTTTCCATTTTCTTTTATTGTCGTCTTTGTTATGTTTCCTTTTTACCAATTGAAGAGGACAGGAACCCAGGATTGAAAAGGCAGTCTTAATGTTCTTGAAAATGTGGAGAGAGTACTTAAAAGAAGAAGAGAGGGAGAGTGAAAGCACAGGGAGAGAAAACATAAAATTTAAAAAGAAGAGAGATTACCTATTATTTAGAAGAGTCTGTACGGCCATAAGATGTATAGAGAAGAAGAAAGAACAAGTTTTGTTTGGCAGAGAAGATGCTTAGGCAAGAAAAATAAATGGAGATAAAAGGAAAGTTGCCCATTAAAAGGTGGGCATGTGGCAAGTTTTTGTCAAGACACAAGGGCACTTTTTTATAGGCTTCAACATTGCTTTTAGTTTACACAAAAATCGTCTAATATGATTTCATGTTACATTCTTTGCAACCAAGAAGCAAGGCAAGGTAATTTTTCTGGTTGGGCTATTTTTACGTCAGTTGTTTGTGTTTGTTAAAATCTTATAGGGCATCCTAGTTTTCCTTAATACTGACATCGCGTAAAATGTATTAATTTATTGTGAAAAGTATCATTCATTTAGTTAAGGGATACTCACTCTTCAAATTCTGATGGTCACAGGTGGATGTGGTGCTTGTGTTGTTCTACTATCGAAGTATGACCCCATTCGTGAAGAAATAGAAAATTTTACTGTGAGTTCATGTCTTACACTTCTTTGCAGTGTAGATAGGTGCTCAATTACTACAACTGAAGGCCTTGGAAATAGTAAAGATGGGTTTCACCCAATTCACCAAAGGTTGTCTGGTTTTCATGCATCTCAATGTGGGTTTTGTACACCGGGAATGTGCGTTTCTCTCTTCTCAGCTCTTATCAATGCGGAAAAAACACCACGGGTGGAGCCCCCTCCAGGATTCTCCAAGCTCACAGTTTCAGAAGCTGAAAAGGCTATTTCCGGGAATCTCTGTCGTTGTACTGGGTATCGACCAATTGCTGATGCCTGCAAAAGTTTTGCAGCTGATGTTGACATGGAAGATTTAGGAATCAATTCTTTTTGGGAGAAAGGAGAGAGTAAGGAGGTGAAAGTAAGTAAATTACCATTTTATAACAAAAGTGAACAAATTTGTACATTTCCTGAGTTCTTGAAAAATGATATCAGGTCTTCCATGCTTTGTTCTAAAAGATATTCTTGGTATAATCCTGTAAGTGTTAAGGAGCTTCAGAGCATGTTGATGTCCAATTCAGATGACAACAACACACGGGTAAAATTGGTTGTTGGTAACACCGGGGCGGGCTATTACAAGGAAATAGACCACTATGACAAATTCATTAGTCTGAGGTACATCCCTGAGCTCTCAGTGATTAGAAGGGATCATATGGGAATCGAAATTGGAGCAACTGTGACGATCTCAAAAGCTATCTTAGCTTTGAAGAAAGAAAAAGACGGTGAGTTTCATCCCCATGGTGAGGCAGTGTTTCAAAAAATTGCTAACCATATGGAGAAGATTGCTTCAGGGTTCATCCGAAACTCAGCCAGTGTGGGGGGAAATTTGGTGATGGCACAGCGGAATCATTTTCCTTCAGATATTGCTACAATACTTCTTGCTGCAGGTTCATCAGTGATTATAATGACTGATCTGATACATGAAAAGCTTACATTAGAGGAATTCTTGGGAAGACCTCCTTTAGACTCCAGAAGCGTGCTTTTAAGTGTACACATTCCATGTTGGGAAACTACTAGAAATTGTTCTACCAAGACAGACACCAAGTTGCTGTTTGAAACCTATCGTGCTGCACCAAGACCCCTGGGCAATTCGTTGCCCTATTTAAATGCTGCATTCTTGGCTGAAGTCATTCCTTGTGAAACTTCAAATGGAGTTATTATAGACAATATTCAACTGGCTTTTGGTGCTTATGGGATAAAACATGCAACAAGGGCAAGAATGGTTGAGGAATTCTTAGGTGGAAAACTATTGACGGTTAATGTTACTTTTGAAGCTATTAAATTGCTTGGAGCCACAATTGTTCCCGAAGTTGGGACTACAAGTGCAGCTTACAGGTCAAGCTTGGCCGTTGGTTTTCTCTTTGAGTTCCTTCACTCCTTCGTCGATGCTTGTAAATTTTCAAATGGCCTGTTGAATGGATGTGGTACTGATAAGCAGTTGGGCCGTATTGAAAATGCAGCATTGTCATTGTCTGGAAAACAGGTGGTGGAATCAAGCCAGAACTATTATCCAGTAGGTGTGCCAATTACAAAAGCTGGTGCTGCCATCCAAGCTTGTGGTTTGTTTCACCACCCGTCTTAAATTTTATTGAGCATGGGCATGGCTTAATTTCTTTTTCTTGATTAAAGTGCTTACAGTTAAAGTTAAACTGCTCACTCATTAATTCAATTCAGTGAACACTTGCAGTAGGACAGAATAACTAGTTTAATTTATTTTAGGTCAGATGTTTTAGAGCCTCTACAGTCTACATACACCAATGTAGACAAACTCCTAAATGTGTACTCTTCATTTTCTCCATTTTGGGTCTGTGGAGTGGGGGCTTGGTTTTGATGAATCATTTCACACTCGAATATTACTTGTTTCCTCTATTCTTCCCTTCCTCTTACTCATTGTTTTAACTGTTTCTACAATATTATTTGTTTTGGGGGCTTTATCCTCTGTAAGACTCTAACTGACCTTTTCTTATTTCCGTTCTTTGCTACTCGTTTTGTCTTTTTCTTAGTTCTTTTCAGCAATTGGTTTGACATAACTGTAATCACAAGTTGATTTGTCTCTACAACCCTCAAATTACTCGAAGTTATTTTTTGCCAATCATGCAGGTGAAGCTGTCTATGTGGACGATCTTCCTTCGCCGACAAACTGCCTTTATGGTGCATTCATTTATAGCAAAAAGCCTTTGGCACGGGTAAAGAGTGTTGAAATCATATCGAAGACACTAAAAGGAGTGGCTGGAGTTATTTCCTTCAGGGATATCCCAGAAGGTGGGGAAAATGTTGGATCCAAGACCATATTTGGTCCTGAACCTTTATTTGCTGACGATCTTACCAGATATGCTGGCCAACCCATCGCGTTTGTGGTAATTTGATGTTTCAATTTTATTGGTTTGGAAATGTATTTGTTCCGTGTTCTTTCAGTTTTCTACTTAAACGGATTCAATCCCTTTTGTCCTGTCATTGTGGTTCATAAAGCAAGTGCAATGATTTCTTTAGGTTGCAGATACGCAGAAGCTCGCTGATATGGCAGCAGAAAGTGCCTTCATTGATTATGACACTGAAAACTTAGAACGCCCTATTTTAACCGTTGAAGAGGCTGTTGAGAAGTCCAGCTTTTTTGAGGTCCCTCCTTTCCTATATCCGACACAAGTCGGTGACTTCTCAAAAGGAATGGCTGAAGCTGATCACAAGATTCTCTCTGCCAAGGTACTTCATATAATTTTTCTCTCCCTTTTGTCTTTTCCTTTGAATTTTCTCCCCTTGCTATGAGATAAATTTCCAAAGTTTTGCTTCGAAGTTGACATTATTATTATGATTCTTAAACCATTTGGATTGTAGAGTCGTTCATTATCTTGCTTAAGTTAAGCTTCTATGAAGTTCCTTTCACATTTGTGGTATGCAGATCAAACTTGGCTCTCAATACTATTTCTATATGGAAACACAAACTGCTCTTGCCGTCCCAGATGAAGACAACTGCATGCTGGTTTACAGTTCGAGCCAGTGCCCTGAGTATGCACACTCCACAATTGCAAGCTGTCTTGGTGTTCCAGATAATAATGTAAGAGTGATTACCAGAAGAGTTGGAGGAGGTTTTGGTGGCAAGGCCATAAGAGCTATGCCTGTAAGTATAAATTTGGCTGATTATGGGTAAATTACCATTATTCTTAAAAGAAGATATGCAACTAGTTCCTTTCTTAGAGCTGTCCGTGGCAAGTTTCATGTGTATCTCTTTGGAAACCTGCTAAGGAAGCTATTTATTTTTTTAATTGCTGCAGACTAACAGTCCCAATATTGGGATGATACTTGTGTTATGCACTCAGGAAATGTAGGAGGAGACTCTTAAGGCCCCCTTGTTTTGGGTTATATTCTTTTGAGTACGCTCCTCATACATTTTATGTTTGTTTCAGCGGCAGCTTCTGGAAATATCTTAACCAAAAAGAAAACAAGTTTAAAATAAATGTTAAATCTTTTTGTTGGTAAAAAGAACACTTGCAGGGAAAATAAAACTGTGTGATTAGATAGGATCTATCCAACACAACAACCAAACAAGAACAGTAAAATAATTGCGAGACACCAAATTTATGTGGTTCCGTAATCAGTGGCGACTCCAGGAGTTCGAAAGCGTGGGATCATTCATAAACATCAAATACTTTTACCAACCATAAATCAAAGAAAAACATCACAGTATTGGCAACTAAAAATCTTGTTCCAACAAAAATCACATTTAAAGCTCAACCTAGTAAACAAAAGATATCATCAAAAGGCATCTATCAATATTCTCTATTTTCAATTTTCACCACTCAAAAAAAAAAGAAAAAAGAAGAAGCTATACAAGCTTCTACAATTGCATTCGAAGCGGTCTCATGTTTTGGAATTGTTGCATGATGATCTCTAGGTCAATACTGTCAAATATATCTCTCTTTGTCTCCACCAAGTTTCTAGTGGGGTCACCCACTCCGATTACTTCCATAAAATCATCACATGAGGGCACATCAACAATGTAGTTCTCAAGTTGATCATCAAGCATCATGAGTTGTAGTGGAGGAAGATCAGCCGGATAGAACCTAGCAAGACAGATCAACCTCTCCTTATCAAAAGAACAAAATGAGTGACTAGGATCAAACAAGCCACACAAAGAAGCAACTTTTATGAACTTTTAGGAGTTATCCAGTGGTGTTACCACCAAATTTAGAGGGTTCATTTATGAATTTTTTAATTTTTTTTATATAGCAGTAGTAATTTTTTTTCCTGTGGGGTTGGCTGACCCCACTCTCAAAACAATGCCGTCGCTAGTGTCCGTCATTTGCCAACATCTACGGTATCCGAGTCCAATTCAATCTTCCACTGTGTAAAAATAAAGGGATTACAATAAGTCACTCTCTAGGCATCCGTACAAGTAGACGATGTCAACATCAAGAATAAACTATTCTTGGCTATACCATAAGTAAATTAATCGTCACCCAAAGTGGATTCCAACTCAATAAATTAAGAAGAGTGTTTAGACCTCACCAATTAACAATCTCAAAGATGCATATCGAGAACAATATACTGGCAACTACTGTATGAAAAATCACATTGATCGGGATTGACAATAGGTCAGATCAAACCAAACCGTTGGTTTTAGATCTGCTTCCTCATGTTGCTGTGATATAAATCCTATGTTTTTATTTTCCACTGATGAACCACTAGGTGCATACTTAATATGTAACAAAAAATTCTTCAGGTTTCAACTGCTTGCGCGCTTGCAGCACACAAATTACGCCGCCCTGTCCGGACATATGTTAACCGCAAGACAGATATGGTAATGGCAGGTGGACGACACCCCATGAAAATAACATACAGTGTTGGGTTCAAATCCAATGGGAAAATCACAGCTCTACACCTTGATATATTAATAGACGGTGGATTTGCAGAAGACATAAGCCCAGTTATGCCACACAACTTGTCGGGTCCCCTTAAAAAGTATGATTGGGGTGCTTTATCTTTTGATATAAAGGTATGCAAGACAAACCGTACAACTAAATCAGCAATGCGGGCCCCTGGTGAGGTGCAGGCATCGTTTATTGCTGAAGCTGTTATAGAACATGTAGCATCAGTGCTTTCAATGGAAGTGGATTCTGTGAGAAGCAAAAACCTCCACTCATTCCACAGCCTGAATTTATTCTATGAAGGTAGTGCTGGTGAATCTTCCGAGTATACATTGCCTTCTATCTGGGATAAATTGGCTACGTCTTCTTGTTTTGATCTAAGGATTGAAATGGTGCATCAGTTTAACAGGTCAAATGAATGGAAGAAAAAGGGTATTTCTCGAGTTCCTCTCGTGTATGAAGTGACAGTGAGGCCTACACCTGGGAAAGTAAGCATCCTCAGGGATGGGTCTGTTGTTGTAGAAGTAGGAGGGATTGAGCTGGGCCAGGGGCTCTGGACCAAGGTCAAACAGATGACTGCATTTGCTCTCAGTTCAATACAATGTGATGGTACTGAAGACCTCCTGGAGAAAGTAAGGGTCATTCAAGCAGATACCTTGAGCTTGATACAAGGGGGTTTCACTGCTGGAAGTACTACATCAGAATCAAGCTGTGAAGCAGTTAGACTTTGCTGCAATATGTTGGTTGAAAGACTAACTCCCATGAAGGATAAGTTGCAGGAACAAATGGGTTCTGTAAAATGGAAGACTCTGATTCTCCAGGTATATACATATGAGCAAGGATCCTCTAACGTTATTCCCTCATGTGATTCTCACTTGAGCACAAAATGTAGCCCGCCACAATCGTATTTTCATGATATGGGCTGTTCATTTTAAAGGTCTGGTTTGTTTAAACCAGTAATACAATAGTAGATTTGTTAAATTAGGGGTTTAATTGTTATGTGTATTGTTTCCTAGGGGTAGTTTAGTACATGTATCTTTGTTGTATCTTTGTTCATATATATACATGAATGAGAAAGGGGCAGACTATGCTCTCACATTTTACACTCACGGCTCTCTCTCTACAACTTTACATGGTATCAGAGCCATGTTCACGATAGATCTGGCCTTGTAGAGGAGGAACGACCGTGACTTTTTGATAATCGATCTCCATAGTCAATCGTGTGAGAGATATCAGTCTTGTGTTCAGTTGCTTAGCCCCTCATGCTGTTCGATCACGGTAGATGATCTACTCTATGTGATCGTAACCTACTGGGTTCTACTCGAAACCACTGTACGACATCCATGGTGCTCCGTCGACGACTACTCTACGACCTCTGGCAACTGTCGACGACGATCGTACTGTGACATTTCTAGAGAGAGAGATACAAAACCAAAGTGTATTGCATATATGTGGTTGTATTGATTACAAGAAGAACTGGTGCTTAAATAGAAAACCTAGGAAACCCTAATAACACAAAATGACCAAACTACCCTTAGGTATTACATGAAACCACTAGAATGCCAAACAAACCCTAATTATACTAAAAGACTAAATAACCCTAACATAAAAGAACATTACAAAATCAACCCTAACATTCTACTTTCACACCCCCGCTCAAACTCATGATGCGAACCCGGAGAGCATCGTGAGTTTGCCAAGCAAGTAAACCAAAACAGATGCAAATTCGGAGAACCCATGCCAGACGGCTGCAAATGAGAGGAACCAATGCCGAACAAATAACATTTGTCAAAGAGATGCCGAACACATATCACTGCAGATAGGAGAAAAGAACCAATGCCGAAGCAGATGCAAATAGGAGTAATCACAGTGCAAAAGGAAGGAAGAACCGATGCCGAACGAGTCTTTGGTTGATTTCGGCTACAAATTGAAGGAAAGAACATTTAACTGTTTGGGTGGAGACAGGAAAGACGGACCAGTGTTCCACGATTGGGTGGGGATCAGACCCAATGTTGAGAGAAGAAAAAACCCGAGAGAGAATTAGATTGGATTTCTAGAGAGACCGGGGAGACAGAAATGCATTGATTTTCCAGAGGAGAAATAGATTCAGATTTTCGACGGAGGAGAGACAACAAAGAGAGAAGAGACCATGGAGAGAAGAGATGAGTCAATTTCAAAGGAACATCGAGAAGGCCCAATGGATTTCGGATGCTATCAGAGATCGAGGAGGGCCCGACAAGCGTATTTTTTGCAAAGTTCCAGACTAGAGTTTTCGATTGAAGGTTACACCATCAAATAAGGCTTTTCGGAGGTCACTCGGAGCCCGCGAGGGTCGCCGGAGATCGACGGAGCTCCGGCGAAGGTCGCCGGAGGCTGGAGTTGCTTTGCATGTGCAAGAGAGGGAGGAGGGAGGAGTTCTTTGTTGATGCGTTGTCATTGCTCTTTCGCGTGATGTTCTTTGGTTGCTACTCGATTTTGCTTTCCGATTGCTACGATTCTTGATTGCTATTGCTATTGCTATTGCTTGCTAAGATCGGAAGTTTGGAACTCATCGGGATCAACCAATACCTGCTCTGATACCATGTGACATTTCTAGAGAGAGAGATACAAAACCAAAGTGTATTGCATATATGTGGTTGTATTGATTACAAGAAGAACTGGTGCTTAAATAGAAAACCTAGGAAACCCTAATAACACAAAATGACCAAACTACCCTTAGGTATTACATGAAACCACTAGAATGCCAAACAAACCCTAATTATACTAAAAGACTAAATAACCCTTAACATAAAAGAACATTACAAAATCAACCCTAACATTCTACTTTCACACGTACGACCTCCAGCGACCCTTGAAAACTTCAGGCGACCACTGTACTACCTCTTTTTGTGCTCGAAACCTACTGGGTGAGTACGTAATCACTGGGTTTGAGTCTTTGAGGTTGTTCCTTTACATTTTCAGTCTGTTTTCTGAAGTTTAGGGCTAGTCTCCACCATGGTATCATAGTGGGCAGCCTCTGTTTGTATTCAAAACCCAGTGGGTGACCACCGACAGCCTCTGATAGGCCTTTGTCTGACGTCGTTTGGTTCCAAAATCGACTGGGTTACTCTCCCTCTCGAAATCACTGGGTCACCATAAGTTGGCTGGGTTGCTCTGAAATCAGTTGTCTGATTTTTTTTTTTGGGGTATGTGACTCTATAGCATCTCGTTTATGGAGTGTTTGCTGTCGACTGCCTTTGATAGGCCTGGTTATTTCCGTTTGTTCTTGAATACCACTGTGTGCACTCGCAAGTGATCATTTCACCCTCGTTGACTGCTGGAGCTCTCTTCTCATTGGTACTCGACCCAGGGTGTCTTTTGCAGTTTTAAGCAATCTGTTACTGTCCTTCTGTCGGTATGGTGGAGGTTGGTGCCCTTTCTCAGGGAGAGTTACAAACTCTTAGGTGCCTATTGGCTAGGCTTGATGCTTCATCTACCATTGCTTCTACTTCCACTGCCTCTGATTTCTTTGCTCACAAAGGTATATATGCTAATGCTTCCACTGCCTCCAACTCCCCTCCTTGGATAATAGATTCTGGTGCAACAGATCATATGACAGGTTGCTCTTCTTTGTTTGACTCTTATTCTACATGTTCTGGTAAGGATAAGGTCAGAGTTTTTCAGGGAAAGGTTCTATTAATTGTTCTCCAACCATTTCCCTTTCTTCAGTGCTTCATGTTCCAAATTTTTCTATCTGTTAGTAGTCTTATCCAATCCTTAAATTGCTCCGTAACTTTTTTTTCTACACATTGTGTCTTTCAGGAACTGGATACGGGGAGGATGATTGGCAGTGGTAAAGCTCATGGGGGCCTTTATTTTTTGGAGTCTGCACCTACTCCTGTTTATCCACCTTTGTCATGTGGTCAAACTCTTGAAGCAGATACGGGTTCTGCTCCTCCCTTGTTACATCAGTGGCATCATAGATTGGGTCATCCATCTTTTGGAATTCTAGAAAAACTGTTCCCTAGTTTGGCTAAACAATGTTCTCGGAGTCAATTCTTTTGTGAAGCTTGTGAGCTTGCGAAACATAAGCGCTCATTTTATGCTCCCGTCAATCACAGAAGTGCTTCGCCATTTATGGTTATCCATTCTGATGTTTGGGGTCCTTCTCCTGTCACATCTTTGTCTGGCTATCGCTCGTTTGTCACCTTTATTGATTGTTATTCTCGTGTCACTTGGGTGTATTTACTAAAGGCCAAAAATGAGGTTTTTTCATGCTTTAAATCTTTTCATCAAATGGTGCGTAATCAATTTGATGCTAACGTTAAAAATCCTCCGTAGTGATAATGGGACTGAGTATATAGATGAGGCTTTTCAGGCATATCTTAATGACTCTGGAATTCTTTTTCAGACTTCTTGTGTTGGCACTCTACAACAAAATGGAGTTGCAAAACGCAAGAATCGCCATATTGCTGAGGTAGCCCGCTCTCTATTGTTCACAATGAATGTCCCTAAACATTTTTGGGGCGAAGCTGTCCTTACTACAACTTTTCTTATCAATCGCATGCCATCTAGTGTTCTTCAGTTCCAAACTCCCATTAAGTTCCTCCCTGGCTGTTCTCGGGTCTCATCTCTTCCATCCAAGGTCTTTGGTTGTGTGTGTTTTGTCCATGCTCCTTAGCACCTTGGTGGTAAGCTAGATCCCAAAGCCCGTAAGTGCATTTTCCTTGGCTATTCTCCTACTTAGAAGGGTTATAAATGCTATCCCGCACTCTCGCAAAACATATGTTTCCATGGATGTCACTTTTTGGGAAACAAAATTCTTTTATCCTCTGTCCACTTCATCTCTTCAGGGGGAGAATGATAGACAGGAAGAGATGAGGGAGGAAGAGATGTTGACATATTATACTCCTGAGTCGTGGTCTTACCCTTTACCTTGTCATAGTGAGGGGGAGAGAGAAAACTCAAGGCAAGAACCTTTATCTGCAGAAAGAGTGGAACATGATGTTCGGGAAAGACTGGATAGGCCAATTTTGCAGACCTTTTCTCGAAAGAAAAAAGGCAAGTCTACACGTGCAGTACCACTTTGCCAATCTCCATCACTTACTCCAGTTCCTGACTCTTCAGTTGACTCATCTGGTAATGATCCTTTTCCTATTGCTGTTGATCTTGATGCTCCTATTGCTCATAGAAAAGGAGTTAGATCGTGTACCCAACATCCTATCTCTCAGTTTGTTTCATATTCTCGTTTATCTCCTTCATATCGTGCTTTTGTCTCTTCTCTTTCTTCTGTATCTATTCCTCAGGGTAGAAGCTATCATAATACCTGAGTGGAAAGAAGCTATGGTAGATGAGATGACAACCTTGAAAAAGAATGACACCTGGGAATTAGTGACTCTTCCAGATGGAAAGAAACCAGTGGGATGTAAATGGGTGTTTACTGTAAAGCATAAGGTAGATGGAATGGTTGAGAGATATAAAGCTAGGCTTGTTGCTAAAGGTTTTACTCAAACCAACGACATTGATTATGAGGAGACCTTTGCTCCTGTAGCCAAGATGAATTCTGTTCGGACCTTGCTTTCCTGTGCTGCTGTCTTGGATTGGCCTCTTCACCAGTTTGATGTGAATAATGCATTTCTCCATGGTGACTTAGAGGAGGAAGTGTACATGGACATACCACCGGGTTTTTCCTCTTTTGTAATGGAAGGAAATGTGTGTAGGTTGAGGAAGGCCCTCTATGGATTGAAACAATCTCCTAGAACATGGTTTGACAGGTTTCTCAAAGCCATGTTGAGATTTGGATACAAGCAGAGTCATGCTGACCATACTATGTTCATCAAGAGGAGTAATGGTAAGATTGCCATTCTTATTCTTTATGTGGATGACATAATAATGACAGGTGACGATGTGAATGAGATTGTAAGCCTTAAGGCTCTTCTTGCTCAAGAGTTTGAGATTAAGAATTTGGGGTCTATGAAGTACTTTCTTGGAATGGAGGTGGCTAGATCTGATAAAGGATTTTTATCTCACAAAGGAAGTACATCCTTGATCTCTTGGAAGAAACTGGTACGTTGGGATGTAAGCCAGCTGACTCTCCCATTGAGGCCAATCATCATCTTGGTAGCAATGTGGGGGAGCATACAGATAAGGAGAGATATCAGAGCCTTGTGGGTCGCCTAATATACCTGTCTCACACTAGACCAGATATTTCTTATGCTGTGGGAGTTGTAAGCCAATTTATGCATGACCCTCGTACTGTGCATCTTGATGCAATTTATCGTATCTTAAGTTATCTCAAATCTGCCCCAGGTAAAGGAATTTTGTTCTCTAATCATGGTCACTTAAGATTGGAAGCTTTCACCGATGCAGACTGGGCTTGTTCTGTTGATGATCGGCGATCTACATCTGGCTATTGTACCTTCCTTGGAGGAAATCTGATTACTTGGAAGAGTAAGAAGCAGTCAGTGGTAGCTAGATCCAGTGCAGAGGCTGAGTACCGAGCTAGGACTCATGGTGTTTGCGAGCTTTTGTGGCTTTATACTTTTTTGCATGATTTGGGATTCCCTGATTGTCGTCCAATGAAGCTCTACTGTGATAATAAGGCTGCCATAAATATTGCTCATAATCCTTTCCAACATGATCGAACAAAGCATATAGAGATTGAAGACATTTTATAAAGGAGAAGCTGAGCAATGGTCTGATATGCATGCCTTTAGTGAGATCTGAAGACCAGTTAGCTGATGTATTTACCAAGGGTCTTAGTAGTAAAAGTTTTCACCCCATTGTGTTCAAGTTGGGCTTGATAGATATATTTGCACCAACTTGAGGGGGAGTGTTAAGTTAGGGGTTTAATTGTTGTGTGTATTGTTTCCTAGGGGTACTTTAGTACATGTATCTTTGTTCATATATGTACATGAATGAGAAAGGGGCAGACTATGCTCTCACATTTTACACTCACGGCTCTCTCTCTCTCTCTACAACTTTACAAGATTAATTGGAAATCGATAGCCATCTTAGCATATGATATTTTTCTTCAGAGAATGGAACATTCAGAATCTAACGGCAAATTTCAGTTCTGAATGTGCATTTATCTCGAGACAAATATGAATCGATGAGGCACTTATTGATATCTGATTAACCTGTTTTTTTTTTTTGCATGAATGGATTTTGTGCTTGGACTTGCAAAATGAACGGCTCAGTAAGGGCTAGGATCATCCAACTGGACTGTCACTGGCCCATTTATCCCCACATGAAAATCACATAAGGGGAAACACATGAGAGAATCCTAATTCATCTTTATACTCTATTTTGATTTCAGTTTTCACTCCGCGCACTACATTAGAGTCAGAAGGCTAGAAGTCGCAAGCTATATTGAAGTGTTGATGGAATGTTCCATCATCCTGATAGTAGCTCTCACTCTCACACGCTCTCACACTCCCGTTTGGCGTCTAATAATTATGTACAATAACTAGGTGAGTACACCCAATTTTCAAGTGTCGGTTCATGAGTTTGTGTCCATCGACTCCATCCTATTTGCACTTGTGTTGGGTTGACGACTTTTTCGTAAGTGCATATGCAGGTGTTGTAATTAAATATATATTGGTGTATGAACCATAGACCTCTTTGATATTTGCCATCATATGCTTTAGATTGTGTCGTTATTGGAGTTGGTTCAACCAGAAACATTGTAATAAGATTAAGGGCACAGACATATAGCTGCTCTTTCATGTCGGGAGTGAAGGATCATACAAATGATGCTCCTCAGGGGCAAAATAAATGATATATATATATATATATATATATTCCTATCCAAACCCTTGAAATGTGGACTCCATCCGCACCTCATAGATCCCGATCAAATTTTCATGATCCGAACCGTCCAATGTTTTAAAAGGTATTTTTATGGATCTACATAAGAAATCAAAAAAAAAAAAATACGGGAAGGCTTGATCGGAGAAAAATAAAAAACTACTCGGATCAAGCCCTTCCCGGTATTTTTTTTTTTTTTTTTGGTGATTTCTCATGTAGACCCTTCATAAAATGAAAAACTAGTCGCGTTTTAAATTGACTTGCTCTCTCTTCAGTGATGGAATGAAGTGCGTGAAGATATCAAACCAAACCCTTACTTCCATATGGATTGTTGGATTCATATTTATTCGGCACTAGGTCTCCATAATGGGTGAGGCTACAGCATAGTTTTTGGCATGATACCATATGACCATACTATGAAGTTAGAGACGTGACCGGATGATTCAATCACAAAGCAAAGATCATACTGATTTGTGTCTGAAATACATGTTTACCCTCAAATGCAAAGATCATACTGATTTGTGTCTGAAATACATGTTTACCCTCAAATGCTGCGCTGCGTTTACCATCTCATAAAAACTACTTATAGTATGTCAGTGTTTTGTGTCTTTCGATTCCTTACTCTTCTGCAAGTTTATTTCTCTGAATAGCATAGGATGAAACATCTCATATTACAAGTTTTCGGTATTACTTATCAGTTTGTTGTCTTATATTTAATCTAAAACGTTGTTGGATCACTAAGAGCAAACAGAGTTCTCTTTTTCAGAATTTTACTTCCCATTTGCTTACATTGGTTTGACTTTCATCCGTTTGTGATATAACATCTGAGATTGGAGTACAGAGGAATGAGTGATAAGAAATCTTGGATTGGAAAAAAAACAGCCCTACGAGCCACGACCATTGATTGTGTCATAAGCGTTTGTCTGGAAAATGTTATTTGGCAGAGTCATATTGGGGTTTCAGTTGGAAATTGTACCTTTTATATTTGAGATTAAGTAATTTCCAACGAGAAATTGTCAACAAAGATTTGCTCACCATATTCATCACTCTAATACATCATTCAATTGCCAAGACTAGGTTTTTGTCACTGATTAAGAAATATGTTCTGGAAAATTCCGTAGTAGAACAGTTATTTTGGATGATCCGAACAAGAGTTTCGAATACTAATTGACATTTATGTGTATGCAATCTTTATTTATAGTCAAGTTCATTGTTATCTCACGTTGATATAATGCAGGCGAATATGATGGCTGTGAATTTGTCTGCAAGTACATACTTTGTGCCTGACTCAACTTCAATGCAATACCTGAATTACGGTGCTGCAGTGAGCGAGGTAAAAATAAAATTCTATTGCTACCCTCTTTTTCTTTTTTCCTTGTGTTTTGTTTTGTCTCCTTTCTTTGTTTTTCCCTTTCACAAAAGTCCTCATGGAGCAGTGCTCCTTGCGTTGCGTGCTTAATATTTCACCGTTGCATGCTTAGGAAGAAAATCACAATGAAGTTCCGGATTTTGCAGGTGGAGGTAAACCTCTTGACTGGAGAAACCAGAATCTTGCAAGCAGACATAATCTATGATTGTGGACAGAGCATGAACCCTGCTGTGGATTTGGGACAGGTTGGCCTGATTTCCACAGTAATTTACAGTAAAACTAGAGTAAGTTGATTGTTAGTTTATATTGGCTTTGTTAGCTAAATTGAATGCTCCATTTGCTTGGTTTTTATCAGATCGAAGGGGCCTTTGTGCAAGGAGTTGGATTTTTTATGCTCGAAGAATATGCTACAAATCCAGATGGATTGGTTATTGCAGATGGCACATGGACATACAAGATCCCGACTATTGACACCATTCCCCAATCATTCAATGTTGAGTTACTAAACAGCGGACATCACCAAAAGCGAGTTCTCTCCTCTAAAGGTATCTTTTAGAAGTTCATTCAGTTCCTTGTTGGGATCTACGAAGCATGGGTACTTCTAAAACCCCAAAGTACCTGTACTATTACCGGGTACCGGTACTTCATGGGTACTCCAAAAACGTACCGGATACTTGAGTTTATGGGTACCTCGTTGGGTACTTTTCTGGGTACTTTTGGGCCTATTCCTAAAGTTTCCAGAACTTTAGAAATTCTGCATGGAAAAAAAATTCAAACTGCTGCCCTTAATATGCAAGAACTCAATGCGATAAAGTCATAAACTCGAGACCACGACTCATATAGAGCTTGATTTTGGAAAAACAAGAGTAGGGTTGACTAATCTTTTTTGTCGTTCTTCCTCCAGCGACTACGACTCCTCTCTCTGTCATTATTTCTGCTGCCCCTTCTCTCTTATTATTATGTAAAAATCTATTCCTTTTTTCGATTTTTTTGGATGGGCCTTGAAATATCTTTTGCTCTCCATCTTGAAACCTATGATAGTTGCATGCACAAAAATTAGGCTATTGCACTTTATTTCATAGGAAGATGAGTCCATCAAGTAGTATAGGTTCAAGTTCAAGTGCCATTAGCTTTTGTTATCTTGCTTCTATCTATAAAATATGTTGTACTTGTTATATCTAATGAATCATGCCAAAATTGTAAAAAGATATACATAAAAAATCGTTGTACGCCCGCCATACCCGTACCCTACTTTTTTGGGTTGTTGCCGTATCCTGTACCAGTACCCGTGCTTCCTAGGTTGGGATGAATCCTTTTAGATAAAAGTAACCTTGCTTCTGCTGAAGGTGCTTTCTGGAAAAATCCAGAACTTTTGAATGAGTACCTGATTATATTCAAGCAGTGACCGACTTAATTCTCCATGTAAATCTGAAGACAGTTTCCTGTTAGCTGAAGTAGATACATTTTGGAATCCGTTCTAAACATCCACAAATAGCGGAGAACTTAGAAGTCTGGCAATGCACATTAACTTAATGAACTAGCAAAGATAATCAGATTGTTTTATTCAGACCGAGATGACAGGGACGACCTTCTAAAATGACAGGGCAACCATCTGAAAATAAATGTTTCATATACATATACGTTGTAATCAGCATTGAAGAATATCCTTTATTGTGCATATAAAGCTTTGTCTCCCATAGAAGACTAGAGAGATAAATGATCCTACGTGCTACATCCCATGCGCGTAGGTGTACTGGTGTACTGGTGTACTGAGAAATACTATATTTCTTACTGTTTTGTTTATTTTGGCTATAGAGTTTTGAATTTTAAGCATTGGAATTTACAGACGTGTCACAACTTTTCACTTTCTTACTATTTCGTTTATTTGGCATAATGTAGTTTTAAAATTTCATGCATTTGAATTTATAGACATGTCCCAACTTTTCACAAGTACCCCCCTATACATCGGTTATAAAGACTGAACACCGTGCAATATCGCATGATACTGGATTTGGAAAATGGGAAGGAAGAAAAGGAAAAAAATGATAATATGATAAAGCGCACCACCCAAAGTTAGAAAGCCAACTGGATGCAAGACCCGAGGATTTAACGAGGGATACGGGGCTGGATAACACATCCACTGAATAGATAAGAACCCTAATAAGAACTAATCTTCTCAACAAGCCAAACATAGTGAACTCTAAACACTCACTATTCATTTTATTTACAGTTATATAGGACTTGTTGGAACATCCCTCCAAAATAATACAAAGTTAGACTTTCAAAGCTTGAGATTAATGCAAACAAATACTTTTGGCTACAAATAACTAGGTAGACTCTTAAAAAGTTAAAAGACACTTTGGAACTTACAAAGAACTTAAAAGAAGCCAAAGAAGTCTGGAGGACAGCTTCCCAAATTAGCTTTTGACAGCTTCGTCACCTAGTACAAGAAAACCCATTACTATTTTTGGTTGGCCGTTTTGAGAAGAAATTTTGAGATATATTTTTGAGATAGTATTTGGTTTGATTTTTGGGTTAATGATTGGAGAGAGAAATGAGAGTAGTAATTGGAGAGAGGGGCAATAAATAAAGAGAATGAGAGAGAAATGAGAATAATGATTGGAGAGAGGGGTAATGAGTGGAGAGAGAAATCTGAGTAATGATTGGGGAGATGAGTAACGAGTGGAGAGACAAAAAAAAAGGAGGGGAAAAATCTTTTTGGAATTTTTTCAACAATGGAAACCAACCCTCTAGAAATCTCGAAAATGCGTTCCCCTTTTTTTTTTTGGTTAGAAACTAGAAACATGGACCTTTCAAATTGTTAAAGCCCTTCATCGGAATTCTGATTGCTGAATCATATTTCAAGGCAAAACTGACTGAAATTGCTGACTGCATTTTCTGTTCAACCTTCTTGTTTTGTTCAACTTGCACATTTTTTTGAGGTTTGCTGAGGGACACTCTGGTGTCATCGTATGCAATGGGTGTACCGAGATATACTATGATTTCTCCCTATCCAGGGATTTGGCAGATAGATTTTTAAAATTTTAAGCATTTGGATTTGTGAACACATCTTTTCACTAGTACCCCACATCAATTAATAGTTTTTGTATATGGCAAATCTCAATAGGCCTTGTCCTGTGGAGGTGATTTGCCACAACCAAGTAGCAAAACTCTATTCCAGTGGTGGAAAATATCGTCTTAAAGAAGATGCAATGCAATCGTGACTCAAAAGCCTAAGTCATTTCTATTGTTTTTAGCTTTTAGCTACAACCATGCAGGCTGGTGTGGTTGAGAGATGTGTACTTGGCATTATTGTTTTAGCTATTTCCCAACAATCAGTAATATGAGCCACTAGTGAAGAAGCAGGTAACATAGGATACTAGTAATTGTGATGTCAGCCTTTATCGCACATACTTGCACTCATGGTAAGTGTGCTATAGTTAATGATTATCGTTCATCTCTCTCTTCCTCTCTGTCTAGGACGACTGTATCTTTTTGTTCGTTTTGGTTGATAGATTGAACTGTATTGTTGTTTTTTGTGAAGCTTCTGGTGAGCCACCATTGCTTCTAGCGGTATCAGTTCACTGCGCAACGAGAGCAGCCACTAAAGAAGCCAGAAAACAGCTTAATCGTTGGAGAGGGGTAGATGGCTGTGATTCAACATTCCAGTTGGAGGTCCCTGCTACGATGCCTGTTGTGAAGGAACTCTGTGGACTAGACATTGTGGAATGCTATTTAAAGAGCTTGCTATCTACCTGACTCAATCTTTGATTCCTTGAAATTTCACAAAAGTTATCTAAAGAAAGTATACATCTATACAAATTTTTGAAAACTTCTCAATGTTTTGTTTCGCAAAACGTGAAAAACGGGACAACTCAATAATGAAGAAAACAGAAACTCTACCGGTATAGTGCTATAATTTTTGTACTTAGAACTTTGTTGTAATAAAGTTAAGTCATATTCACCACAATAATACAATTTGTGTTGTTTTTGTACCGGGTGATCTGACTTGTGTTCCCCTTCTGAATATATAAGGGGAGATTTGGTTCTCATGGAAGTAAGACATTGAATCTTGGAAGCTGTTGGAGTGGAATTAGTACCCAATTGGCCAATTTGTGGTTATCAATGTGAAGGACTCAAGTAGAAAAAAGTGCTTCAGTACCGGAAATATTGTAAATACCGAGTTGAGAAGGACGAATGAGGGTAAATAAATAAACTAGAAATGAATTCTTGTTAGCATCTCCAACAGAATATATATTATTTTTTATCCAAACGATAACCGATGGTATTATTAATCAAAGAATCATTACACCACGAGGGCACTTCATCTCTTGATAAGGGATGAAGAAGCCAAACATGGGGGACTCGGTCCAAAGACAATACCTCATCCCAAATAAACCCTTACTAGCCAATGTATGAGCAACGGTATTGGCAGATCTACGAACAAATAAAAAGTCACAAGAATGAAAACTTCTAGACAAAACCTGTACATCTCTAATAATAGTTTTCACTTCTTGGCGGACCGGCGCTTTGGTTGTTAATCATGTGATAAATGCTTGAGAATCCCTCTCCACAATCACACCATTCAATTCCACTTGCAAGCCTAATTGTAAACCCCACCGAACCGCCATAGCTTCGGCAATAATAGAGTTAGCGCATCACGGCAGATTTCCAATTTCAGCAGTGACAAATTCCCCACCACCGTTCCGGATGACTAACCCATATGCCCCATTCCCAGATTCCTTACTGCACGTCCCATCCACATTGATCTTGAAAAAACCACCTTGAGGTTAGGGATGGCAACTTCCCCATATCTAATGGATACCCGCCCCGCCCCCGCCCATATGGAGGCGGAGATAACCCAGAATTTTTCCCAATAGTAGCGGGTATGGTAGGATATGAAGAAAACATGGGAATGCGGGTATGGAGCCAGGTATGATTTTGTAATCCCCATCCCCAAATACCCATACCACCCCATACCCTATGGGTCGATTATACATTCTACATATACCAAATAATAGATGTACATATAAATAGGAACATACGTATAAATCTTGAGTATAGTTACATATGCAAATAATTACCTTTTTAATTAGCAAATCTTATCAACACTACATAGTCTAGACTACTTAATATTCAAAAACATCAATTAAGATTATATTTTTTAAATATAAATATCAATTTATTTCATTCTTCACTTATTTATTTATTTATTTGTTTGGATATGGGTATGTTCGGGGAAATCCCAATCTCCATCGGGAGGTGGGTTTTGTTTTTCATCTTATATCCCCAATGGGGATCTCCGGGGATGGTGAAAGATCCCAATCAGTGAGATCGGGTATGGAACGCGACGCAAATCCATACTACGCATACCCTACCCGTTGCCATCCCTACTTGAGGTTGATGCCATAAACCAATAGACGCAACCTCACGCACTAGCACCGCTCCCCCATTAGAATGATTAGTGCGGTGGGCCGAATAGATGATATTTCGGTCCTTTGTATTTGGGGCCGATCGTGAGAAGGGCCGAAGGACATGGGAATGCGTGGGCCCAGGTGAATTAAATACCGAAGGTAACTATTACCACCGACGGTGCACTATGGGTCGATATAAGGCCGAAGGATACATACGATATAATATCTCCGGATCAGGGAGTAAGCTATTCGGGCTAGGCAGTATCCGGGCGGGCGGTGTAACCCGACCCAAGAGCTAGTCCGAATAGGCCATGAGGCGGTTACAAAGGGCATGTGCTAAAGGCCACCTGGCACCAGGAGGGGGGCTTCTAGAAGCCTTTAGGTGACTACGTGGCACCCTGTTATAAGCCGTGTCACGTGACCGAGGACGTCATGGATGATGACATGAAACTTGGAGAGCAAGTACATAGAGACCTATAAATACCAAAAGATAAAACCCTAAAAGTACAAACACAATCTCAAATCTAATGGCTGTGTTCCGATAGGCTTTTGAATGCCTTTCAAAAATAGGCCTTGCAAACACTTTTCAAAAAATGACCTTTTCTCCTCTTTTTTATTTGACTTTTCCTACTCTCTCCATACGTACAACCCAACCAGTGGACAGTTGGACGAGACGCAAAACCCAATTCGTACGCATGCTCTCTCTCTCTCTCTCTGCAAAACTGGGCAGTGGGCCCCCAGTCCAAAACCCAATTCGTACGCATGCACTCTCTCTCTGTGCAAAACTGGGCAGTGGGCCCCCAAGTCCAACCAATTACGCATCTATCTCTCTCTCTCTGTGCAAAATCCAGCCGAAATGGGACCCACATATTACTGCTACAGTTTGCATCCGATCACAAATGTTCTTTTTGAAAACAAAAAATTCCACTTCAGTTTGCATCTGAATATACTTTGTACTCTCTCTTCCGATATACTAACTTGATCGTCGGAGTGTACTTGGGATAGAGGCCCAAGTGACACTAACCAGCTTTAGTTGGTGCAGGATCGATTAGTGAAGGCAGAGTACATCAACGGAAGAAGGGTTCCTTGCAGAATCATCCCACCACAATTAGCATCTCCAACAGAACTTTCAAATGCCAAATATGATGCTTCTGTGAGGTTTTAAGGACTCCAGCAGAACTTTCAAACGCTGTTCCATCCTTCAATTTTTTGTTCCATCCTTCCATTTCTGTTTTTGGTCCTCGATCTTTTCGAATTTAAAATATGACTAACGTATTTTAAACAATAGATATGAGGTTACAATAGTTATTAGATAATGGTGGCAAGTTTGAATTGAAATTTTCAGGTTTAAATGATCTAATAACTTTATTCTTTAATCCTCTAAACCCATCAGCCTTTGCTACTTTGGCTTTGAAGCTAAACTCAGTTTGAATCCGAACATAGAAGAAGTGCAGAAATGCAAGAAAATCGCCATCGCCACAGACACTAACTTCAGGATCAAAATATAATTCTTCTGATTTCAACATTCCAACAGAACTGAGTCACGGATATTTGGGTTAAGCCTTATATTGTTGCTTTTTTTACTATTCATGGGTTAATGATCTTATAACTTTATTCTTTAATCGTATTTTCTAATCGACTTTCAATGAATTCATATTTTGAAGTTTTTGAAAAGAAATTTTCAGAATATCATGATGTCCTGTTTTGAAAAAGATGGTTGACTTTAAAAAGTATAAAAGGTGTTTTTGAGGTTAAATTTAAACTCAAAAATTAAAAAATTACAATTAAATAAATGAGGATCTTTCTAATTTTCTTTTAAAACCATATCTCTCAGGCAATTTTTGTAAAGCACAATTCGGGACCAAATAATCGCAATCTGTACTGATTCTTACATTTGATGAGCTATAACTAGACTTTCAAGGAATTCATATTTTTTGAAGTTTTTGTAAACGGGCCAGAATATCATGACGTCCTGTTATTGATTGCAAGTTAAGGATGGTTGGTTTTAAAATCATGGTGAGGTGGCATAAACTTGGGAGATATTAAGTGTTTAAACTAAAAATAAAAAATTACAATTAAATAAATGCAATATCAACCCACTCCTTTGGCAAAAAAACATAATCCGGTTTTTTGGTTTTTTCATTTTGTCTTTATTCAATATTTATATATATATATTTGCATTTGTTAGTTTTGCGTCAACAAGATTTTGTGGTTTTGGATTTCTCAATAAAAAAGTTTAAAACATGTAAACAACATATAATCCTAGTATAAATTTTGGTGAGAAAAACTAAATATTTTTTTGAATAAACCGAAAATACTTGGATTATTGGATTAATTTTGGCTTTATTCAAAAAAATTTGACTTTTGACCATAATTTTATCTTGTTAGATTAAATCGTGTGAGTTGAAAATCTTTTGCCCCAAATAAAAACCACAGAAAAAAAAATCATTGACAGTACTTTAAAACTAATAAATGCAATTTTTTTGAATAAAGACAATGAATAATCCAATAAAAAGATTATGAATTATTTGCCAAATGTGTGAGTTGTAAATTCTTTTGCCCCAAACTTCACGAAAAATCATCCGACAGTACTTTAGGGAAGCAATAATATTATGTTTTGAAAAAGAAAAAGTAAATGACACCGTGAGCCTCATATTTCTGACTGTACATTATTAGGGTGAAGTCAACATTCTGAAAAATTAATGAACATTTTAAGTCCAAAGATTTAGTATAAAATCAGTGAAACTTCATCCCGTGATCAACATCACTGCAACAAAATTTTAGAAATTTTAGAACATGAACGCCAATATTGTTAGAACTTGTGGCTCATATGGAGAGGTACCTAGAAGTTCTATGAAAGGCCAAATGCCGACCGAGCGGAGCGAGGCCTCTGGCCCATCACAGGTTTAACTGATCAGGAAATTCCAGGCCGCCCCCCACTTTTTGTGGGGGCTTCCATCCAAACCCCATTTTGTCTTTCACTTCTCTATAGGCCCTGGGCGCGCGTGGGAGTGTATTTTAGACGCAATGCATTTTTTCATTTGACAGGCGCATGACCCGTCACTTTCTGCTGACTCACTGTCTCTCTCTATGCGCCACTTTTCTTTCTTTTTTTCTTCTCTCTCTCTCTCTCTCTCTCTCTCTCTCTCTATTATTATATTTCCCTTGACTATCCGCTTGACTCTCTCCCTCTCTCCCTCCTTTTTAATTTTTAAACTTTAAATATTTATAATATTTATAACTTTTAATTTATGCATCCGATTTTGAAAAAAAAAAAAATTAGAACCTACTCGACGACATCTATCAAACAAGACCCATATTCGATATGAAATTATGCACCCAAAAAAATTTCTTAGAGTGTGAATTGTACATTTTTGTGTATATCGTACATTCTGATTGCATTATGTGTACACTGTACATTTTTTAGTGTAGACTGTAAATTTTGAAAAAAAAGTCAAGACGAGATCTACATTTTTTTGTGTAGACTGTATACACTATACATTTTGGTTTAGACAATATACACTGTACATTTTTTTAGTGTAGACTACATTTTGAAAAAAAGCCAAGACGAGATCTACATTTTGAGTCCACTTTTTTTTAGATTGTACCGTTTAAAAAATTTATTAGAGTGTAGACTGTACATTTTGAGTCCACTTTTGTGTAGATTGTACAGTTAAAAAAAAAATTAGAGTGTGAATTGTACATTTTTTGTGTACACCGCACATTTTGATTGCCAAGTGTATACGATCTCAGCTCTAAAATGTACAGTCTTAATTCTAAATTCCAAATATACGGTTTTAATTCTAAATTCTAAATGTAGGGTCTTTTTTTTTTTTTTTTTACGTGTACACAATTTCATATTCTGAAAATGAGTGTGAATTCTAGATTTAGGGGTATAAATTCTAAAAATGAGTGTGAATTGTGTAATTTAGAGGGTGTGAATTCTGGAAAAGGGTGTGAATTATGAGGGTGTGAATTCTGCAAATGGGTGAGAATTCTTCGGGTGTGAATTGTTGAGGGGCGTGAATTCAGCAAAAGGGTGTGAATTGTTAGGGGTGTAATTTATACATTAGAGGGCAAAATGGTAAAAGCATCTTTTAAAAAAATTTAGAGTGTGAATTGTACATTTTTTGTGTAGACTGCACATTTTGATTGCCAAGTGTATACAGTCTAAATTCTAAATATACGGTCCTAATTCTAAATTCCAAATATACGATTTTAATTCTATTTTCTAAATGTACGGTCTAAATTTATTTTTTTACATGTACACAATTTCATATTCACAATGGATCTTGTTTCGAAGATCTCATCGAGTAGATTTCAAATATATAATTTTTGTAAAAAACGAATGCATGTAATAATAGTTATTTTATTTTAAAATCTAAAATAAAAAAGGTTTGAAGTACTGTAATTTCTTTAAGAGGGAGAGAGGGAGAGAGAGAGAATTTAAAAAAAATACATTAATTGGGGCCACGAAAAGCGGAAGAGAGAGAGAGAGAGAGAGAGTGAAAAAAGAGAGAGAGAGAGAGAGAGAGAGAGAGATAGAGAGAGAGAGAGAGAGAGAGAGAGGAAAAAGGACTTGCACGGAAAGGTAGTGACACGCGCGGGACTTGAATGACTATAGATGGACAAAATAGGGCCGGCCAGTCACAAGCCCTTAACTGATTGTGTTGGGCCGTAGGCCCAATGGTTTGGGGGGGCGGGGGCGAAGCCCTCCGTAGTATGGTACGATATTTTTTTTAGGTTTGGAGTAGAGTAGGCGTGTATAAATACTCTCCTATTGTAAAACCCTGGACAACTTAATCTAATAACAGACTCACTCTCGCTCTCGTGGAGGTACCCGATTTTGGGGAACCACGTAAAATCTTATATTGATTTATTTATTGTCATTTTTCAATATTGTGTGTGTGATTGATTTACGCTTACAAATGTCATATATTGGAATATGACCAGTTTAGGTTATCCCAATGGCATCAGTGGTAGACGCATGATTGGAGTCAAGCAAAGGCCAAATCATGTGTATTTTCATATTCAAAAAAATAAAAAATTGTAAGCATTTTCACTACTTGCGACGTCCGAATAAGAGATGATATTGTGTGTATGTAAATAACCACCGTTAAATTTTATAAAAACAACGTAAAAAATGATTGATAACTTGAAATTTTAAGAGTTTTTACCCCCCACACAAATAGAAATTTTAAGATTTTTTTTCACTCAAGGGACTTTTAGGGGCCAATCCCATTGTATTTTTCTTAATTAACTTGAAAAACTAGTATAATATGTGAGCATACTCAAAAAGAAAATATTGTTAAAGGTCCTAAGGGGGTTGTGCAGGGGCTGGATCCCCCCTTACACCCCCTTAGTACCGCCCCTGAATGGCATACTTAAAAATAAAATATTGTTAAAGGTAGCAAGCAATGAGGCACAAAAAAATGCTCACAATAGAATAACCAAGTTGACAACATCTTTGCAAATACTCAAATGTTGGAATTTTGATACTCAAAACTATCAACATTTTTTTGGCCAGGGGAAAGAGTGAACTCACTTTTAATGATTTGAAGAAAATCCTACGCACCTTTCTCTTCCCATATTGAAGTAAAAATCCATAAACAGAGTTTCTCTCATTCTCTCTTCTCTCTTACACTCGAGGTTAGTTGAGTATAGAAGAGGAGAGGAGAGGATAAATGTGGTTAAATGAACCCTTTTAATGATTTGAAGAAAATCATTAATTAGGACAAGGTTCCCGTAGTGTGCTTTGTGGGTGTTCAATCAACATCTCGTGACCTGAATTATTCAGTCTGTAAAAATCCATGGAAATCTATGATTGTGCTAAAATCATTTTTGTTTATGAGACCAAATTTTCAGTTTTCTCACTAATCAAATTCAATGGACCCCACATACAAAAGTTAATTTAACTCACGTTACTCCTTATTGTCCTTCACGCTCCTTTTAATTGGCCAAGGGAAAGAGTGAACTCATGTACCTACGCGCCTTCTCTCTTCCCATAAACAGAGTTTCTCTCCTACTCTCTCCTCTCTTACACTCGAGGTCAGTTGTATAGAAGAGGAGAGGAGAGGAGAGGAGAGGATAAATGTGGTTAAATGAACCCTTTTAATGATTTGAAGAAACAGAAAATTGGTCTAAAGTTTGGGGCTTTAAATAGTGTTTAGTCCAGTCTAACTTATTTTAATGCTTCCAATACATTGGTAGGAAATATTTGAGGGCTCGAGGACAAAACTAGACAAAAATACCCTTAATGAATTAGAGTAAGAAAGCCGCACGTGGAGGAGGAGTAAAGCCGTGCTCCGACCAATGAAAGCGATGTGCCAATGAAAGTGACGTAATGAAAGGAACCCTTCTATTGGGACCGACGGTGTCGCCGACGCCGGTGTGGGTCCCAAACGGCCGATCCGAGCCGTTCATCGTTCTCAGAATCAAATTCCGAGTAGGCTCACGCGGGAATCGAGGCAATCGGACGGTTGTATGAGCTCGATCCAAAATCACCCCATTTCATCACCGGCGTCGGCGACGCCGTCGGTCCCTCATCGGTACAATCCCGTCTGTTCCCATATCTTTACCGTAATGAAAGTGTTTAACTATGGTCTGACCAATGAACAATGAAAGCGACATGCCAGACTTTCTTTCATGCCCGACTTTCTCTCTCTCTCTCTCTCTCATGTGTAGGTGATTTGTCCTTTTGGCAATAAAGAAAAAGTTGATGTCCTTATTGAAGTAAAGACCCCTTTACTATATCCTTCCAAAAAACGGATCCTTAAGAAAATCATTAATTAGGACAAGGTTCCCGTAGTGCGTTTTGTGGGTGTTCAATCAACATCTCTTGACCTGAATTATTCAGTCTGTAAAAATCCATGGAAATCTACGATTGTGCTAAAAATAAAGTATAATCGGACAATGCTCTCCACATGCTCAAGATAGACTTGGTAGTTGGTACATTTTTAACATGAATTATACCGACCATTCATTTTTGGTATAACACATGTTGTCCAATGATCTCAGATCAATTTATTTGTTCTCCTAAATGATCTAATTAGCGTACTTCACTGAACAGTTCAGATCACAAAATGTGATCTTTCGCTTGAGCATGGAATTGGATTTGTTATCTTTGAACTGTTCATCTGGTTATCAGTGGGACCCTTTTGAGTTTTGAGGCTTCCGTAAACGGGCACTTTCAAGCCCCTCCGTAAATAAGTTTTTCTCTAAGTTCCGGGGTCCCACTGACACCTCATCACAATAATCTAAACCGCCAACCGGTCATCTTGTAGGGCCCACAGTTTAGTTTGCATATGCAAAAAATTAGCTTGACCCGACATCGATAGTTATGTCAAAAATTAAATTTTGGTGAAAAAAACAACTGCTTGGATCATTTCAGAACTTGATCATTAGCCGTTCGAGCACGACCAGTGATGACTCCAGGACTTTCATCCGGTGGGTTTTTATAAATAAATCGAATAATTTCTCAATAAAATTATGCATAGCGTGTTCTTAAATTAACTCGATTTCTCGTGATTTCTATGTACTCATATCCTCATTTCTCGTTTTTCTTTTAGTACTGCTATCCGTTGGGTAGCCTTGATGCATGTTGTATAAAATATAAATAAAGTGAATGGAAATAATATGTTTTGTATATTTTTGGCACCCTTTATTTGTCATATGGCCGATGATTGGTAAGACCCTTTCCCATTTGGAGCCCGTTTGGATGAGGGAAAAGAAAGGACTCTTGCCATAGTTTGGGAAACATTTTCGTATCCCTCCATAATTAAGTGCAACCAAAATTATGGAGGCCAAGACCCTTAAAACTTGGATAGGGTCAACCCTTTGCAAAATTATGCCGGGTGGAATTATTACCACCCTACCCCGGAGCCCCACCCCCAATAACCCCTTTTGCCTTTCATTCTACCCTATTTGCAATATCCTTTAGATCAAAAAATTAAATACTGTCGCGCATAATTATTATTTTTGCACCAAATTAAACTACTAATAGAGATCTTTAATTTGATACAAAAAAATTTAAAAAATTATATACTTTAGTATTTTACTACATTTTTGGCTTGTTGGCTTGTTGAGTTGCTTTGTAATATCCTTTGGATAAAAAAGGGAATACATTACTTCCGCGCATAATTTTTTTAAATTTTTTTGCACCAAATTAAACTGCTAATAGAGATCTTTAATTCAATACAAAAAATTTGAAAAATTATATACTTTAATTTGTATATTTGTATATAAGCATGGTGTTTATACAATGTATTTAACAATTTGTATTTATTGCAAAAAACAAATATAAGAGACTTTTAGCAAAAAAAAAAAAACTGGCGATTTGTTTGTTGAGGAATTTTCATTAAACTCTTACTCTTAAGTTTGCAGCTGGGGGAAAAAAAACTCTTAAGTTTCATCAATTTATAAGAATCGTATCATGAAGTAAATCCTAGTAATTTTTTTGTTTTTATCACAGGTTTCCAGTTTTCTAAAAGAAAAGCTTTAACACCCTCAGCTCCCATTTGCTTTTAGCAATTTTATGGAAAATTGGCTTTTAGTACTTTTATAGAAAATAAATTGGCTTCTACAGTAGTAACTTAAATTTAGCTAATGGGTAATAAATTGGCTTTTAGCAATTTGGCTTTTAGCATTTTTATGACAAATGACTTTTAGCAATGGCGCTAAAAACGAAAAACTTGGCCTAAAATTAAAGCATTTTTTCTATCATACAAATCAATTTCATATAGTTATACAAATAACGTACGTAATCCCTCTTGGAACTATCCTCGTCTTGTTATAAACTTGTAATGCTTAGATATGATTTTTTAAAACCGAAACCTCTCTCAAGTACTATCAACTCCTTTGAAACTAGGCCGTACGGAGCTTTATTCTGCTTTAATTGAACTCCCCCTAAGTGGTTGGTGAGCCAAGAATTGGCTGAGTTTTCCATTTGATTTTAGCAACCCAATTTCTAAAACCAATCATGATTTTAGCAAATGAGTTCACCATGTGCTAAAATTATGGTTGATTTTAGCTTTAAATCGACCATGATTTTAGCATGTGGTGAACTCATTTGCTAAAATCAACCATGATTTGCTAAAATCAAACGGAAAACTCAATCGGCGTAAGCTAGCACTTTAGGTGTGTATATATATATATATATAGTGTTTGCTTCACATCCGGACTTTTAATTTCCGGACCTTATGATCCAAATTTTTTTTTGACGATCTGATCCGTCCAATGTGTTCAGAAGGTGTTTTCAAGGGTCCTCGCGAAAAATCTTAAAAAAAAAAATACCGGGAAGGGCTTGATCCAAGCAGTTTTCGCAAAAAATATATATTTACATTTTTTGCGAAAACTACTTGGATCAAGCCCTTCCCGATATTTTTTTTTGAAGATTTCCCGCTAGGACCCTTGAAAACACTTTCTGAACACATTGGACGGATCGGATTTTCCAAAAATAATTTGCAACACAAAAAAAACCATTTTTTTCTTATTTCCGGGAGGTGTGGATAAGAAGATTTCCGTACCGGTTCCCCTCACACTTAAAAAAACACATAAAAAAACACAATACTCTTCCAGGCCCCCTTGTGATGTTCTGAACTATTGATCTTATTTAAATGAGTAAAATAATAGGTCTTGCAAAATTTCAACTCAATCGGATATCGGTAAGTGCTTGATCCAAACAATTTTAAAAGCACTAGTTCCTGTCACAATTTTTGCAAAACTATTTGGATCAAGCATTTATCGATATCCGATTAAAATGGATTTTTGCAGGACCCCTTATTTTACTCATTTAAACAAGATCAACGGTTTAGAACGTCATAGTGGGGCCCGAAACAAAATTGTGTGTTTTTTTATGTGTTTTTTTAAGTGTGAGGAGAACGGGCCCCCTATATATATATATATATATATATAAAGAATAAAGAAAGATGAGTGAGTTTTCAACGGAAGAGAGATGAGTACTATTTTAAATTTGTGCGCTAGTTGTGATAACAATATTTAAATTCTGGGGATTTGCTCAACGGTCATATATATTCCTTTATGAGAATGTTTCAGATATACGTACATTCGTACTAGTTGCAACGGTCAAATTGTTTCAAACCTTTTGCTCCTGCTTTGTCTGCAATGACAATTTAAATAGGTAATTGATATTCACACCCCCCAAATTGATAGCCACACCTCTTTCTTGTCTTTTAGTGAAGATTTTACACATAAAAACTTCACTAAAAGACAAAAAAAGGGTGTGCTTAAATTTTTACCCCAAAAAAAAAAAATAAAAATAATCCAAATTTTTGTTTAAAAATCTCGGCTATATCACAAATGGTAATGCAAAAGAACATATTTCGAAATTAAAAATATAATTTGGGGGGTGTAGAAATCACTCCCCTTTAAATATAGTCGAATTCTTTTTGAAGCAATTGAAAAAGGGAACCTATAATACTCCACCTGTTGGTGAAGTGCCTCCCTGCTTCCAAGAAGCTAAAAATTAATCCCAGGGGTAGTTTCGGAACCTGGAATGGTAAAACTATTAATAAAAAAGGTTTACATTGATCATTTTTTATTTTTCTCACAATAATTGTTCGTTATTGTGCAAGTAATAGGTGGGAATAAAACAACTCCCTTTCTCTAAATGAAGTGATTATTCCATGCTCCTGAAACATTGCTCCATATGGGCAATGTACCACACACTTTGATATGGACATCACACAAATGTGTAGTCCAGTCTATGTGAAGCAATCCTCCAAGAGCATATAATAATTTCTCCTCTAAATGCCTCTTCCTCTCTCTCCCATGTTTCTATCTCTCTCTCACAATTTTTATAATGAAAATTCTAAAATCAGCTCAGTGAGCTGTCGTTAAGGTTTAAAAAATGTATTGAACTATGTGAAAAGTGCATAAAAATATGTTGAAAAGTGTAAAAAAAATACTGGAAGGAGGGTTTAGAATTGAGGATTTGGAGGTTTTTGTAGACAAAATATATTTGTATATGGTATTGATTAATGGATGATTGATTTTTTGAATGAGATATCGACAATTTAGACTTAATTCAAAAAATACCCGTTGAAAAGTCAGTAAAAAGCTATCCATCCTAATATCTTATCCTAAGCTTTCCACTATTGCAATATCATTAGAATTTTAGGAATTGAACCAATAACCTCACTTTGCGTAAGTGAAATTACACAATTGGTAGGTAAACCGCCCTATTTGTCAGCCGCAAATATTCGAGTTTGAAAGAGACAAATACGGCATCAGCCTTAAACCTAACTAGTGCATGCTTGTGCCTATACCTGTGCTTAAAGGCACGACTTGAGCAATCGACGCTTGTGCCCGTTTTTTATGGTCCTTCGAATTTCAGAAAGAGGGAATGAGAGGAGGTAGGGAGAGAGAATGTGATTTGAAAAGGAAAGACAGAAAGAATGTCATTTGAAATTTTGGATGTGTTGGGCCGGTGAAGGAAAATGGGAGAGAAAGATAATGTGGTTTGAAAATTTTGGTGTGGTGGGTCGGTGGAGGGTGTGAGTTGGCTGAGAGAGGGGAAAAAGTATGTCTGAGACAAAAATTGCTTTATATTGAGTTTTATATGTATGTATATGTATATATATATATATACATACAGTGAGCTTCCTCTCCAAACTCCCTTAATTTATTAAGTTACGGACCTAGGGGTATTTTCGACTTTCCGGACCAAATTTTGACGATCCGAACCGTTAGATGTGTTTAAAAGGTGTTTTCAAGGTCCAACGCGAAGATTTGGCAAAAAAAAATACCCGGAAGGGCTTGATCGGAGCTGTTTTTCACAAAAACACTTATATAGCGTTTTTGTGAAAAACAGCTTCGATCAAGCCCTTCCGGGTATTTTTTTTTACCAAATCTTCGCGTTGGACCTTGAAAACACCTTTTAAACACATCTAACGGTTCGGATTTTCAAAAAAACATTGGGAAGGTAGAGGTCCGTAACTTAAGAGGGTCAGGGAGTTTGGATAGGAAGTTTATTGTATATATATATATATATATATATATGATTAACTTCCAATGAGGGACGCTCATGGAAGTTAAAATGCGGACCTCACCTTTCCGAGCCAAATTTCGACGATCCGAACCGCTCAATGTTTTTAAAATGCATTTTCCAAGGTCCACGCGAAAAATCTTCCAAAAACAATACCCGGAAGGGCTTGATCCACACAGTTTTTGTTAAAAACGCTATATAAATTTGGTCCGGAAACACAAAAAAAGGGCAGGTCTGCATTTTATTTTCCAATGAGGGTCCCTCATTGGAAGCTTATCCTATATATATATATATATACACCGGCGATCCTGTCAAGGATCCCGAATTGTCCCGGATTGAAGAAAAAATGGTGTTTTCGAGGTTTTAAAAATTATTTTTTCATAATCCGAACCGTCCAATGTGTTCAAAAGGTGTTTTCCAGGGTCCACGGCAATGCGGGAAATCTTCAAAAAAAAATATCGGAAAGGGCTTGATCCAAGTAGATATACAGTTTTATGAAAAAATGCTTGGATCAAGCCCTTCCCGGTATTTTTTTTGATGATTTCTCACGGGGACTCTTAAAAACAATTTTTAAACACATTGGACGGTTCGGATCGTGAAAATTTGATCCGGAACTACGAATCCTGGATTCGGGATCCCTGACTGGATCGGGCCTCTATATATATATATATGGCAATTATCCAATCAAGGATCCCGGATGAGAGGTTTTTTGGTGTTTTGATGCTTTTAAAAATTGTTTTTGGGAAATCCGAGCCGTCCAATGTGTTCAAAAGGTGTTTTCAAGGGTCCACGCGAAAAATCTTCAAACAAAAATACCGGGAAGGGCTTGATCCAAACAGTTTTTCACAAAAACTGTGTATTTACAATTTTGCGAAAAATTGCTCTCGGATCAAGCCCTTCCCGGTATTTTTTTTTTGAAGATTTCCCGCGTGGACCCTTGAAAACACCTTTTGAACACATTGGACGGCTCGAATTTTCAAAAAAATATCGGGAAGGTGGAGTCGATCCGGGATTCCCAGATTAGATCGGGACTCTAATATATTTTAATTGGCCGTGAAACTTGATACTTATTTTGTCTAGTGATTTAAAAAAATCATTACTCAATATCCTTTGTGCACATTAAAAAATCTAACTAGCAAAATCTTTGAAATTCGCAATTGAAGTATGGATACTGTCATTTATACTGTGCCATTAAAAAATCATTCAGTTCCAACGAATATTCATATAAATCTGCCCATTTCTGTTTTTCACTTTTTTCGAAACATTCCTGGTTCAGCTACAATAGTTTATTTTGATAGAAGTAGGTTGAATTGGGAAGAATCTCACCTCACTGCTTTCAAATATTTTTTTTTTCTCGCTTTGCCAAACAAAATCATATCACGTGGTTTGTTTTTTCCAATGTTCTGTTTGACAAAACATGCGATGATGGGCCAACAGAACCACGAAGCCGAAATCGTAGACTTATTTATGATTTTTCCTTTCATTTCCTTTGTTTTCCTCGTGTTCTAAACAGAATTTTTTTTTGGGTGTTCTAAACAGAAATTTTTTGTGGGTGTCGAGTGGGTATTGCCACTTGATACACAAACATGATCCGAACTGTCCAAATGTGTTTTGGGCAGCGCAGATTGATTCCCTCTCTTTTCTCTCATCCAAACACTCTCTCTCTTCTTTTTCTCTCTCTAAAATATAGACTGTTGGATTGCGTTATGGACATGTGAGACTGCTGAGCAGGTATCACGTGGGCAATACCCACTCAGCACTGAAAAATTTCTCACTAAACAAGGTGTAAAAGAGTGGATATTTATATATGAGTACAAGTATTAGGCATGTAGTAAACCTATTTTGTGAATTGTGCAAATCAATATATACTATAAAAGACATACCAATTTTAACATATAGTAATAGGGAGTAGTTATCATGTCCACGTATCAACTTAATATATAGTATTAATCATAACATGTAGTTAATACATTAAAACATACCAAACGAGTAAGAATTGAGTGATCCCTATGAGGCCTTGATGAACCGACAAGACAATTTTGTGGTGAGTAATTTGTAAAAGTAGAATGAAGAGCATCATGATAGCAAGGACGGAGTTAGGATTCAAAATTGGAAGTGACATGCACACAAATCAATACACTTCCTTCGTCCCTATAAGATGGTTGATCAGTAAATTGAGAATAACTTTTTTATTTTGAATAGAAATTCAAACATTTTTTCAAAAATCAAAAGAACTCGTTGATAGCTAGTATCTTGAGGGAAAAAAGTTCAAAAATTTAAAACAGAAATGTATTTTTTTTTTAAGTTCTCATTTTGCGAACAAGACACTTTTTTTTTTTTTGGAAGGATAAAGTATTTAATACTAGTAAATATACACATATTCTAAGATAAATGATACATAATACCCCAAAGTACATGTTTTCATAGGTGAATCATCCATCAACAATTTCCAAACAATATCCATTAAAATTGGTGGTTGTTTATGAAACAAAACAATAATTTTTTGGTGAGAGTTTAGGACAGCTCCATTCCCGTTCGTGCTTGACGGTTAAAAAAACATTAACAACACTGACCTTGTTCGTTTGGTAGTTTTAGTTTAGTTTTGATGATGTCAAAATGTGTAATAAGTGGAGAGAGATAAAGAGAAATGAGGGAAATGATGATGTCATCAAAACTAAAACTAAATTGGCAAACCTGCTTTATAGGATGTGTTTAGATTCTGTTATCAAATTCTTTGTTGGGCCAATTGATGCGAAACTTTACTCACCTTGATAGAAATAGGGACTCCCATGCAAAATACCAAAGGGAAAGGGTCTCGAAATTAATTGAAAAAAGTACAAGTTCTATAAATGGGACTTGAGACGCGTTACGTGCTTCAACTTTCCTCAGAGCCAGCAGCCAGAGGCGATAAGGGCGACAAAAGTTGTTGAAACTGCACAAGAGTGAGAGAGAGAGAAAGAGCACTGACCAGTGCCAAAATTACTCTTCATCCAACCCCCTCTCTCTCTCCTCCTCCCCCCTTCTCTCTCTCTCTTCATCAGTATATCTTTCTGAGACCAAACCTAAAGATTTAGCAGGTGATAATTTTTTTCTTTAAGATTTAGCAAGCAAGTTCAGTGCATTTTTCATCATTTCCCCCCCAAATGTTTTCAAATTCCATTGATTCTTACCTTTTCTTTCTTTTTTCCCACCATCTCCATTCATCTCTCTCTCTCTCTCTCTCTCTCTCTCTCACACACACACACACACACACAAACGAACACAAACTTGTTTTCTGCCATTTGATACTCTCGATTAATGTGATACTTTTTTCTCACAGCACTATAAAACAAACGCTTCTTGCTTTCTTTGTCTGTGATTCCCAGTATCTGTCCTCCATATTAATGAGTTTCTAAACTTTACTTTGTGGGTTCACACCTAGCCATTCTGATTCATCAAAAATCGACTGTATCAATATTGTGTGGTGGTTGTATGATTTTCAGATTTGAAGCCAAAATGGTGAGATTCTCATTAGCAGTGATGGGATTTGTGGTGGTCTGCTTGTTAGCTGCAGTTATAGAGGCAGATTACGTGAAATACAAGGACCCAAAACAGCCATTGAGGGTTAGAATCAATGACCTCTTGAGTCGAATGACGCTTGAGGAAAAGATTGGGCAGATGACCCAGATTGAGCGCATAGTTGCATCACCTGATGTGATGAAAAACTACTTCATTGGTATGCAATCATCCTTCATCTATGTGTGTACATGTTTTTATATGTTGTTTTTGTTTTATGTTAGAATAATGTGTTTATTCTATTTTAGTTGAAAAAACAAATACTTGGACAATCTCTGCAGAAATCTATTTGCTGTTTGGTAGTACTCATCTTTCGAGTGACTACTTCATTGGTATCCATTCATCTTTTAGGTCCTTGGAAATTTTTCAATTTGTCTATGATATCTACGTATTTATATGGATGTACATGTATCTATATATGTTTTTTTTCAACTTTCTTGTATGATGTCTGGAAAACCCAGTTGGCCTTCTGTAGTTCTGTACACGGTCTGTTTCGTGTTGTTAGGACCATAGGTTGTTTATACTTTATATGAAAGAGTTGATTTGTGTTGATTTGGAATTATCTTGAGCAGGGAGCGTACTGAGTGGTGGAGGCAGTGTACCAGGTCCAAAGGCTTCTGCTGAAGCTTGGGTGAATATGGTGAATGATTTGCAGAAGGGTGCTCTCTCTACTCGTCTCGGAATCCCAATGATTTATGGTATTGACGCTGTACACGGGCACAACAATGTATACAATGCAACCCTTTTCCCTCATAATGTCGGGCTTGGAGTTACAAGGCAAGTATATATTTCCAGGCAACTATTGCCCATTGATAGTATTTTTTTGTAGCCCACGAGGGTTTTATCTTCATTTGTAGAACTGTATAGATGTTTAACTCACTGGACTTGTATAAAGTTAAAAAGTTTGCGATAATTTGCGTCTTTTATCTTTTGGTGTTGGAGTTGCGTCCATTTTTATTTGTTTGATGGTGTGCTAGAAACTTATTAAGATCTCTATTAAAGAATAGCAGAGATTCAGGTATTAACTTGCCAATTGAGAAGCGTATCAATTCTAAAATAGTGATATATTTACAGCTGGAAATTTTGAGAATCAGTTTGCTTGGGATAAGTATTAGCTTCTATCTGATAGTCAGATGTAATGACTACTTTTTGAACTTTATGTTTGTTGAAGCTTTTGCAGTTTTGGTATTTATTAACTAGACCGCTGGAAACTTGAAGAATAGGTCGATACGTTTGTTAGGTTAAGATTAACTTTCAGAAGCTTCAGGAGTATGCTATCATTATGCTGTCTGAAACTTTTGGTGTTGTAGCATCTAATAAAGGGACAGTGGAAACATCGAAGAATTAGTATTTTTATATTTTTGTGTGGACTTTGGACTATGTTTTACATTAAGAATCTAATAGGTGGTGAGTTTTCCAGGTTTCGTTATGATTGTTTGCCATTTCCTTCAAACCTTTGAGCACTAATAACAGGTGCAATTGAATGAAAAAATGCTCCATTCCCAGTTCAAATTGGACGTTTGTAGACTTGTAGCAATCCCTTACTAAGACCTTAGTAGTTAGGCCACTTGGAGTCCTTGCTTGGATTTATTGCAATCCCTTACTAAGACCTTAGTATTTAGGCCACTTGGAGTCCTTGCTTGGATTTATTTACTAACTTTTAAGCGGCTATTGCCAAAATTATTGTTGAGCAATCTGCTTATGTTGAAATTGCGTTGACTTTCTCTATTAGGGATCCTGAACTTCTCAGGAAGATTGGGGAAGCAACTGCACTTGAAGTTAGAGCTACAGGAATCCCCTATGCTTTTGCTCCATGTATTGCGGTAACCAATACCTCGACCACTACTCACCTTGTTTGAAGTAATAGTTCAGTTTGGTTTTCTAACATTCTGTTTCCACAGGTCTGCAGAGATCCAAGATGGGGTCGGTGTTATGAAAGCTATAGTGAAGATCATAAGATTGTTCGAGCACTGACTGAAATCATACCTGGATTACAAGGAGATCTCCCGGCAAATTCTCGGAAGGGTGTTCCATTTGTTGGTGGAAAGTATGAACCTACTTCCCCTTTAATCCTTGTCTCATTCCTCTATGAGGAGAATTCTTAACTGGTTCACTGGTCCACTGACTCTTTCAATTGCATATACATTATTACCACACCCAACCCCACGCCCCTCTAAACCTTGTATTTAGCCAATTTCTTCAGCACGTATTCCAATCTATACTAGTGTGGGGTATATTTATTAGCCATGCATATTTTAATAGGAATATATTGATGGCTTAAGAAGATTTACCTTGTCTAGCTTGCAGTTACTTTAATAGGGATACCTGCATTTTTACAAAGTTATCGCTTTTGTCATTGTATATTGTTATTGGGCAATATAATGAAGAACACATGAAGAACACATGTAACATTGTCTATACAGTGACCACATATGGAAGTTTGGTCCCTCTGTGGTTGTTTTGTTATGAATAGTGTTATTCATTTGTGTAGGAAATTGCTAAACCAACAAAGCTACCTGTATGTTTAATGTGCATATATGTATATATACACACTCGCACACACCGACAGGGAGTCTGAAAATCACTCTCGACATAGTTTCTCTTACATAATTATTACTGACTGAAATGCACTGACTTAACTGAGTTTTTCTTTCATGAAGGACAAAAGTTGCAGCCTGCGCTAAACACTTTGTGGGAGATGGTGGCACAACAGATGGCATAAATGAGAACAACACTGTGATTAGCATGAAAGGGTTGCTCAGCATCCACATGCCAGCATACCTTGATTCTATCAAGAAGGGTGTTGCGACAGTGATGATCTCCTACTCAAGCTGGAACGGTGTAAAAATGCATGCTAACCGTGATCTTGTTACCGGATTCCTCAAGGACAAGCTCAAGTTCAGGGTAAAGGAAAATCAAATACCTGGGTGATCAGATTTTTAGATTGAAAATAGTCTCAAAGATTTTGAGTATAAATATGTTTTGTTGATGTATTTCAGGGTTTCGTCATATCAGATTGGCAGGGTCTTGACAGAATTACCTCCCCGCCCCATGCTAACTACTCTTATTCTGTTCAAGCCGGAGTCCTTGCAGGAATTGACATGGTCAGTCAAAAAACTGCCTTGTGCCCAGAATTTAGTCATAAAACTCTACGAGCATTGAAACTTCGTAAAATGCTGCTTTGTTAACATTTCTTTCCCCAATATTGTGTGGCCTTTTTACATTTTTGTCCCGGATGACTTGCAGCTCATGATCCCAATGAACTACGCAGAGTTTATTGATGATCTGACGTTCCAGGTAAAGAACAATATCATTCCCATGAGCAGGATTGATGATGCTGTGAAGAGGATCTTGAGGGTTAAATTTGTCATGGGCCTCTTCGAGAATCCAATGGCTGATCTTAGCTTGACCAATCAACTGGGAAGCAAGGTTAAATGACTCAGATATCTTATTCATTATTTTTATTTTTTATCTGAGAAAAAAAAATTCTTTTTTTATGAGATGGGAAAAGTGCCATATCCATTTAACAGTTATTATCATTTGCTTGGGACAGGAACATCGAGAATTGGCTAGGGAGGCTGTGAGGAGATCACTTGTCCTTCTAAAGAATGGTAAACCTTCCGCTACGCCACTGCTTCCACTTCCCAAAAAGGTACCAAAGATACTTGTTGCTGGAACTCATGCTGATAACTTGGGTTATCAATGTGGAGGATGGACTATAGAATGGCAGGGTGTTAGCGGCAATGAATTCATAGTCGGTATGTTTCTAGCCTGATGTTTCAACGTTACAGCCCATGATTTTCACTTCTTTTTGGCCATTGGAAAATGAATGCTGGTGCCTTCTGGACATCACCAAAGTGTTAACAATTTCCCAAATAAGAATCTGAAGATGACTGAAAAATATACTATGGTGCTAGGTGTCATAATTAATAGATTAATAGCTGGATCATGTTTTCTTTGTAGTTTTGTGACAATTAGGAATTAAGGCCATACTACTACGGGTGAGAAGGTAAGCTGCGAAGACATTGCCCAAAGTGTTGACAGTTTCCCATACGTAAAGTATAGTAGGTGTCATAGTTAATATCTGAATCACGCGTTCTTCGTAGGGGTGTGACAATTAGGAATTAATGCCATACTACTACGAACTGAAAGGTCTACTATCAGCGACAAACATAATCAATTCAGTGAAATCGATCCAGAATCTGTCACATAAATCATTGGCGGTTCATGTTACAGGTTAAACAGTAAGGGTTATAAGATACACCAGCAGTTTGTGATGTTACAAATTTAGCAGCTATTGAGCATAAATGGAAGATGATTACTGTTCATGTGCAATATGAATACTATAGTGTCGTAACCATTTCTTGTATCTCATGCATTATGATTATTTTTCACAGGTACCTCAATCTTAACTGCTGTAAAGAACACTGTTGACCCAACTACTCAAGTTGTCTACAGTGAGAACCCTGATGCAAACTTCGTGAAGTCCAACGATTTCTCATTTGCTATCGTCGTTGTGGGCGAAACTCCTTACGTGGAGACATTTGGTGATAGCATGAACTTGACGATACCTGAACCTGGGCCAAGCATAATCACTAATGTGTGTGGCGTTGCCAAATGCGTTGTTGTTCTCATCTCCGGCCGCCCTGTTGTAATTGAGCCCTTTGTCGATAAGATGGATGCACTTGTAGCTGCTTGGCTTCCAGGAAGTGAAGGCCAAGGTGTTGCTGACCTTCTGTTTGGTGACTACGGATTTACTGGAAAACTTGCTCGGACTTGGTTCAAGAACTTTGATCAGCTCCCAATGAATGTTGGTGATCCACACTATGATCCTCTTTTCCCATTTGGGTTTGGTCTCACGACTAAACCTGTGAATAACTGAGATTGTAAGCAAGTTTCTACCCAGAAAAATTGTCGGGATAATTTATATGTAGAAACATTTTGGAAAGTATGATCACAAAAGGTCGATTATATTTAATTGGATTTCATCCAAGTTAAATATCTTGTTACTGACTTGGATATCTATGGTTAATTTTCTTTTCTTCTATTTTATTGAGCATCTGGCTGGTAATTTTTGCAATAAATTGTGTTGTTAAGAAACTTTGTTAAACTCAGGAGGATGAACCTATATTTTTAAAAATATTTTCGTCCAATCCTGCTAAATGTAAAATGATTTGTGGACTAGAGGTGAACGGTCACCCATGCCCATGAGTGTCAATAGGCTGGTGATGAAGGGCTTCGTACAAGTTTGCATCTTTAATTGTGTGGAATAACCTTACACTTTCATACATACAGTGATACGTTTGGCTTGCCTTTTACCATTGGGTTTTGTAGTTTCAACATTACCTTCAATTTTTGCACTATTGTAGTGCAAGTGCGGTTGTAGCCGTGGGAGGTGAGAAATCTGGGGTTGGAATATTCGAGGAATATTCAGAGAGGAATGAAAATAGTGAACGATTAGAGTGTTGTAGGGATTAGTTGGAAATCTAGGGTGGTGAAAAAATAAGGCTACCAGTAAGAAGAAACCCTTGGCAGCTTTCTTTCCCTAAATGAACAAGGATCAAGTGTGATTGCTCTCTAGAAAGAAGGTCTCTCTCTCTAGAATCACTCTTGGGTTCCATGTAAAGGTCCTTGAACTGTAGGAGGAATGTCTTATTTCTAGGAAACTCGACCTCTCTTTCTGGGGCTAAGTGAACCAACAAATTCTGGACAAGTGTCATATGAGTCGTGTATGAATATTTCTTTCGTACTGTCAGGCTGCGGTCCTCGTGACACCCGCGGTAGTCCTGAGGGTGCTACTCCGTGAGTATCTTTTTGCGGCGATACCCTTGTTCTTTAGCCACCCAATCCACCACTTGTCCAACAATCCTGAGTAAACGGTACGGTCAAAGTCTACCTCGGTTTTGCCATTACCGCTATCGGACAAGGTCAAGACTTGGTTCTGCCTTACCATTACAGCATAAGTGGCATGGTCATGACCCCTATTCGACCGTGCCAATACCACGACGAAGCCTACAATGGCTCCTCCTCAGGTCCTGCCAAGTCGACCGGAGTGGAACTCGATGTTCGGGCCAAATCATCTTTAGAGGGTCAACAGGGGTTCGGGGATGGAAATGGGACCTTGGATCGAAGCATCAATTGCCAGTTGTACGGATAGGAGCTGGTTGGCTATTTTCTCAAGATTCAATTCATGGGAAAGAGGAAAAGCCTCGTCCTCTCAGCTAAGAGGGCTATCAGCAACAGACTTGCCTATGTTAAGCTGCTCAATGCCTTCATCCTTCAGGCCTATTCTCTCAAGTGGAATTTCGGACCATTTTGCTTCACTTCGGGTCAACAACCAAGTTGTTGGGAATAGAAGGCTATTGTTCACTCATTAGATTATGAAGACACTCAGCAGTCCTCATTCCTTTTTTTGCCTTGATGACTCCCACTTCGCAGCCTATTTGGCCCAGGCTGGTACTTTTTTTGCTCCTTAATCCTACGGATCATCATTTTATGCTCAATTTGACATCTCTATTCATCGTGCCCAAATCTTCAGGGAATCATAATCAGTCCCCTACCAGTGTCTCTTACTCGGGTGACGCTGGCCGCCGCACCATCAGGGCACATCTCGGTTCTTTGTTTTCACTCTATTCGAGAAGGGTTGGCTTCCCCTTCTCTTGATTGTCAGAACTACCCAAAATGATCAAAGTTGGGGCATGAGAGCTCGAGAAACCAAGAAAGATACCTTGTCTGGCTCTCAAAATCTGGTTAAGTAGGGAGACAAGGTTTTTCAAAAAGTATCAATTTTCGTGATAAAAAGTGTCGGTAATTGTTCCTTCGTTTTTCGAAGTCCAAGTCCATACTCGGATGGTTTCTTTGTCTAGGGAAAGGTTGTGTTTCAGCCCTTTTCTTTGGAGAAAAATGTGTAATTTTGCACTATCTTATGATTGAAATTTTGATTTTCTGGCAATGCCATTGGCTTCAAAAGGGTGGTACTATCTTATTTTTATTGAATAGATTAAAGTAAAGAAAATTGAAATAATCTCATCTTTACTTAAGTTTATTTAATGAAAATAAGACCTAGGAGCCAAAGGTTTGAGATCTGGCCCTCTGTCTGGGTCCTGTGGTTGATTTTCTGTTTGGGTCTTGTAGTTAAGGGCCGCGGGAGGGACCTGCGGGTGGTGGAGCAGTAGGGGTTGGGCTAGCGATAGTGGTGGCTGCGGTTGGTGACCCGTGGCTGGCTCCTGCACCCGGGGTAGGTCTTGCAGTTCGGGTGCTTGTCCATGCGTGATCCTTTTGTCATTCCACG
>CM029275.1:27807147-27913574 GCA_016920895.1 Vaccinium myrtillus | reverse complement strand
ATAGCACAAGCAGTAGCAGTAGGAGAATTTGGAAGCAATTGAATCTTTATTTCCCGCCATTAAATTAGTTTTCCTTTTGCTTCAAGAGCACCCGTGATCAACAGAAAGGCTCTGATGATTCATAGCAATATCTTCATGATTCAATCGCACTAATTAGCCCAAAACTTCCCGAAGCCCCTTATGAACCGGCATCAACATATCAATGATTGATTGGCATAGGCCTACACAACATATGCAGCAAAAAACCTCCAATTCCTAAAAACAAACGAATGCATCCACCTCAAAGCATATTGTAGCAGCAAGAACAAGAGGCAGCAGAAATTTCCAGCAACAACTCCCGTGACAAATGGAGCAAACCTGATATGCAAGATAGACCCAAAAACCTGGAAACAGACTCCAATAGACCCACTAACATCGCAGATATTATAGTAGATGCAGCAATCCCAGATATAGAAGAAATATTGAACACCATACCATAGCATATGTAGCAGCAAAATTACTCTTCATCAGCTTTACTTCCTGCTATAAGGTTTTTTCAGTCAGTTACACTTCCTTTTCTGCCTTCAAACTTCGTTGAATCACATATTTCCATTTATGAATCAAACAATGTTATATCTTCATGATAAGATAAATAATGGGATCCAAAGAGAAAGTAAAAGTAGCCATAACCAAATCCAAAACCAGTTTCAAGACACTTGACCCAACCCCAAGAGACACCAACTCAATTACTTAACAGAACCCAAACATGCATGCAAGCTGCCAAAATACCCATGCCAGCAAAACCATGACCCCTTAAGGATATATGAGACACACCAAAACCAAACTTAGACCCATCACCCCAAATAAAGACTGGACAAGACCAAAAGCCCCATCAAAACTTGTCAAGATTAAACCCAAAGATCAGAGCTGGCAGTCAGCCCTCTCCTTGTTTTGGGCTTCCATTTCAGCTATCTTGCTAATTACTTCTTCTCCATCTCCATCATAACCAATCCCATGCAGTTTGTTGATTTCCCAGATGGTTTGAGCTTCACCCAAGAGAATTCTATTTCTATTATTGATGCCATCAAATGAGATTGATGCAGATAGAGCAGTAGTAGCTACTGCAGACCTTAAGACTACACACTTGTTCTTGGATCTTCCTCCCCGTAGATTGTCCGTATTCTCTTTAGAGAAACCAAGAATATCCTTAATGCTTTTCCTTTAATTTTTTCCCTTTATCCCTTTGATGGCAGCTTGAATTGGGATTTTATTGTCTTCAAAAGGATCTAGATTAGGCCCTTCATCACTGTTTTCATTACAGTTATACTCAAGTTCCTCCAAAGTATTTTCAATTTCATTTTCATTTTCAACTTCCTCAAGACTATCAAGTACTTTCTCACTTCCAACCGTTGAAGTTCAATCCCAAAGGAGGGCTCATTGAATCCGTTTCGGAAGCCATCTCATTATTAAGTTGCACTCCTGAGCATTCTAACTTTTGGCTGTTATTTGAATCTGCCACCTTGTCACTAAATTTTTCTTCTTGATCTCCATAGTTTGCTTGCACGTCAGCATGCTTATCCACCTCCTCCCTGCTCAATGCCTTGTCATCTTCTTCAGACACAACTTTCTTTTCCATGGCTAAATCAGATGATACAGTAAGAGTGCTTTGCTTAAGGGTTTAAAAAAAATGTCAGTAAGCTAAACCGTCACATACGTCCAAGTATAGCATGAAAAGAAAATTTTAACATTGAAATTGACTATCTCAAGCCAATACATGTTAGTCATCATTCCATCTACTAAAAATAGCAAACGGGTTCCAAAACTCACGAACTTTAACAGTGAAATAGTTCATCAAATTTGACACAAGTTTACTGTTTTGAGCGAAGCCTAAGTCCAGTCTTAAATGAGCAAATGGTGTTTTAAGTTAAACAATGAATCTGTCCCGAAACCGTTCAGTTTAGCCAACTTCGAAAAATCATAGTTAATTCCAAGAATCTCAATTTGGGACTAGTTCTATATGAAAGTTGCTTAACTTTTCGAGATCTACAACTTTAGTGTTATGATTTCTCCTTGGTTTAGCCTTCAAATGATCCGAATATTTAAAAACAGAAACAGTGCACACAAACTCCTTATTTATCCCAATGCTCAATCTCTCCTTTGTGCAAACATGACATTAACGAATAAAGTCTGAAACAACAAATTAATAGTGAGAGGATTTGCAGCCATGTGGGTGAAAGGAGAGAAGTTGAAAGTCAATTAGTTCAAAGAGGGGAGAAATGAATAAATGAGGTGAAGTTTGAATAGTCAACAAAAATAAAATATTTGAAAAAGAGAGAGGGAGATGGAGAACCTATTGAAAAAGCCAAGAAAGTGCCTTACTTTTTTTTCCTTTTTGGCTTTGAGGGATGAGGAATGGATTAAATAAGGAAGGGAAATAAAGGGATAGAGTTTGCCAACCAAGAGGAGAGTGAGAGAGAGAATTTTTAGGGTGAGAGGGAGAGAAAGGTGCGGCTGATGGGAGAAAGAGAGAGAATCTTGTTAGAGAAAAATTTGACTCTTATAGAAGTCAAAGTGACTTCTTTTAGTGGAAGAGAAATTGGTGGTGCAAAAAGAGATTTATATGGAAAGTTGGAGAGATAAGGGAAACTTAGGATAATTAACAGAAATTTCTTTTTCTTGTTATATATATAATTACCACTACCAGATAATCATCTAACTAACTACTCTTATTTACCCCTCAACCACAAATAAATAAATTAAAATGATAATCTCTTAATTAATAATTTACGGGTCTTAACAGTCATTCACTACGGAAATGCAAAGCACTCACCTTAATGAGAGCCTAAATTCAAGGATAAAGAAATTTGCAAAGTTTGATCATGACATTGTTCAATTTTTTGCACATTTCGATAAACTTGTTGTGGAGCAGCAGTGTAAAGAATCGGATTCTATATTTCATTCTAGGGAAAACTTGCAAAGACTAAAATTGAAAAGATCTCCAATCTAAATTCAGGTTGCACAATTGTATACTCCTCTCTAACTTATCCCACGATGAGATTGACATCTCCCTTTCTTGAAAAGTGTCAACACACCATGAGTTCGAAGGAGAATTCAAGTGTTTGATCGGCATGCATGCAAAGAAAGCTGAGTTTCTTGTGTTGGGCAATGTTGAAATGGATGAGTTTGGAAATAATATTTGTCGAGATGTTTATTGTACTTGTCGAAGATCTGAGAACTTTGGAATTCTTTGCGGTCATGCAATTAAAGGGCTTGATAGGATATGTATCATGAAAATTCCCAAAATTTATATATTATGCTGATGGAGATTAGATGCAAAGGCTTGTGCATCTAATGAGAGCAAAGTTAGCGTGGAGGAGGATGATCTCTAATTGGCAAAAACAACGCATTACAGGAATCATTGTCCCAAAATGGTAAAATTGTGTGGTCGATCAAGTCAATTGAAAGTTGCATATGAGTTCGTGGAAACCACGGTGGACAACATGTGTGCCAAATAAAATGTTCCTCGAGGTGGGAGACTCCATTTACGAGGGAATTGAACGATTAGAGGTGGTTGATACTAAGTTTCTACAAGTCAATGGTATGAAGAAAAAAAGGCGGAGTCAACTTATGAAAAGGTAGGGGTAGATTGCAAGAAAAAAGTTATTCCCAAACCTACCCGTCTTGATTAGGTACTAATATTGCTTAACTGCATTATTTCAAATTATTTATTTTTTATCTTTCATGTAACAATATTTTGTTGGTTATCTTATGGATTAGGATGTTCCAATGCCATCTTTGCCAGAAATGTTTAATTGTGAATCTAATTTTGTCTTCCCAAACATCATACCAGGTGTGTAATTACATCTATTGTACATTTTTTTTGGTTTATAGTAAAATTTCATTCTACTTTACTTGCTTCGACTTATCTTCTTTAATTTTTTTTTCAAGTCACGAGAGCTGGGTCATATTTGCAAGATGAACATTTCTTTGAGTTGTTTAGCAATTCGCAACAATCACAATGAAAGTAGATTGTAATGATAGGAAAATATTAGCATAACTGTAATGAGAGGAAAATATTGGCATAACATTTATCTAGTGGGAGATGCATTCTATTTTGTTTTTGAAAATGACCTACATGTCTTTTCTTTTTTCGGAAATATTTGAGTGAAAAGTGATCATGAAACATGTACTCCCTTCGTCCCTTTAGTAACCACATTTTCATTTTGGGTTGTCCCTTAATAAGTGTGTTTTGAAAAGTTAATGGGTAAAAGTTTGTACAATTATTATTTTGCCCTTTTGAAAAATTAGCGGGTAAAGAGTTAATGGGGAGTAAAGGATAATATTGACGAGTGGAGCTAAAAGTTGATGTGAAAAGTGTAAAGTTGATGTGAAAAGTATAAAGTTGAGGTAAAAGTTTATGCGAAAGATGTAATGTAATGTCGATGCTTCTTTAATAAGTTGGACTTACGAAGCAATACACTTAAAAAGGGACGGAGGGAGTAATAATGTTGACATTATTAATTTGTTGGTAATGTAATATTGCATTTTTGGCTTTATTAATTTGTTGGTAAAATATATTTGTTGCTATTATGACGTTTTTAGAGTAAATTTCCCTATATTATGAGAAGTATATGAGATTTGGTTGAAGTGGTGTGTGGGTAAAAAATCACAGGGGTGAGGAGTTTACTGTGTGGTTATTTTAAGTGACTGGGATACAGGGAGCAAAAAGACTTGGTTTACCTTCTTCTTCTTCTTCTTCTTCTTTTTTTTTTTTGGCCCTAAAACGCTCCAAAACGATATCGTTTTGGGACACTGCATGGTGCAGTTGTTCTGGAGACTACAGGCTCCTCGCTCCCTTGGCGGGAAGCCCAATGAAAACTTGGGCAAAGTCTCATATGCACTAGTTTCAAAGGAGTTGATAGTATCTAAAAGTTTTCTAGCCTGAAACCTTAAGATGAAGCAAATTCTATTGGGGAAGTCAATTTATGTTGACCTCTTTTGTAAGTTCTCAAACTTTTGTGTATCCAAACACCAAAATGTAGGGGAGGGTTGTTTTTCCCAACTCAGAGCTCCGAAATTTGGCTTATTGTGCCTTGAATTATTTATTAAAAAAAAAAAAACCAAAATTTAGGCTAGGTTTTGCCTAATAAGCCATTTGACTTATTTATTATTTATTCGTCTATATTTGATTTTTTTTTCGCGCTAGTTAGTTTTGCATCAATGTTTTCTGTATTATATGTATTTTGACGATATGAATCGAAAAAGTAAAAAATTATGATCGAAAATGATGAAGAAAATAAGCTCAATTTTGATCACAACTTTTTAATTTCCCGATTCATCTCTCAATACAAACCAATAACACACAAAAACTTGATTCAAAACTAAGCCAAACCAAAAATATCAAATAGAAATAAAATAAAAAAACGTCAAGTGACTTGAGCCAAACCTGCCCTTCAGGCCAACCACAACGGACTCCCTAAATGAGGGAATATAAGCTATAAAAGAGACAAAAAGGATAAGTGTACAACAAAAAGTCTCCAACTACGTTTCAACACACTCACATGGTGTGTGAAACCCACACATTTTACACTCAAGTGCATGTGGGCTCCACACACCATGTGAGTGTGTTGGAGCCTTTTGTTGTACATGTATAAAAGAGAGCTCTAGTCCACATCAAAACCCCAACAGCCTCAATACATGCCTCCCTAAAATACTATGATATGAAATATCCCTTCTTTTTTAGGGAGCCACTGTTCACTCCCAAACTCTTTTTTTATCCTTTTTTTATTTTTCTTTCTTTCTCTCTCCTCTCTCTCCTCTTATATGTGCGTGTGTATGTGAGTAGGTAAAATACTGTTCACCAATCTTTTTAGGGAGAATTTGTGTTTTCGATCATTGTTCGGGATTGCCTTAGGAAAACAAAGGGGAATACCTATTCAGGACAAACAAATAGACACTAAAAGAAGAAGGGTTCTTCTATTCACAAATAAAGATTAAAAAAAACACATACATTATTACACACTTTCACACTTTTTTATACATTTTTTAAACCTTAATGTCAACTGTAAGCCCAATAGGCCGAGCTTCCTTTGGTTTGGCAAATCCATGCCCAAAACATATACATTTCGGTGTATCATATTTTTTATGGCACTGTAATCTTCGGTATTTATTTTTAGAATGTCTGCTTTAGGTGTGGAAAAGGAATCATCTCAATATGTATTTTTGTTTGAGTGCGGTAGCTTTTAGTCAAGACGGATTGCACATTTTGAAGACAAGGTTGGGTGCTACATGTTTTTGCTCAAGCATTTCGAGGATCTCTACCAGCACAACATTCTGACAGAGTTTGCTGGACGTTTGGCTTGAGCAAAGAAGTCTACCAAAATGCACAAGGAAAGAGTTGGATGCTGCACGTTTTGCTCAAGCATTTCAAGGCCCTTTTATTAGCAAAACATTTTGTTTGTTTTTGCCGGATATTTGGCTCGAGCAAAACAGCCGGCAAAAATGTCCAATTCAGCAACTATAAAATCTCAGCGATTAGGTTATTTCTGATTGAGGCAGCAGCCATATTTTCGACCCTCTGTGCCTCTCTCTTCGAAATACCATTATAGAGTGTTTGGGTTCATGAACTTTGAAGATTTGTGAAGGCCGTCCAATGCTGTGAGATCAAGATCATCTTCAAAGGGTTTTCTCATTCATATTCAATTCAACGTTTCTCTATCAAAGTCCTTTCGTGGAGTTCGAAAGGCAAAACATTTGGAAGGCTTGAGGATTCAAGACGGATCATGCAAGGGTGTGATGTACGTGGATTCGGCAAGTAGGGCTTAGGATTCGTGGTGAGGATACACGGTCATTGAGTAGGTCTATTTGTAATCACGCAATGTTTCTAGTGCATGATTCCTTCCCGTGGTTTTTTCCCATTTAGGGTTTTCCACATAAATCGGTGTTCTTCGATTGTTTGATTTCGTTTCATTGATTGGTTAAAGTTTTGATTGGTGGGTCGATATTTAAAAGAGATTAGATTAAAGAAAATCTATAAACCTAGACAAGCTAGGGTTTTTCAAGTGGTATCAGAGCGGGTCGCTTTATATTAAAATCGTTGGGTTTTAAGCGGATCCTTGTTTTTGCAATGGAGTTAAATTCGAATCGACCTCCACTACTAGAAGGAACAAACTTTGATCATTGGAAAGAAAAAATGAAAGCCTATTTGAAGGCTATCGATGAGGATGTCTGGACTGCATGTGAAGTGAAATACACACCTCCAACTGAAACGGTAGATGGAGTCACTGTCCAAACAAAGTGCGACTACTCCAGAGTGAAAAAATTGAGAGCGGCTAATAGTAGGGCACTAAATGTATTGTTTACATATGTTGACACGAAACAGTTTCATCGAATTTCAACATGTAAATTGGCAAAGGAGGCATGGGATATTTTGGTTACGACACATGAAGGAACAACTATAGTGAAGCAAGGCAAGTTACAAAGGGTCACAAACCCAGTTTGAAATGACTCGTATGGAGGAGGATGAGACCTTTGATGAGTTCTATGCAAAACTCAACCACATTGTCAACACCAGTTACACTCTAGGTGAGCCTATTACTCCATTTCGTGTTGTTAAGAAAATTTTACGTTCTCTTCCTGCTCGTTTTAAAACTAAGGTAGATATTTTAGAGAGTAAGAGAAAACTACCTGAGATATCCGTGAGGAAATAGTCGGACAATTTCAAAACTATGAATTGACTCACCTTGGTCGATATAATTTCCACTAAAACTTTTGAAAATTCTATTGCATTTTCTAGTAAACAAAATGAGCCTAATGATTCTGATAGTGATGATAATTACGATATGGAGGCTCTGGATTTGTTTATGAAAATTTTCAAACATTTTTTTAAGAAACAGAATTATAAAAATGAAAATAATGGTAAGAAGAGTAAAGGTAAAATTGAATTTTCTAATAGCAAGGAGCGAAAAGGAGTAAAAGGACCACCCTCTGGGCCGAAGTGTTATGAATGTCATGGATATGGACATCTAGCTCAGGATTGCGCGAATAAGAAAATGAAGCAGAAAGTTTATAATGTAAAGACATGGGATGATGATTCCGTGAGTGAAAAGTCAGAAAGTGATAGAGATGGCGATAGTGGAAAGAATTACTTAGCTTTTGCAGCCAAACATCAAACAGATGAGAAAGGTAGTGAAACAGAAGAGGACAATGAAGTTGAAGAAGAGGCAGTGGATTTTGATGATCTTCAAGTGGCGTATAACATGTTATACAAAGAAAGCTTGAAAATTAAGAAGAAATATGTCAAGCTAGAGAGTAAGAGTGAAGTAACCAGTAGAGAGTTGATCAAGGCCTTGTCTGCAGCCAAGGAGTCATCAAAATCTTTGGAACTTATGTCTCAAGAAAGAGATCAATTGACAAGGGAAGTTATACAACTTCGAGCGAAAGTCTGTGAATTGGAAGATCTAAATGTAACAAACAAAGGTAAAATAAATGATCTATCTATTGAACTGAGTAATGCTAATTGTGTTTTCAAGTGTTTTAATGCAGGATCCAAAGCATTGGATGACATTCTTGAGGTTCAAAGGCCAGCCGACGATCAATCCGGGCTCGGATATCATGCCTCATCCTCTAGTCAAGAAAAAGGAGAAAAGGTATCCCATGGAAAAAATATGAAGGGTGCATAAAAAATCCCGGTAAATGTTTCAATATTTCAGAATAAACACAAGGAGGTAAAAGCCAAGCCCATTCAAAATTTTGCTAACTCTAAAATTTTTGCCGAAACTCCTAGATACAACCAAAGGAATAATGTTGAAAAATTCATTCCTATTTGTCATCATTGTGGAGCTCAAGGTCATATTAGATCTCAATGTAGGAAGTTACGTGACACTCATACTTCATGCACACATTTTGCACATTCTCATGATTATAATACTTTTACTCCTGCACATTCTCATAAATATAATAATTTTATTCGTACATGTCATTTTTGTGGGGTGAAGGGCCACATTCAACCAAATTGTTTTAAACTTCATGGTTATCCCAATACTCCTTCCAAATATTACCATGCTTATGGTTATAGGGGTAGAACCCAAAGATCAGGACTTAGGGTGACTCGACATGAACATAATAAGAATGTGAATCCTAAACGTACGACTAAGTTGACGGAAAAAATTAAAAATGTCAAAATTAGACCTGTTTGGGTGAGGAGGACAGATTTAAGACCCCGTGCTGATTTCTCTTCCATCCCTCTAGATGACACTGGATCATCCAGAGGCGTTAACTTTTCCTTTTAAGGCTTGGTCTCATACCCATAGTCTAGGTTGGTGTTCATTGCATATGGTTTACCTAGAGTTATGGTTTGTGTTGGTTTTTATATTTTTATTGCTTAGTTTGTTAACATTCTTTATTTACAAAAATCTCAAAAAGATTTTATTTATTTGTCTTTATGTTCCCAATGTTGCTTTCCTTTACAGGCCCTTTAGACATCACGGTGGATCAGTTAATTGTTATGAGATTTTGTGAGGATCTTCATAGTGTGTATGCATGTGCATCTCTTTTATCTCTATATAGCTTGGATGATATTCTAGAATCAAATGTAGTATGGGTCATGTCCTGTGATCTACATTTCATTCATGTCAGATATATCCAACTCCTTAGCTCTTAACTGCCATTTCTCATGTAGCTGACATGTGCCTTGTGCAACTCCTTTGAGATTGACCGCTTAGCAGTTATGATTTTATCAATGCCGTTTATATAACAAAAAAAAAGGAGTTATTATGTGGGTGTTTAGTTGAAAAGTGTGATGAGATTTGATTCATAATCTCTGCATTTTCGGGTTTTTCACTTTGTAACCGGGCCTCTTGCCTCAGTAAGCAGTGAGTGTTCGCGTCAAACGGTGGAGAGTTTCGAGATTGTAATATGTGGTTTGCTTGAGTTCGTAGCCTTTTTAACTCAAGTAATTAAGTCCGTAGGGGTATTCTCTATACCTAGTGCCCTAAGACCATTTGGTTTGGGTGTCACTGGCCTAAAGCTCGTTACACGGGTCAATTAGAAAGCTTAAGAGACTTTGGCATTGCACGACCACATTATGAGCATTGAACTTAGTTAAGGAGGTTCTTTTTTAAAAAATATATATATACAAAATAAAAAATAAAAAAAAATAAAAAAATGCATGAGAGGAAGGTGGAAATTCACACAGTATTTGTCGAGGGGGAGTTTGGCTCATTGACAAATCCAAAAAATTGCTTGGTTTGACTTCTTGGGGAGAGTTTATCTTGACACTCCGTGCCTACATGAGAAACCAAGTTTTGTGTTAAGTTGATCTTGCTATAATTGACGTGTCTCACACACTCACTTTTGTCATCGGTACTTGACTCATGATACATCTATTGTCTAAGTATATTCTTGCTATTTGAATTTAGGATGTGTCAGTGCATTATACTTTATGTGTGCTCATTGAATCCAATAACCATCAACCTGATTCCCATGTGCTTGATCTTGAAAGAAATTTTATTTTGGATTGAAGACTTATGTTAAGGAGTCCCATTAGTTTTCTCAATCTCTAAAGAAAATTCATAAATAACTAAAACGTGGTGGCTCTAATTATGTCATTTATGTACTTACACACATATATATTTTAAAAAAATAAGAGGGGCAGTCAATCACTAATTCTATATCGAATAATCAGTATCTTTTTCTAGAAATTGGTTTCATTGTACCAAAGTTGTTCTTTTTATATTTAGGATTGCTTGTTTGGGGATTGTGTTGGCCTAGTTCTTTCCTAATTTCATAATATTTCTTTTGGCTACTAAATTCTTCTATACTATACTTAATTATAGCATCTAATTCAATATATTAGTATGGCTAGTTTATGTCACCGACTGTCGTTTATTGTGGTGCACTGTCATTTGCTGACTCTGGCTGGTTCCCATGTTTTATGGTTGTTCATGCGTTTCTTAATTGCACACTATTATTCCCTTGATATTCTTGGTTGTTATTATTCCCTTTGTCCTTCCGTGACAAAAAGGGGGAGAAGCTTAACACTAATAATTTGTGTGATGTATTTGTGTCTGTGGTGCAGCTTGCAGGTTTCCTATCACACTCTTTTAGGGGGGATATAGTTTTTAGTGTTTAGTATGTTTTGTCATGGAAGTGCCAAAGAGGGAGATTGTAAGCCCGATAGGACGAGCTTCATTTGGTTTGGCAAATCCATGCCCAAAACATATACATTTGGGTGTATCATATTTTTTATGGCACTGTAATCTTCGGTATTTATTTTTAGAATGTCTGCTTTAGGTGTGGAAAAGGAATCATCTCAATATGTATTTTTGTTTGAGTGCGGTAGCTTTTAGTCAAGACGGATTGCACATTTTGAAGACAAGGTTGGGTGCTACATGTTTTTGCTCAAGCATTTCGAGGATCTCTACCAGCACAACATTCTGACAGAGTTTGCTGGACGTTTGGCTCGAGCAAAGAAGTCTGCCAAAATGTACAAGGAAAGAGTTGGATGCTGCACGTTTTGCTCAAGCATTTCAAGGCCCTTTTATTAGCAAAACATTCTGTTTGTTTTTGCTGGATATTTGGCTCGAGCAAAACAGCTGGCAAAAATGTCCGATTCAACAACTATAAAATCTCAGCGATTAGGTTATTTCTGATTGAGACAGCAGCCATATTTTCGACCCTCTGTGCCTCTCTCTTCGAAATACCATTATAAAGTGCTAGGGTTCATGAACTTTGAAGATTTGTGAAGGCCGTCCAATGCTGTGAGATCAAGATCATCTTCAAAGGGTTTTCTCATTCATATTCAATTCAACGTTTCTCTATCCAAGACCTTTCGTGGAGTTCGAAAGGCAAAACATTTGGAAGGCTTGAGGATTCAAGACGTGACAATCATGCAAGGGTGTGATGTACGTGGATTCGGCAAGTAGGGCTTAGGATTCGTGGTGAGGATACACGGTCATCGAGTAAGTCTATTTGTAATCACACAATGTTTCTAGTGCATGATTCCTTCCCGTGGTTTTTTCCCATTTATGGTTTTCCACGTAAATCGGTGTTCTTCGATTGTTTGATTTCGTTTCATTGATTGGTTAAAATTTTGATTGGTGGGTCGATTTTTAAAAGAGATTAGATTAACGAAAATCTATAAACCTAGACAAGCTAGGATTTTTCATCAACCCAATTTAGAATTTGCCATAGAAGAAAAGCTTTCCTGAATTTGCGGGAGCCATGTGCTTTTATTATTAAGTAAATTTCCTGGTCAAGATGGTAGTGAAAACAACAATGATCTGATTGTCTGTGCTTTTACATTAGTTTAATAGATTCTCCGAAAGTTTCATACCTATAGATTTGGGCGTAGAAAGCTCTTTCTTTAGTGAACACCACGCCTAGTAAATTACTACTAGTATTATTTTGCCTTTTAAAATAAAGGTCTTGAGTTCGTGTTTTTTAGAAGAATTCCTCGACTCTTGTTGTAACATTTAACAATTTATCAATTGATAGAAAAAAAGAAAAAAAAAAAAGAAGCTCAATGCTCATGGAGGTTGTAGTATTTTTTTTTCCCCCTTTAAGAAACGACTATTTATTAGAGTATTGGGTAAATTACGGTACAGTGGTGACAGGTCAAAAAAATCACCACTGTCATGGCATTGCTCAAAGAAATGACCAAAACATTTCTACTTCCATTAGGCTATGTTTGGAAGTTGAGGAAAGAAGTGGAAAAGAAGAGAAAATTTAAAAAAATTCCTCTCATTTGTTTGGTTTCCAAATAGAAAGAGAAAGGAAAGGGAAGAGAAAGGAAAAAGAAGAGAAAATTAACTACTTTTTTTCTCTCCTTCTCTCTCCCATGAGTGCAAATTTTCCTCTCATTTTCACAAACCAAACAAAAGAAAATAACAAGTTTCTTCCCTATTTCTTTCCCATTTTCCCTTTTTTATTTTCTCTTCTCTTTCTCTTCTCTTCCACAACTTCCAAACACAGCCTTAAAGTCGGGACAAGTCTTGCCAACAGATAAAGCACTCCTCGCTAAATGGTCAAATTTGAGTTTTATTTCCACAACCTGTGAAAAATTAGAACCTTTTTTTTCCCAGAAAAAAGCCTTTTTAGTTGGCTTGAAAATTGAGAAAAGCGAGACATAATCTATTATCTGCAATTGAATTGATTTATATGGAAAGGTGAATAATGGAAGACATATTATTTGCTATGGGGATGTCCAAGTTCTCACCTTTTTGCTGCTCTCTTTGGTTTCCCTTAAGCAAACTCTTTTATTATCGAATCTAAAAAAAAAAAAAAAAATTAAATAATCATCCCTTTTTTAAGCACTACGTATGTTTTTCATCCTGCTCACTTTTCGGACTTATATTTTCATCCTCTTTATATGTAATTTTCCAATCTTACTCTCATTATGATATTAATACACTAAAATATAATCATTTCCTGATTTGTAGGGATTGCATAATTTATTAATGCCGAAATTTATGAAAATTCAAAATATATGAGAAGATATTAATGGAATTCAAAAGGAATTTTTTGAGTGGCAATTATCTTATTCCCTTAAATATCATATACATCTCTTTATGCATAGATATTGTTACCCATTTTGGTTGAATCTAATTGAACCTAATCACCAAAATTTTAGGAGATTTCAAATAATGGGTAAGATGTAATTAATTCTGTAACCAAGAAAATGAAGGTGGAGTTGATACAGTACGAGAATTCAAAACAAAATTTTTGCCAAAATATTTTTTTGGGAACATGTGTTTGCTGATTATGGTAAATTGTATTTACCGTTTATACTAAATTTTATCCTACGTAAATTGAAAACCTTATATTGTTACAAATTTATCATGAATACTGTTATGCACTTGTTTTTTTACCATAATTTCTGGGTACACTGAATGTAATTGAACCTAATCTCCAAAATTTTAGGAGATTTCAAATAATGGGTAAGATGTGATTAATTCTGTAACCAACGAAATGAAGGTGGAGTTGATACAGTACGAGAATTCAAAACAAAATTCTTGCCAAAATATTTTTTTGGGAACATGTGTTTGTTGATTATGGTAAATTGTATTTACCAATTATGCTAAATTTTATCCTACGTTTATTCCTACGTTGTTACAAATTTATCATGAATACTGTTATGCACTTGTTTTTTTACCATAATTTCTGGGTACATTTAAATTCAACTCAAGTCAGGATAGAAAAACTTACATTGGTACATACAAATCCAACTATTGTTATATAAGCCAAAAACATTTCATAGTCATCTCATTTACCACAGTTACATTGGTACATACAAACCTAATTAATTTCTACACTAGAAAATATGGTAAAATTATCAAAAATTATGGTAAAAATGATAAAGGTGAACCAACCACCAAATGATTGAGGTAAAAAATAACCCCAGACAATATGGTAAAATTACACGAATATTCATGGTAAAAATGGCGTATGTACAAACCAATTAATTTCTACACTAGTAAATATGGTAAAATTATGAAGAATCATGGTAAAAATGATAAAGGTGAACCAATCAACAAGTGATTGCGGTAAAAAATAAACCCACACAATATGTTAAAATTATTCATGGTAAAAATGGCGTACGTCACCAAGTGATTATGGTAAAAATTAATTCCAGAACATATTCAAAATAGCTAAACCATGAAGAAAATGCCCAAAATCAAAGAAAGAAACATGTTTGGTTCTCTCTCTCTCCTCCTCTCTGTGGTGAAACCAAGAAGTCACCTCCCTTCTTTTCCTCGATGATTTTGAATGCCGACTGGCAAGAGAGCTGGAGAAGTTGACGACGAGGTTGCCCAAAAACATGTCTTGCCAAAAAAAAAAAAAACTTACGATGTCGTGCCATTATACACCACCGTTGTATCCTAAAGCAAATCAAAGGGACTCAACCAGAAAGGCAACGGGGACGGACAAGGTCGTTGACTCCGATTTGGCCAGGATGTTTATCATCCCTGCCGCTTTTGGTATGGCTAGTTGTCGACGATGAGTTGGGACGGTGATGAGTGAAGATTTGGGACGGCGAGTTGTGGAGTTTTGGGTCGTCGATTTGGTACCGAGGGCTGCAGTTTTGTGATGAAAGAAAAGAAGCGCTTCAGATTATATAAATGGGGATGAAGACTGGTGGAGTAAATTGGGGATTGAGATATATCTCAAATCCCTAAATTATAGCCTTGGTCCTCCAAACTTTGAAAACCCTCCTAATTTTTGCCAGGGGTTTATTTGAATTTCGGAATGAAAACATAACTCCTAAAAATGTTCAGGATGATTTTCTAATTTCTTTTTTTCTTTCAAAGGATTTTCTAATTTCAAGTGAGTAAAATGATGATTATTTAAGTGCCCAAAAAAATTTTTGATTTTCTTTCTTTCAAAAAAAAAAAACACTCTTTCATTTCTGGCGTTTTGTTCCCCATTATTGCTTATCTTCGGCTATGAACCAAGTCGGTAGATTGGGGTCCCTACCCATACTACTTGACGACAGGGTCTCGTGACGAGAACTGTACGGTGCGGGAGACTTCTCAATCAGCGCCGATCAAACGGGTAAATTCAAATGGGTCCCTTACATGACCCAACTACCAACTGGCAAAAGTGTCATAAATATATAGCTGTTGCTTTCGTTGGACTCTATGGATACTCGAATCGAACCATGATTTGTGCCGTCCTTACACAATTTTATAAACTGTACCGAAAGCCGTACGCGAATCGTAATTCGAGTAACATAAAATGGCCCTATGGCCTCCTTTGGCAAAAAAACCAAAAAGTAATTTTTTAAAAAATCACTTTTGTCCTTATTCAATTTTTTTTTGCATTCGTTAGTTTTGCATCAAGATTTTGTGGTTTCTGGATTCCTCTCGACGAGACGATTCTGAAAAGTATAAAATTATGGTCAAAACTCAAATTTTTTTGAATAAAGCCAAAATAGGTGGATTATCAATAATCCACCTATTTTGGCTTTATTCAAAAAAAATTAATTTTTTTGAATAATTTTATACTTGTTAGATTCGTCTCGTCGAGAGGAATCCAGAAACCACAAAATCTTGATGCAAAACTAACGAATGCAAAAAAAAATTGAACCTTCGTACACTTACGCACACATAAAAATGGGATTTGGAAAGAAAATGCACCAATACAATTACAATATACGTGATAGAAACTCGACGAGTTAACAAATGGTTTCACTTTTGCTAGTAAATTTTCGGGTTTTGTTCAAAATCCGAACAGAATCCAATTGTTGTTGTCTTAAGACCTTGTTTTTCGTAAGATTTTATGAGAGATTTATGGGATTTCCCATTTTAACACCTTGATTTTATGAGATTTTCCGTAAAATTAAGGTGTTAAAATGAAAAATCTCATAAAATCAACTTGTATTTCCTATAAAATCTTATGAAAAACCGGTGTAAGACGTAACACAATTAATAACACCGGGCCAAAATGAAGTTCTGGTCTAGTTCAGATTTTGGTAAAATCCGAGCCAAACCCAATTGTTGCCGTCTTGTTTATGGGAAATTTATGGAATTTCTCATTTTAGCACCTTGATTTTATAAAACTTTTTATAAAATGAAGTTGCTAAAAAGGAAAATCCCATAAAATCAATTAGATATCCGAAAAAAATCTTACGGAAAATAAAACTTTATAATATCAGCCCAAAATGAAGGGCAACATAGTTCAACTGGATAGAGAGAGAGAGAGAGAGACGGTTGGGCTGGTCCGGTGGTGTGATCATCTTCTTCAGGGATTGTTCCAATGTAATGCTGGGATCAAACCCTAATTCAAAAGGGATTTGGGTCACATCTCTGACTCTTATTCTCTCTCCTTGAATCTCCTCTTTCTTTCACATCTCTATCAAAGCCTCCTAAATTTCATGCCATTGTCAGGTGTCTTCGATGTTTAATTCTTACCCTCCTAAATTTAGGTTTGTTCAATTTTTCTTTCATCTGCATTTTCTTGATACGTGATAAAATTCTCTTTGTTTCGTGCTACATTCTGAAAATAAAATGGGATTGTATGGTAATCTTTTGATGTCAAGAGGTTTCTGACAGACATGGAGGGTCGTGAGGGAATTATCGGCATTGCCATTTTTTTCTGCCTCTTGAATTGGGCCTACAGTATAACAGACCCTAACGATGCAAAAGTCGTGAGTGATTTCAGAAAAGGGTTGCAAAATCCAGAGCTCTTGAAATGGCCAAGCAATGGAAACGACCCTTGTGGCCCTCCCTCATGGCCTCATGTATTTTGCTCTAATGGCAGAGTCACACAGATTCAGGTTGCCAATTTGGGTCTGAAAGGTACACTCCCTCAAAACTTCAACCAGCTCACAAAGCTCTACAATTTGGGTCTTCAAAAGAACCATTTTAGTGGAAAATTGCCTACTTTCAGTGGATTGTCTGAACTTCAATTTGCTTACTTGGATTTCAATGAATTTGATACCATCCCTTCGGATTTCTTCCATGGGCTTAGCAGTATCCGTGTCCTTGCTTTGGATGATAACCCATTTAATGCGACTACTGGTTGGTCTATACCAAATGAGTTAGAAGATTCATCTCAGTTAACAAATTTTTCATGCTCGAGCTGTAATATAGCCGGACCTATACCCGATTTTTTCGGGAAACTTCCATCTCTCAATTCGTTGAGACTTTCATATAACAGATTAACCGGTCAAATTCCCGCAAGTTTCCATGACTCAATGGTGCAGGTTTTGTGGTTAAACGATCAAGACGGCGGCGGAATGAGTGGTTCAATCGACGTCATTGCCTCAATGGTATCTCTCACTCAAGCATGGCTTCATGGAAACCAATTTACAGGATCAATTCCAGATGACATTGGAGCACTTGCTTCATTGAGAGAACTCAACCTTAATGGAAACCAACTTGTCGGTCTGATTCCTCCGAGTTTAGCTACTATGGATTTGCGTTTATTGGATTTGAACAATAATATGCTAATGGGTTCCATCCCCAAGTTTAGAGCTGGTAATGTTACTTTATCTTCAAATTCGTTTTGCCAACTTACACCAGGGGTGCCATGTGCTCCTGAAGTTAACGCGCTTTTGGATTTCCTTCATGCTTTGAATTACCCACCGGATCTTGCTTCTGACTGGACGGGGAATAACCCGTGTGAAGGACCATGGTTGGGATTGAGTTGCAATTCAAAAGGTGAGGTTTCTATTCTAAATTTACCAAAGCGAATGCTTAATGGTACTCTCAGTCCCTCACTAGCAAACTTACCCTCGCTTATGGAAATTCATCTTGCGGGAAACAATATAGGAGGGCAAGTCCCCACAAATTTAACTCTGTTGAAAGCACTGAGATTGTTGGATATAAGTGGGAATAATTTTCAGCCTCCATTTCCCAATTTCAGTGACAGAGTTAAGGTAGTCAATACAGATGGCAATCCACTATTGGTTGCTAACCAGACAAAAGCCTCTCCCCCACCAATTAGCACCCCATCAGCTCCTTCACCAACTGTCGGACAATCCCCTGCCTCACCATCACCATCAAACAATTCATCATCTGGAGATTCTCAATCTAATGGGTCCCCTTCCTCATCGGAAAGCTCAAAACCTCGTTCTCCTGCTAGTTCTACTGAAGACGAAGCAGAAAAAAAAGGATATCATAAGAGATCAAATGTAGTTGTCATTGTGACTGCAGCCACGGGTACTGCAATTATGGTTCTTCTGTTGGTTCTTTTCTTTCTGTACCACTTTAAGAAAAACAAAGTTAAAGTAGCAGCTCCACCTGCCATTGTAGTCCATCCAAGAGCCCCTTCTGATTCAGACAACGTAGTTAAGATTGCAGTCTCTGATAACGCCCAAAGAAGTTTAGAATCCGAAATCAGTAATTGCAATGGGTTTGAAAATACTCATGTCATCGAGGCTGGAAGCTTGGTCATTTCGGTTCAGGTTCTTAGAAAGGCTACTAATAATTTTGCATCAGAAAATGAGCTTGGGCGTGGCGGTTTTGGTGTCGTTTACAAGGGTGAGCTGGAAGACGGGACCCATATAGCGGTTAAGAGAATGGAAGGCGGGGTCATTAGTAGCAAAGCCTTGGATGAATTTCAATCTGAAATTGTTGTGCTTTCTAAGGTCCGACACCGCCATCTGGTGTCTCTTTTGGGTTACTCCATTGAAGGCAATGAGAGGCTTTTGGTTTATGAGTATATGCCACAGGGGGCTCTAAGTAGGCATCTTTTCCATTGGGACAGCCTAAACTTGGACCCTCTTTCTTGGACTAAGAGGCTTAATATTGCCTTGGATGTTGCTAGAGGGATGGAGTACCTTCACACTCTCGCACAGGAAAGCTTCATTCATCGAGATCTCAAATCTTCAAATATTCTTCTGAGTGATGACTTTAGGGCAAAGGTTTCTGATTTCGGGTTGGTGAAACTTGCTCCTGATAGAGAGAAGTCTGTTGCAACCAGGCTTGCTGGAACATTTGGTTACCTTGCACCGGAATATGCTGGTAAATTAAGTCTCCGTTTTTCTCCATCCTTTGCCAATGCTTTTCTAGCAATTGATGTCTGATTTTCGAATAGCATGCTTGCTGTAATTAACACATTAGGCCTCTTGCTAAAAGAATTCCCTCAACCTTTACAGATCCAAGAAATACTGTGACTTAATTTGTTACATGGTTGCATTTACCCAACATACATCAGGAAAATCTCTAGAAAATTCTCTCTCCTCTATATAAAGAATAGCTACATCTTACGTTGATATAGAACATCCATTTTGAAGACATAAACTACAATTTCCCCCCCTCCTGCAATGCTGGTTGAAACCTATGCGTTTAATTTTGTTTTAACAATGCCCACAGCATGTACTGCGATTAATGTACTCAGCCAAAGAACATTCAGTACGAGAAGGCAATGAGTTTGCGGCAGCTTAAGTGGCTCAACTTTCCACTTTTTTCCATTTTGGAGCCGTGTCTATCAATGTTCTGCTTTTGGCTAGCTAAAATCACCTTTAAAAAGCTGAAAAAGAAAAAGCTCTATCTTGATTCTTTTGACTTTTGCTTTTCAATAGTCAACTTTTCCCCTAAGGCTGCAACAAACATCCACTCAAGATGAACATAACGTCTTCCAAATGTCTGGCATTGAAAATCGTAAAATGCATCTAGAAACCCTCATATGGAATTGATCATGAAGCTGTGATGGTTTGATTATTTTTTGTCATGTTCAACTTTCGCTGGTGACAACTGAGGGCCTTTTGGTAACACCATCCAGTATGACATCGACATTCAACCTTGAGTGCATATTACATTATTAGAGGGGCAAATGTATATACAACATAAACATTTACAAGAAATATTTATATTTGCCATGTTTATCTGAATTCAAACTAACCGATGTTTATTTGGATTTCAGTGACTGGAAAAATTACAACTAAAGTCGATGTCTTTAGTTTTGGAGTGGTGCTAATGGAACTTTTGACTGGACTAGTGGCACTTGATGAGCATCGGCCTGAAGAGAGTCGGTACTTGGCTGAGTGGTTCTGGAAAAAAAAGGCAACCAAGGAAAGGCTAATTTCTGCTATTGATCCAACTCTTGGTGCAAAAGAGGAGATTTTTGATAGCATATATATTATTGCTGAACTGGCTGGACACTGTACTGCTAGAGAACCAACCCACAGGCCTGATATGGGTCATGCAGTTAATGTGCTGGCCCCACTTGTTGAGAAGTGGAGACCGTTTGATGGAGAAACAGACGAATATTCTGGAATCGTTGGATATGCTCAGCCTCTACCTGAATTGTTGAAAGGGTGGCAAGAATCAGAAACAAAAGATTTCCCCGGAAACAGTCTTGAGGATAGCAAGGGAAGTATTCCAGCTGTGCCGGCTGCATTTGAAGGGTTATTCACGTCTGCTGAAGCTCGATGACTGAAGTAAATATTGCATGATCACCTTCTCCACTTGAAAATATTTTCTCATATTTACAGAAAAAGTAATAATGGTTTACGCTTTGTGGATAAAACATGGAGCATTTTGTCTAGCTAATAGATTTTCCTGTGCGAAAACGATACGCATCTGCTTTGATTTGTGAGTGTATTCAGATATGGTGATGTATAGATATATTAGGCAAAAGGGAATTTTTGTTGCCACTTTTTAATTTTTTGCTTCTTGATGAATGCTTGTCGCTTCTTTTATTACGCTCAGAGAGTTTGCTAATATGCTTTATCATACAACTTCGTTAAGTTAGTGAAGCTCTGGTGTCCACCAATTGGAACATTCCTACACGAACGGTATGCATGGAGTACTTATTGAAGCATTCCACTTTTCAAGATGAAGCAGCTTGTTTTATTTCTAGTAATCTTAGTCGACGGGAATCATGGCATGCTATTTGCAGGAAGTTTTGTCATGTGGAATTTTGATTATTGGCAGATTTTCGGGTTTGGTTTTATAGTCTTTTTTATTTTTGTTTTTGCCACTTTTGGTAATCTCTGCTCTTGAGGATTTGCTTATGAATAGGGTGATTGTTCTGGAATATTTTTATTTGAAGAATGGAAAATGTTACACGAGTGTGTGATGGCCCTTTCCCTGCATTTGGATGCGAAGAGTTCTGTTTCTCAATTGTGGATGCTCTGATTCTTCCTTCCCTTGGGTGAGGATGTCTTGTGTTTAATTTCTGTATAATGGATTCTCAATTATGAAACACTCAATTATTTGTGGAAGTGTTTGTGAAAAATAAATTATGCATATGACTCATGTTTGGGAGAAGTAATCTAAGAATTAGATTATGTGTGTGATGTTGATTATAATACCCCTAACTATCTCCCTCCGTCCCAATTTAAGTGTCCCTTGGAGATAACGTGTATTTTCTTGGACGTAAAAAAATGTACTTGATCAATTTTTTTGACACCAAATTAAAGTGCTCGAAAATATAAATTTTTTTATAAAATATGCATATTTTTTGGGGGTTTGAAAATGCACAAATTTCCGTAGCAGACACTTAAAATGGGACAGAGGGAGTGTTTTCTTGGTAGAACTTGAAAGTAATATTTGTTCAAAAACAAGATTCCATATATTTATAATGCATACTGTATAAATATCTTCAATAATATCATTAAATACAAACCCTCCGCGTTGAATATGTTGACGTGGATGTAAATTGTTAGAAATATGAGGGCCATAATGGTCATCAAATATTGAGAATCTAAAACAAGGCTTCAGAAGGAATTCGGGGGAGGCGCTATGCGGTAGGTGTTGTGCGGCAAAACTACGTCGTTTTGCTCATTTTCTTAGTATATCCAAGGGCTCTGCTTGGAGAGTTAATTGTGGGGTTTAATTTTGGGGTTCAATTTTAGGGGATTTAGGCTCTTTGGGGTAGGTATAGTGGGTTTAGGCACTTGGATTTAGGCACTTTGGTTTAGGCACTTCAGGTTTAGGATTTAGGCTCTTTGGGTTTAAGCACTTTGTAATGGTTTTTTCTTCCTCCAAACAAGGCCCTTGGAAGCTTTGGAAGTGTGCAAAGCATATTTTCCTATATTTTCTTTGAGAGCATATTTTCTTATAAAACCTAGGAAAAAATAGCTTTGTCTTTCTCCTTATTACTACTCAAAGCATGGCCCTCCTTTATATTAGCCTCAATTCCTCTCTCTTTTTCCTTCCAAACTTGACCAAAAGGTTTCAAAGGAGGATTATGTGGCATCCACTAGAGTAATGACCACAAGAATTGCATTTAGTGCATGCTTGAGGCTTCCATGAAACCTCAACTTTGATCTCATGCAAGATTCCATTTACTTTGACCTTGACAGACTTTGGAATAACCGTTAAAGTATCAACCTCAATGTAAATTCTTGCAAAACTGGACCTACTCATAGTTTGAGTAACTTCATCAAGAGACGTTTGTCTCCCCAATATGCTTCCTAAAAAACTCATTCCATCCTTATGCCATAGTTGCATGGGAACATTAAAAAATTTAATCCAAATTGGCACTTCACAAAATTCACTACGTGTCAATTGTATATTGGGATCCCATTCTTAAGAATGAGAAGCTTTCCCCACAATAATGGAGTTGCCCAATAATTCGCCAATTGCTTGCTGATTGATAATCTTGAAAAGGAAAAAACCATCTTTCAATGATATTACCTTGTCAAGATCATCACCCCATGTATTCTCTTCCTAGGTTTTAACATAGTGGAACGATAATTTTTTGTCCAACAAATAGCCAATGAGAGATAATTCCCAAAATGACAAGCCCTACGTTGCTATTCCATCAGGCACCTCAATCTCAGATCTAGTAGCTGATTGTTCAATTTGATAGTTGTAGACACCCCAAAATGAGACGTTTGTGTACATTTTTATCCCCGATGATGAAAGGAAATACCCGGAAAGCCTCGCGGATTGAAATTCTTCAAGTCAACAAAGTCAATAGTGTCGCACGGCACTCATCTCTCACGCACGGCACAGCCCAAGTCACGTACGACAGCTTTTTGAATTTTGGCGGTCAGGTGTGCCGCACGGCACAGTTTGTGTGTCGTACGGCACTGTCATGCATAAACCGACTTTCTACAGAATCTCCAGCAGCCCCTTTTGTTGACTATCGTCCCCAAACCTTATCATGGTTTCTTGCACCAGAGAAAGGCTACATAATAGCTATGATTGCAAGAGTGGGCACCAAGTTTACTTGAGGTTCAATCGGTTCCCATCGCCTATATATACCCGATTGTTTGCAACGGAAAACATAATGGAAAATTGTGGAAGAAAATCATGAAATCCCATCTCTGAGCTCTCTCCATTACAAGCCATCCTCATTACCACCCACAAGCTCCAGAAATCAATCCTACAAATTCCCTCCAGAGAAAACCCAATCAAAAATCCAATCCCCTGTTTTCCAATCCTAACCCGTGAGCCTATCCTTCCAAATTCACTCACCTCCATCAAACAATCAACCTTGCTGCTGTACCAGAGGGGAATTGGAGTCAAGAGGAAGTCCAAGCTGCGTTCAAAAGATCAAGAAGGAATTTCAATCTGTGAGTTTCCTGCCGGAGGTACGATCCCGTTTCGCCAAACTTCTTAGCTTTGGTATCCTGAGGGGAGGGGTACCAAGTGTGGAATGATCTTCCATATCATCTCCACATTTGGTATGCCCATGTTACATCAAAAATCAGTTTGATTCGTAACCTCTCGGTTGCATCGTACGGTGAAAACATCGCCTCGTACGGGGTAATTTAGTGAGGAGGAACATTTCCTATTCAAACATACCATTTTCCATTTCAAAATAATCTGTTTTTACCAAGGTTTCATGCCTTGTATGTGTTTCTACTCAATCATTTCGAAAAATCAAAAGTTTCAAACTGCACTCCTCCTGTACCGCACGGTACACTTGGAGTGCTGTACGGCACACTTTCGAAAATCTGACAGTTGGATCCTTGAACAATGCCGCAAGGCACACTTTCTGTACCACACGGCACACTTTGTGTGCCGCACGGCACACTTTTCAAATCTGAATTTTTAAATCAGTTTCCTTTATAAACAGTTTGAGAACATGATTTTTCCTTTTAATTAGTTATTGTTACTTGATTGCTCATATCAGTTGTTGTTTATTTCGATATTTAAATTATTTGTTTTCCATGATTTAATTGCTTATTTGAATAAAGTTCGGCATCAAAATATTTTTTAAAAATCCCACAAATGTTTAGTAAAGACCGATTTTTAATCGGGCGAGCGGGGTGCATTAAAACCCTTCCCCGCTCGTAACCTGGCTCCCGAATCCAAAACGAATCTCTGGTTTTCAAGTTGTTTTCTAAATCATTTTCTCAATCATTTTTTCAAAACGGTTTCTCGGGTCCCAAACCATTTTCCAAAAACCCGGGTGGCGACTCTATTTTTTCAAATTCCAACCGGCGTGGAGGTCGACCGTCCACAAAATGGCGACTCCGCTGGGGACTCTCAAATTAATCTCTGGTTTGGTGTTTTTATACTTATGAACTTCTCAAAAGCTTGTCAAAACGAAAAATGCCTAGCGCTGTCGCAAGGAAGGAATGGCAGACTAACAGGGCCTCGCCCGGCCATCCTGACTGGAGCTTTTTTAGTTGTTTGTCTGTGTAAAGATATCAAAGAAGAAATTAATTTGGAGAGCCAAGCTTGAAAAATATTTGTGGGATTTTTGAAAACAATTTTATTGCTGAACTTTTGCATCACGTGCATCGATGTTGGATAAGCCCCGCTGCTGCGTCTTGGTTACCCTACCCCATTCAGGGTGTTAGGACATCCCCGGGATGCTCAAAGCAACCTTGGACCATGATGAGTCAGCCTGCCGTTTGACCTTTGCCATGCAGTACACTTGGCACTGGAAGACAAATATTGGCTCTAGTCTGGGGGACCCCCTAAACCAAAATCGGCCTTTGCATATAGTAAACCTAGAACCTTCCAACCTAGGACAGGGATCCACAGGTTAGGATTATGTGATGTATCCTGTTATGTGTTTATTGCTTTCCATAGATTGTCATCATTTTGCATGCATTTGCATTATCATGGTTAGTTGGACACTATGCTGTCCCATTTTCCCGCGGTCTTGAGAGGTTGCCCTGTCCGATGAAGAGTCGTGCATTCCAATGCACGTTGTTTAAATCAATTCAGTCCTTAGAATAACAGGACTTAGGAAAATCAAATCAACTTGATCCTTGATAATCCCTTGGCAATGACCTAACAGAAATTAGGAACAATTGACCCAAGCTGGGGCAGTCGTCCCTAAAATCAAAGTTAGACCCTTGAAAAGGAATCAACGAGAACCAAGTTGTTTAATTTTCTCGAATCCTGCTATCCTAAACAAAGGATACATTGTCAAAAGAAACACTGAGGATCGGGGCAGCCTTTCTAAGACCCATTTTTCCATAGTCTAGGAGACTTAAAATCTTTGGAGTTTGAAACACCTCCAGTGTCAGCCGTGCTCGAACGGCTCCTTGTGATTCTATCACATTTCTATCCAGATTTCACAGCCTTATTGCTCTGTCTTGGATGGTCACGAAAGTTGACTGGCTCTGGTTCCAACACACAGGAACTATACCTACTGAGTAGTCGACCTACCCAGGGCTGTTGAAAATCTTTTTAAGACTTTGGTTTGCATACATGACGACACAAATATGACATTCCCATTTTTCAAAATAAAACAAACAGGGGCATTTCTTAGTTTTGTTTTACTGTCAATCCTTAGCCATTCAGCTGAACAAGAAAACCACCCCCCAGCTCCACAAACAACCAGTCCAAGAACACAAGCCCAATGCCCAAGTCAACCAAATTTCCCTTAGCTCCACTCCAAATGACTAAGGCTCCACAACCCAAAATTTCAGCCAAGTCATACTTGTGAATGAGATCAAAGCTCAAGCCAACCACTCTCAGAAGCCACAAAGAACCATTTCCCAATTTTCCAAGCCTCTGTCCTTGATTTATGAGAGCTCCTCAAAACCGGCCATATCTGTAACGACCCGGATTTTCACACTATTTTATCTTAATTTATTATTTTTTAAAAAAAGTAATTTTCCTAATAAAACACTAGAAATGGTTAATTTAATTTTGTGATTAACTAGTTGTAATTTAGACTATATGATATACATGCATGTATTGTGTTCATATATGCATATATCTACTCATTTTCTTCCTAGCCGAATCCTAATTCCATTACCATCCTATTTCCTAACTAAACCCACTTTCCATTACCATTAGTCACCTCCCACATCAGTACTCCATCACCTCCATGTTTAACCAATTTTGTCTTCTCTTTTTCTCTAGCCAATAGGAAGCTAACAACTCTCTTAAACACTTTCCTTTACTCTCCATACCAAAGCCCTCCTCACACACACCCTATTATCCATGGGATTTTGATTAAACTAATGAGCCTCTATCCTCACCCTTTCATTTGTGTTCTACGTGGATCCAAGGCCAACCAATCCCACCAACCCCTTTTCTCATTCAAGGCAAGGGATGGCAGCCCAATTTCCTTTTTACTCCTGGCAGTTTCGGCAGAGAGAGAGAGAGAGAGAAGGGCAAGTGAAATCTCAACCCCCACAATTATATCTCATCTTCTTCTTTTATCTTCCATCACCACCAGTTACATTATCCTCCCCACACTGCTTCAGACACTTAAGTGCTTGGAATCACAGTGCCCAAAACCACTCCCGAGGCACCAAAAACTCAGCCCACGAAACAGCCCGAAAACCAGCCCCGAAACAACTCCGTTTCAATCCAAAAACAGCCCCGAACGTGTCTCCGGCGGAGCTCCATTTCCGTACGATTGATCCGACGACCCAACTCCATTTTTACTTCGTTACGCGCTAGAACTACGGATCGAGGTAGTTAAATTCTATCTCCCTAAATATATTCATTTACACATAATGTTGGCTATTGTAGAGTTTTGAATATTGTTGGTAGGCTAGATGACGTGAACGGACTGTGTTTGAGCGGAGCTTAAGATTGATAGAAAAAAATGAAAAGATTATAGTACACTGCCTCAATGTGTTGGATTAGTTCATGAATGGAGTTTGACGATTGTGAAGTAATTATTGAAATGATAGAATAAACGATTAGTCGCTCGATTTCTTTATACTTAGTTTAACATGTGAAGGGATCAGACAACTAATATATTTTTTTTTAAGGTAACAATGAAGTGCATATTAGATGATTTGTATTTGAATAAACCATTAAAATGCCGTGATGATGTTGAAAGCATTAAACTTGGTAAATGAAACTGTTAATTAATTTCAAACATATTCAGTATACTATTTATTATTGTGATTAAGCAATGCCTATTGAATGAGATGCGAATGTTGCCATCAATTTTTGTGAAGCATAATTATATTTTTTTTTATGTGTCATCTGAACCCTGTTAATTGTGGACATGTATCATTCCAAGAACCTAGATGAACTTAAGATGATGGGTGATTTGCGGATTTAACAGGATCATGTAGACGCGAATAAGTTTAAATGGAAAAATGGAAGGAGTAACAGGTTTGGGGCAGCCTAGCAGGACCTTAGGGGTAGCCTAGCAGGACCTCGTGTTGTTGAGGGTAGCCTGAAGGACCCTAAGGGTAGCCTGAAGGAGCCAGTTGTTTAGGGGCAGCCTAGCAGGACCTTGGGGACGGCCTAGCAGGACCTCGTATTGTTGAGGGTAGCCTGACAGGACCTCGAGGGCAGCCTGAAGGACCCGATGATTTATGTGACAGTTATGACTGGCTATTAAGGATATAACAAAACATCTCGATAGTGAAATCTTAGAGTGTATGTTACAGAGATTAAAAGTTAGCAGTTTTGAATGTGATCAATATTTTCCTTTTAATTGTTCCATATATAAATTGAATTGTATATTTGCTATCTGTATGTTATGGGTTTCGGGTAGGATTTTCTACTGAGCGTTTTATGCTCACGGTACTACGTGCCCTGGTATTCCCATGCCAGGTTTAGAAGACGGAGCTGAAGACTTATATTAAGCTAAAGGTGAACGTCGTTCGGCAAGACGGATTCCTCGAGTTCTTATCCATAGTTACTTTGTACGTTTTGAAAATGTTAAAATATTAGATTGTAATCTTATTTCTGAACCTAATCTGTTTTAACCGAACTAAGCTTCCGCTGCTATTGTCTTTTATTTAAGGAAATTATTTTGGAAAATATTTTCATAACGTGTCCGAAAATCAGGGCGTTACAATATCAAACCACTCCTTCCAACACCTCTACCTCAGAAGCTTCCATCTTACCATAACCCAGATGCCGTCTGCAGCTTCCATCAAGTGCCTGGTCATGCTACCGATAAGTTCCACCGCCTCCATCATGAAATACAAGACCTCATTGACAACAGATCCATCTCTGCGCCACTGAAGAAGCCTATCCAATGAACCGCCAAGGACCATGCAATGGACCAATCTCCCGCGAGATTTGGGAATTTTCAAGTTTCAAGTCAGAGTCGTCTCTTTTATTGAGTCAGTTTGTATTTCTATTTCTACTTTGGGGTCTGTCTTCAAGTTCGAATCTGTAATGTCTTGTTATTGTCAAGAAAAGAGAAAAAGCGAGCATAGAGTCAGCATTGTAGTCCCGAACTACGCACGACCTGATTCCTTACACAGGGATACGTAGGCAACCCTCAGTGGTTCGGTCGCAACTTTCATAAATCAATGTCACGCTGTTGTGTTGAAATTGTCATCATAAACTTGGGTTTTTGTGATAATCCCTCATCTTGAAATTGTTTTTTCACCATCATTTGAGAAACATGATAATCACTTCAAAACACGAGATGAATCTTGATTGAACCCTTGCCCCACACAAGGAGGATTTCTAGAAGACCAATCCCCGGTGCCATCAAGAAGTAATGCTTTGACACAGGAAAAGCCTGCTAGGTCGAAAACCCGCAAGGGCGGCCTAGGCAAAAGTTAAGGCAAAAAGCTCGCTGGATCCAAAACTTTGAAGTACGATCCAGGCAAAAGTTAGAGCATGTACGGATTCTCTCTATCAAGTTGTGCAATTCAAAATGAAGAAAGGCTGTAGACACCCCAATTTGAACCCATGAAAGTCCTTGGCATCCCCGATGATGAATATGCCTGATAAGAGCACACTGAGCTTGATTGTGAACTTGAAAACCCCTCCTAAACCTTTCCAAAATAAACTCAATCTTGCACCACCTTCTAGTACATTCAAAACCCTCTTTATTGATATATAACGCGTCCCAATCCATTTTGAAATGAGGGAGATATGCCCATTTTACCAAAATGATTCATTCTTCCGACCTTCTGAGGGTAAAATGGTCACACATTTTGATGTACAAATCATCTTGGGTTCAAACCACTTGGGTTAGAAAGTAGACTTGATAAGCTTTCCAACGCTTCAAACCATGCGCAAAACGGAGTTCGGTAGCACCCGGAATGGCCCCGCGAAGTTTGGAATTTTGTGCTGTCTCGCCATCCAGGCGCCTGGATTCCCCTATTCCAGGCGCCCGGACTCAATCCAGGCGCCTGGATTGCCTTAATGCAGGCGCCTGGACTCACTCCAGGTACTTGCTGCCCAAGTTCAAGTGAGTGGGGAGGAGCGTCTTGAGGATCTTTCAGGGATTTTTCTGCAGAATATTGTTAAGAGAGAGTAAGGTATTTTGATGACCCATGGCCCCCCCTAAACCTCACCTCTAAGGGTCCAAGTGGCCCCTTTTTGAACCTTTCTTTGCCTATTTAAGCCACTCCCATCTCCACTTGAAAGAGGATCAGTTTTCTCCCTCCTTCCTCTACTGTTATTCTGCCCAAATATCTCCAGAAACTTGATCCCCAATTGATCCCTCTCAATTCCATCCATTTTCAACCATCAAAACCCAATTTTTCCTCATCCTAGCTCCACATACTCACTTGATACCATCCATACTTCACCCTCCATACACAAACCCCCACCATTCAACCATAATCAGCTCTCAATGGTTCTGAAAACCCAAGTCCAGTAGCTATAAGTCCACAAAATCCACTCAAAAAACCCAACCAAAGTTCATCAATCAAGCTTGTCAAGGTAGTTTTTCTACCATTGTGTTCAAAAGGCCCTGAGGGGATACCATCCAAGCTCTTACTAGTTCTCCATACTAGTTAAGAGTTTGGAAAGGTTTCAAATTTCACAAAAATGGAAGTTCTTCTTTAGCATTTGTTGTGTATATTTCCAAAAATCAAGTTTCTTTTAGTTCCATTTCATTGCATTTGAGTTACATTTAAATTTTCAAGTTTGTTATTATGTGGTAAAACATTTTCCAGAATGCGTGTGAGTTGATTAGAACATTGCATTTGTTGATTTCTGCAAGAAATGAGATTGTAAAGTTTCTGTCTGGATGGCAATCCAGGCGCCTGGATTGACTCCTTCCAGGCGCCTGGACCCAATCCAGGCGCCTGGATTGACCCCTTCCAGGCGCCTGGATCCTGTCCAGGTGTGATATGTTAAACATTTGTGATCAATTTCTGAGATACTCCAAGGCATTTTGGGGGCATTTTAGTGTAATCTCAGCATCCTTTGTATATAAATCATCCATTCACAATACTTTGCACAAGCATGCACTCATATGTCATCGATATCCTTGATGTATTTGTTATGCTCTCACATGAACTTGAATCAAAAGTCCGTTTAAACAACATTTCCAAAATCTTTTCAAACATTTAGTAAAGACCGGTAAATATGCCGGGCGTGAGGGGTGCTTTAAATTCCTTCCCCTCACGTAACCTAGCTCCTGAACCCGAGAAATCTCATTTCGAGAGGCCGGTAAAGCATTTTCCATTTCAAGGGCAAAAGAGTCATTTTCAATGGTTTCTCGGGTAAAGTCCTCAAATCCGGGTGGCGACTCCATTCAATCAATCAAACCGTTTTTCAAATCAAACTTCAATTTCGTGGACGTTCGCGTTCCCGCGGGGTGTTCACAAAGGCATTCTTTATTTTTATTCCCCAGATAAATATATCCCTTGATAGCCCTTTTTGAGCCTGAATCACTTCCTTTGGAAAAGAACCCAACTAGACAGCTATCCCCCCACACTGGGGCGAATTAATAGAAATGAAAGTGCCAAGTTATCAGTAAGATGTCAAGATGAAAGTGCCAAGCACATGAATGCCAGATTTTCAAAAGTACCAAATGCATAGTTGCCAGTGGCACGTCAGAATGAAAAATGCCATTTTCATAGGCACAACCAAATGCGAAGCACTGAAAAGGAAGAAAGAAAGAAAGTGTGCATCAAAAGTCAAAATGGGGCACAAAGGAAAACATTGAGAAAGAAAAAAAAAAGAAAAAGGGCACACAAAAAGAGTTCAAGATAGCTGCTAGCTCTAAAACCCAGGAAGAATGAAATTTGTTTTGAGCCTTTTATCCTTTCTTTGTCAAGCCCAAAGCCTTGGCCCCGTTATAACCTGAATAAAGTCCTTTCAGATTGAAAAGCACGACTTGATAGTGAAAATCCAAATGGGAACAGTATCATTTCCCTTGAAGATCAAAAGTCAAAGCATTGCACAACACCAGCATCCACCCGAAGCAAAAGTCCAAACTGGGGGCACCTCAATGGAAAATCAATGAATCAGCATCCCGACGGCAAGGGTTCACACTAAGAAATCTTGTGTTTTGATAAAACAATCGATTTAAATGAACATCATTTGATGGAGTGAAACAATTTCAAAACCAAAAGACTTAAGTTTATGACAATTTCAAACATCAATTGTGGGGCACATTCTGCCATTTCCCGAATTCTCGAGTTCGTCATCAGGTCAACATAATCTTGTCAGAGTCCATTCCTTTGTCACAAGGTCGATCCAGTAACAGAATAACCCGTGTCAATCTTCAAGGAAGTCACTCTTTTGAGTCAGCCTAGTCTTGTCTAAATCTACCCCCTCTGGTAGAAGATCAATGAGTATGTCATCTCCGCCCAAACCAGGGGGCATCTTTGTAAAGTCACTTGTATCATCCAGGCCTTGTCCAAATTCACACAAGGTCTTTTGTCCAGTCAACCCTTGGTAGTCTTGATATTCTTAAACTCGTGGAGGACGATTTCAAATGCATGGAAGAGTCTATTTTTGGATAAACAAGTCAATAGGTTCAGAATTGAAGCTTGTCATCTATTGGGGCACATTTGTCCAAGATTGGGACACGTCAACTCAACGCCATCAATTGGGAGAAGCACATACACCTGAGTTTAAGACTTGGGGCAGAAATGCCAAAAAGCTCAAGCCTCACAAAAAGCCAGAAAAGCTCGAAAGCTCAAGCTCACTGATCAAGTGTAACTTCAAATCCAGACCCTATCCAAAAGGAAAGACAGTAAAGCAAAAAGAGACACACTGTTGCACCACCTACTTTCAAAAAAAAAAGGAATGTTGTCATTGTGTCATCAAATGTGAAAACCTGAGTCTTACACAAGAGTCCTCATGAACAATTTTTCAATCAATCGTCCTTCGGGACAAGTTTTTTTCAATCGTCCTCCCGGAATAATTTTCCAATTAATCGTCCTTCGGGACAATTTTTCAACCAATCATCATTCAGGATAGTTTTTCATTCCATCGTCCTTTGGGATAGTTTTTCAATCAATCGTCCTGCGAGACAGTTTTTTACTCCACCGTCCCTCGGGACATGTTTTCAATCAACCGACCTTCAGGAAATGTTTTCAATCAACTATACGTCTTGCGGGACATGTTTTCAATCAATTGTCACTCGGAACATGTTTTCAGCTAACCATCATTTGGGACATATTTTCAATCAATCGCTCGTCCTTCGGGACTTGTTTTCAATTAAGCGTCCCTTGAGACATGTCTTCAATCAACCATCCCTCGAGATGTGTTTTCAATCAAACATCTTTCAATCAACCGTCTCTCGTTGCGGTTTTTCAATCAACCGTCTCTCGTTGCGGCTTTTCAAAACACTGTCCTCAGCGATAGTTTTTCAAATTTTCAATCAACTTCAATCAATTTTTCAATCAACTTCAATCGATTTCAATCAACTTCAACCAATTTCAACCAATTTCAATCAATTTTTCAATCAAATTCAATCAAAATTCAATTGCAAGACTAGAAATGGTCAGCTTTTCAATCAACCGTCCTTTGGGTCAGTCTTTCAGTCAAGCATTCTTTGGAACAGTTTTTCAATCAATTGTCCTCCAGGAACAACTTTTCAATCAAATCAATTTTAAGGTCAGTTTCTCAAATCAATCTGCCTTCTGAAACAAAATTTTCAAATCCAATCTCTAAACTCAATTTCAGCAACTCAAGTCAATCAAACCACTCAGTTCTTCACGCGACCTCGCTGGTCTTGCCCACACAATTTTTTCACGAGACCTCGCTGGTCTCACACGAACCCTTTTGGGGACCTCACTGGGCTCGCTCGAATCATGTTTTCTTTGGGACCTCGTTGGTCTCACACTAATCACTTCATAAGAACCTCACTGATCCCCCGCGTTCACAAAATCTCACTAGTAGCATTCATAGCACGCCACTTGTTTATTCCCCTCATTAAAACACCAACTGGTTTCGTAAGTCCTCTCCGGCACTAACAACGGTTATCTCAGCACAGACGGGTTTTGTAAGTCCTCTCCGGCATTAACAAAGATTTTATCAGCATCAAGTGGTTTCGTAAGTCCTCTCCGGCATTAACAACAGTCATCTCAAACATCAAATGGTTTCGTAAGTCCTCTCCGGCATTAACAACAAGGTTTCCTCAGCACCAATGGTTTCGTAAGTCCTCTACGGCATTAACAACGGTATTCAAGCACCAACGAGTTTCGCAAAGCTCGCTACGGCCTCAACAACGGTTTATAAACATCAACTGGTTTCGTAAGTCCTCTCCGGTATTAACAAATGGCATTCAACACCAATAGCACATCATTCGTTTTTCCCTCGTTGAAAAACAGAGTGACAATTCCCGCAATCCAATCAAGGTATGTTTCCTATCAACTCTTGTATTTCATGTTCTAAAAGCCCTGACGAACTACGCTGGTCTGATCCTTACAACGAGGTACGTAGGCAGCTCTTACGAGCGCGACCACATGCATCATGTATTACTTGTTTGTTTTCGTACGAGGACGTCCACATCGAGGGGTGTCTTCTGTCTTTGACGCGACTTCCATCACACAATGATTGTAAGCCTCGTCAAAGAGGGGCAACTGTAGACACCCCAAAATGAGACGTTTGTGTACATTTTTATCCCCGATGATGAAAGGAAATACCCGGAAAGCCTCTCGGATTGAAATTCTTCAAGTCAACAAAGTCAATAGTGTCGCACGGCACTCATCTCTCACGCACGGCACAGCCCAAGTCACGTACGACAGCTTTTTGAATTTTGGCGGTCAGGTGTGCCGCACGGCACAGTTTGTGTGCCGTACGGCACTGTCATGCATAAACCGACTTTCTGCAGAATCTCCAGCAGCCCCTTTTGTTGACTATCGTCCCTAAACCTCATCATGGTTTCTTGCACCAGAGAAAGGCTACATAATAGCTATGATTGCAAGAGTGGGCACCAAGTTTACTTGAGGTTCAATCGGTTCCCATCGCCTATATATACCCGATTGTTTGCAACGGAAAACAGAATGGAAAAATTGTGGAAGAAAATCATGAAATCCCATCTCTGAGCTCTCTCCATTACAAGCCATCCTCATTACCACCCACAAGCTCCAGAAATCAATCCTACAAATTCCCTCCAGAGAAAACCCAATCAAAAATCCAATCCCCTGTTTTCCAATCCTAACCCGTGAGCCTATCCTTCCAAATTCACTCACCTCCATCAAACAATCAACCTTGCTGCTGTACCAGAGGGGAATTGGAGTCAAGAGGAAGTCCAAGCTGCGTTCAAAAGATCAAGAAGGAATTTCAATCTGTGAGTTTCCTGCCGGAGGTACGATCCCGTTTCGCCAAACTTCTTAGCTTTGGTATCCTGAGGGGAGGGGTACCAAGTGTGGAATGATCTTCCATATCATCTCCACATTTGGTATGCCCATGTTACATCAAAAATCAGTTTGATTCGTAACCTCTCGGTTGCGTAAATGCAGTGAAAACATCGCCTCGTACGGGGTAATTTAGTGAGGAGGAACATTTCCTATTCAAACATACCATTTTCCATTTCAAAATAATCTGTTTTTAACAAGGTTTCATGCCTTGTATGTGTTTCTACTCAATCATTTCGAAAAATCAAAAGTTTCAAACTGTTGTGAAGTAAACAGTGCCGCACGGCACTCCTCATGTACCGCACGGTACACTTGGAGTGCTGTACGGCACACTTTCGAAAATTTGACAAGATTGGATCTTGAATAAAGGTGACGGCACTTTCCTTTGTATACACGGTACACTTTGTGTGCCGCATGGCACACTTTTCAATTCTGAATTTTTAAATCAGTTTCCTTTATAAAACAGTTTGAGAACATGATTTTTCCTTTTAATTAGTTATTGTTACTTGATTGCTCATATCAGTTGTTGTTTATTTCGATATTTAAATTATATGTTTTGCATGATTTAATTGCTTATTTGAATAAAGTTCGGCATCAAAATATTTTTTAAAAATCCCACAAATGTTTAGTAAAGACCGATTTTTAATCGGGCGAGCGGGGTGCATTAAAACCCTTCCCCGCTCGTAACCTGGCTCCCGAATCCAAAATGAATCTCTGGTTTTCAAGTTGTTTTCTAAATCATTTTCTCAATCATTTTTTCAAAACGGTTTCTCGGGTCCCAAACCATTTTCCAAAAACCCGGGTGGCGACTCTATTTTTTCAAATTCCAACCGGCGTGGAGGTCGACCGTCCACAATAGTAATCTAGTTATGGATCTCATCCAGAAGGAGAGTTGGCTGAAATTTCAGGGGGTTCCTTAAACCCAGAATGCTCACAATGTCCAAATTCTTTAAGTAGATATGAAAGAGGGAGCATCAATCTCACCTGAGAAAATCAAGGTTGGGTGGAGATTTTGGAATACCAATCGTCTTCCCTAAAGAACAAACCTCCATGGGAGGTCCAGGTGAAGCTTCAAATGAGAATGGTTGATCTTCACATGCTCCTCTTCACGAATCAGAGGACTCACTAAAGCATCAAGCCCCTCATTAACACCGACGAAAATGTTGCTCAGTCATATTTTCTCTCAGCCACCTCTCTCTCTCTCTAGATCTCCATAGCCACCATTGAAGCAGTTCTCCATAGCCGCCAATCTCCATAGCCAGTCGTTGAAGCGGATCTCCAAAATCGAAAAAAATAAGAAAGACCCACTTACCATAGTAACCCTAGAACGCAATTGTGCGACTATCCAATTAATCCCATGTGGAATTCTGTCTGATAAAGCTCAACATAAATTTGGATTGTAAATTCTAGAAACCAAGAAACGGTGTCCAGAGAAAATTATAAAGGAGATAAGGAACCGTCAAAGGTACAAGTCCAATAAAATGATGCGAAAGATGGGAGCATTTCAATGGAGGAAAGGAAATGGACGAACCAAAGGAGCCGCAAATTCTAATAAATATTCCAAAGATACAGAAGGCAAGTGGGTCAGGATTGTTTTACTTTCCCAAGGAGAACCTGATTGTGGTGTAATTTTCCGAATCCTTTTGTTGCCATGGAGGTGAATCTACTGAGAAAAATCACTGTCATTCACCATGTTTGTAGTCCTATTCTCCAAACAGTTTTTTTTTAATTGTTATTCAATTGATTTTGATATGTATCTTGTTACAGTGTTGTTGCTTGAGTAAATACATTCGTCGTTGGTGTCATGGTTAATTTATTTATCATAGTAGTTGATTCAAACAGTGAACATGGTTCTTTCCGATTCAATGGTAGTTTTTTTTTTTCCCGATTCAATATTGGTGTTGTAGACACCCCGATTTTGACCCGAGAAACTTATCAAGCATCCCCGATGATGAAAATGCCCGATAAGAGCACGCGAGGCTTGATTGTGAACTTGGAAACCCCTCCTAAACTTCTCCAAAATAAACCCAAGCCTACACCACCTTCTAGTACATTCAAAACCCTCTTTTTTGATACATAATATGTCCCAATCCATTTTGAAATGAGGGAGATGTGCACGTTTTACCAAAACGACTTGTTTTTCCGACCTTCTGAGGGTAAAATGGTCATATATTTTGATGTACAAATCATCTTTGGTTCAAACCACTTGGGTTAGAAAGTAGACTTGACAAGCTTTCCAACGCTTCAAACCATGAGCAAAACGAAGTTCGGTAGCACCCAGAATGGCCCCGCGAAGTTTGAAATTTTGTGTTGTCTCTAAGTCCAGGCGCCTGGATTGGATGATTCCAGGCGCCCACATTGAATCCAGGCGCCTGGATTAGATCAATATGGGTTCCTGGACTCTCTCCAGACACTTGTATCCCAAGGTGAACTGAGTGGAGAGGAGCGTCTTGGAGGATTTTTTGGGAATTTTCTGCAGAAATCTGTTAGAGAGAGTGGGGGAAATAATGGCCCTATCTTGCCCCCCTTGGTTGACCTCCTAAGGGTTCTAATGGCCCTCTTTGAACCTCCTCAAGCCTATATATACTCCCTCCTCTCCTTCATTTTGAGAGGATCAGCTCTCCACCCCCTTTCCTAACTGTTATGCTGCTGGAAATTTTCCAGAAACTCCATCCCCAACTGATCCCTCTCAATTCCATCCATTTTCAACCATCAAAACCCAATTTTCCCCCATCTTAGCTCCACATACTCACTTGATTCTACCCATTTTTCATCATCCACAATCAAACCACCTACAATCAGTTTGATACACTTCCAGTAACTAAAATCCAGTCCATTCAACAATCAAACATCACCCAAACCCATCATCCAAGTTCATCAACCAAGCTTCCAAGGTAGTTTGTCTACCATATTGCTCAACAGGGCCCTGAGGGGACACCATCCAAGCTCTTACTAGTCCTTTATACTAGTTAAGAGTTTGGAAAGGTTTCAAATTTCACAAGAATGGAAGCTCTCCACCTGCACCTGCATCATCTCCAGGCGCCTGGAATAGCCTAATGCAGGCGCCCATGCCGAATCTAGGCGCCTGGATCATTCTAATATGGGCGTCTGGACTTTACTCTCCTTGCTATGTTTTATGTTTTCTTTATACTCCATCTAATCATTTGAAGCATTAATATGTCATTTGCACTTGTTAATACTGCATGATCTAGATAGGTCACTTTAAAGCATGATTCATGACATTTTGGAAATAAGTTTATGTTCAAAATTGGATTTTTCATTTTAATTGGAGATTGCATGATGTCATTTGTTAGTCTAAAGCAAAATCAGAGGTATTACAGTAAATAAATAGAGTGCTTTGTGGTCACACATATCCATTTCATGAATTTTTCAAAGCATTTTATGGTCAAGTCCATTTTATATCTATTTCTTTTTATTTGTCAGCCATAGGTTTGTTTAGTGACTCATCATTTGCATAAAAGAGCATGGATCATGTAGAAAATCAGTTTGATTCATCCCATACTATCTATAATGCATTTCAAACCATGATGTTTCAAGCACAAATCATCTTCTAGATTTTGTTTTGACGACCATCCAGTTCAAAGTATCACAAAACATCATTGTGTGTATGATGGAACAAGAATTAGAGTCTGATTTGTTTGTTTGATCAACGAGTGAGAATATGAAAAATCACTGTCTGGAACACACTCCAGGCGCCTGGATCTGCTCATTTTGGGCGCCTGCACCATGTCCAGGCGCCTAGAATTGATAACCATGGGCGCCTGAATTGACTCCAGGCGCCTGGAATTGCTCAGTATGCGTGAGAGAAATGTAATCCAGGTGTTCTCGTGTGTTGTTTGCGAATCAATTTTGGGAGTTTCCAATGTTGATTAGACACATTCTGAGTTGTTTAGCATATTGTATGACATCGCATCACTATGCATTCATGACATTTTTGCATCTTCATCATCCACACTTGTCACATAACACATGCACCCATATACATCACTTTGATTTTATAAACGCATTTACGTGCCTTTGCATGCTTTCGTGAACAAAGTCCGTTTAAACAATGTTTTCGAAATCCTTCAAACATTTAGTAGAGACCGGTGATCACACCGGGCGAGAGGGGTGTTTTAAAATCCTTCCCCTCTCGTAACCTAGCTCCCGGACCCGAGAAGTCTCATTTTGTGAGACCAGTAAAACATTTTCTTCTCTAAGGGCAAAAGAGTCATTTTTCAAATGGTTTCTCGGGTACGGCCCTCAAACCCGGGTGGCTACTCCATTCAATCAATCAATAAAATCAAAACCTTTTTCCAAAACAGCAACCATTTTCGTGGACATTACTCCGTGGGGTGTTCACAGGTGTTCTTTTTCGGTACAGTAAAAATGGTATTTCAATAAATCATCTCTACACATGTTCTTTAAAAATGATTTATTCATACAGTTCACTAATGGTTTGTTCCCATGTCATTCCAAAAATGGAATATGGAAACCAAGAAGATTGTTTCATAAAGTAAGTATGGTTTATTGATTTACCATATTAGGTGATTTGATAAAGTAAAACATGGTTTATTGATTTACCACTTCAGTGTTTTCATATAGTATGAATCATGGTGAGGGTTATTTCATACTGATACAATGAATATAGTTTATTTAGTTACCATATTGAGTGATTTGATACAACAAAAGATGGTTCATTGTTTAACATTTCAGTGATTTCTCTTAGCAAACATGATAAATCAACACAGGGTTCATAGTAAATAATTTTACCATGTTTGCGAGTTGCCGAGTTTTCTTAATGTTTTAATATTTTAAAATTTTGTTTTGAGATTTTAGGAGAGAGAAGATTATGAGAGAGAAAGAATTAAAAAATAGGAAAAAAGAATATTTGAAATATAGGAGAGAGAGATTGACATAAATTAGGAAAGATTACGATAGCGAAATATTTTAAAAATTAGGAGAGAGAGAGAGAGAGGGTGGTTTGCAGTTTATTTGAATTTGAGGATGCCAACTTAAGTTTTCAAACCAATTAGGATGGGGACATAAATAAGCCTATAAAAGAGGACCTCTATTTAACTCCCCTTTATAAATAAAAGAGGAAAGAGGAAAGACACCAAAAGAAAAATCAAAAGAATACATTTTAATAATCTAGGCGAACACACACAATTAACTTGACATCAGAATCTGATTACAAGAACAATACAAGAAAGTGTTGAAAGCTCATGAAAAGCAATCACCAAGGTTTTAGGTTGCTGTAATTTCCAATTGCTATGATAGTAATGTTTTTATATGGTAACACATGGGGGGTCGTGCATGGTAAGTAGGAGAAAGTTTGTCCACTCATGTACCAATTAAAGAAAGATGCTAAGTTTGCTTGCGCAGAGCACTGCGAGCAAACACTTCTTAAGATGAAAAGGAACTCTTGTCGCCGCCGACTCAGAGGTGCAATTGATCTAGGAAAGATAGACTGCAGTTTCAAGTGAAATAGGGCGTGTGAAGGACAAAAATGAGTTCTCACCAGAAGAAAGTAAGTAATTTTAAGGCCCTATCAAAATTGGATAGGTTCAATATAAGCTTACTAAAAGGGGGCCTAACGAATGGTGGGTGCGTGGAGAATGAAAATCGAAAGGATAAGGAAGGAAAAGATAGTAGAACGGAGAGAGAGTTTTAAGAATAAGGTAAGCATCAAAGCCCCTCCTTTCATTAATGCTAAATATATGCTTAACACATGCAAATAGATGTTCCATTTTAAGCATCTAATTTAGGTCAAGCGGCCACCTTCTCAATCATCTTCTTTCTTGCTATTGGTCGAGCAAAGTGCTTACCTAACTACCAAATCCAATGGCTTTGTGTGGGAGTAAAAATTAACAATAATAAATATTGAGATTTCGGATTCTAGATTAAATCCCCGAGTAAAGACACAAATGTTCGAGCAAAACTAGGGTTTTTACAATTGGTTTAAAAGTGTTCTAAGCCATGAGAGAGGACCCGCAAATGAACGCCTTCTACCTGGCAAAATCACCTCCTCACTTGGTCATACAGATACCAGAGCCATGAGATCCGAGTTAGAACAAGAGAACAAGCTGGATCAGAGAAACTGCTCTTCGACCCGAGAAGAGTGATGATGAGCCCAACCAAGAGGTAGCCACCTCCATTCGGAGGGTAGGTTACCGACATCGATACTTTCCTCGAGTATGGTCATGAGGAAGAAAAAGCTCATCCCGTGACTAGACTTGGTTTTTTCAACTCACTTAGTGACCAAACTTGTGCGTACAAAGGAAAAAGTGCTTAGGAAGCCACTTGCCCAAGTATGAAATTCCGTCGACTGGAGCTCCTCCAAATATCGTATGAATTTGAGAAAAAGCATTAACAAACAGGACTTGAGTCGGTCCATCCCGAGTGAAAGGACTTGAGGGTGATCTGCGAGCCCACCTCAAATCTAATTAAGATGAAAATAGCAAGTAGAAATCAAGATTTCACCAGAGAAGCCTAAAGGTATTTATAGAAGAGATGAGGGGAGGTGTGTCGACATTAGGGGTGTAACCGGTTTGGTTTGGTCCGGTTCGAAAGGAAATTTGACTGAACCAAGTAAAACCGGTTCTAGAAGGGTATGGAACCGAAACCGGTTTTTTAGTAACCGGTTCGGTTCTTATTGATGGGCTCATTGGGCTGCCATTCTGGGCCAAATTTAAGCTCACTCTGGGCCAAATTTAAGCCCATTCTAGGCCATTCTGCGATTCTGGGCTGATTAAGCCCATTCAAATTTTAAGCTGGCCCATTCAACTATATGAGCCCAATAAAAAAAAGAGAGTTATACGATTACCAGCCCAATAAAAAAGAAGAAGAAAGAACATTACAAGTTTACAAGTTCAGCAAGCCCTCAGATGGCTTCACCAGTTCACCTGGATACCTCTGTCCTTAGCCATGACTCCATCAGGTCCATCATAGTATCATACAATTACTGAATTACAAGTTTACAACATTACAACTACAAATCATGGTAGTAGCCTAGTAGCAAATTCAAAGTTTCAAACACAAGTAGTCACCAGACTCACTAGTAGTACTAGAACATTAAATAAATCAAACACAAGTAATACTTCTAATTCTCCAAGTGAGCTGTCCATTACAGAAATCAAACACAAGTACACAGCAAGCAATTCTCCAAGTGGGCAATTGTTCCTGCAGATTTCAATAACAGGAAGTTAGATTTCAATAACAGCAAGCTTAAAGGCAGTCATTACTCATTAGTGTCTAGTATATCACCAACATGGAAACACACAACTCAGATTTCAATAACAGGAAGTTAAACATGATAAATAAACAGGAATTGCTTCTGATGTTCACCTAAACCAATTGCAGCCAGGCAATAATAAGCTAATTTGAGGAGTTACAAAAAACACAAGCAAGATAGTCACACTATGTAGTCAATACATGCTCAGTGAAAACACAAGCAAGATAGTGTTCCAATACATGCTCAGTTCACTTAGACAGTCACACTATGCAACCCATTCCAGACAATTGGAATCCAATGAGAAGCACAAAAATCTGAACACAGTGAGTGAGGGACTGATCACAGTAGTGAAAAACCCAATATAGAAAAAGAGATCTCCAACAGTGCGCCTCGAAGAGATCTCGAACAGGTACATGATCAGCTGTTGATTCGATCTCGAAGACGAGAGAGAGAGGGAGAGAGAGAGAGAGAGAGAGAGAAGGGTGAGTGAGAGACTGAGTCGCTGCCGCCGCCGCAGATAGGGTTAGCGTTAGGGTTGGGAGTGGAACTGTGGAAGTGTGGACAGGAGATGGGGTTAAAAATCTATATATATTATGTATTAAAAAATTATAAATATACTATATAATTAATATATATAATTATAACCGGTTCGGCTCGGTTCGAACCGGTGTCAAAATTTCAAGAACCGAGAACCGAACCGGTTTTCAAAAAAATAAATTTTCCTGAACCAGACCGAACCGGGATATGTTAAAAAACTGAAGAAAAAAAACCCGATTCACACCGGTTCACCGGTTCGGTTCGGTTCTTCCGGCTCCTTTATTCACCCCTAGTCGACATGCACAAAGAAGGAGAAGCATACTAAATGCATGACAAGACTAAACCCAGACCGACTGAATGATGTGACAACCCAACGTAGAGTAGGATAGTAATGTGTCAAATCTTAGTAGAAACCCCCAAGGAGGAAAAGAAAGCGACATTCGACTGCATGTGTGAACGGGATCCTTTCTCGGCAAGATGTTTCACGGTCGCGGCATAGTCTAAGATAATCATTAGCCGATAAGATAGTGCATTGTCTAAGAAGAAACATGAGAACACCTATAAATAAGGAAGAAAGTTCATAACAAGGGGTGATCACACTTTCATACTTTGACATTTTGACTGTAACAAAGCGATTTGGAAAAAGGTTCTGACTTGACCGTCAGAGGGTATTTTTGGTCAAAAACCCCCCCATACTGGAATATCTCCAACGGATTTACTTGGTTGATTGTGTGCTGAAAACAGAATTCGAATTCTTGGTCAAAGTCTTCCATTCCCAAGACAGAAGTTCAATGTGAAGCTCCAAACAACAAGGGAGCCCCTCAGATTTTTTTTGCTCTCACAGACTTTGTACAATTCTGTCATCCATCACTGCTAGGTTGATTGGTGAGTCACCATAGAAAAAACATCGAGAAATGTCGAGCATATATATTTTATGCAATGATTAGCGGTCTCATTTATGCTATGTCCTGCATTGTGTTCGTGTGTGTTTATTGAGCTTTCTTCACTTCAGCGCCAACTCTTGATGCCTTTCTTGCTAAAACCAACTGGCGATTTTCTTTCGTCTTCCCAAATTGGGAGAGCAAGAAAAAGCCTCCCTTTTTTTTGTGGGGGAGCAGAGCAGTCAAAGAATGAACCAAACCAAATGATTGTTCTAAAAGGGCTATGTTTTTTCAAATTAAGACTACTATTGTTTGTTTAATGTTAAGGTGCACCTTACTACACTTGATTAATCCCACCTACGTTTTTGTATGAATTATAATTTTATGGCACTGGTTCTTGTATTAACTATTATGTGGTATATGTTGGCTATTACTGATTTTATGTTTTATTATCTGCTCAAATAGTATTTTTTTTTCAAACCGCTTAACTCACTGAGTCAAAACCGTAGAAAACAATCAAGCAACAAGCTAGTTTTAAGATGATGATGAGTTGGTGATATAAAATTCTCAATCCCCAAAGAACGAGTTGGCTGAGAAATACACCTTAAACCCACCTGCCCAACCCGATTAATGCACACCCTATTATTAATGATGAAAATAACGTTGTAGAGAAAGTCCTACTATGTATTTTGACACACCCTCGTCCTAAGTGAGCCTGATTTTGCTCACTCGTTTAAAGAGGGTGAACATTATCTTTACACTGATTTGTGAAAATTGCGTAAGTTTCACGGGATTAATACTCTTTTTGGTATTGATGGAGTTAGTTTGTGATGGGACCTGATGAGTATAAACTGACCACATAAGGTCAACTCTAGGGATGGCAATTTCACCCGAAATCGATGGATACCCGAACCAAACCGACCCTATCGAAGCGGTTTTTTATATTTTTTCCTACCAATGGGGCGGGTTTGGTTTTCGAAACATGATACCCAGCGGGTTTGGATTTGGGTTTGGCCTTAGCAAGTATTCGGCCAAATCCAAACCCAAACCGATCCATATAATATTACTTATATGATACATATATACATATTATATTTTTATATACATGTAATATTTATTTTTTAATTCATAACTTTCGGTGACTTTTCATTTTATCTCCCTTCTTATTCCTCTCAAATCCCTTAAAAATCTCAAGAGTCTCTATAGGAACCATTTAAGAAAAGTTTATTCTTTAGTTATTTCTTTTGATTATGTTGGAATTTAGATGTTTAATGGTGAAATCTTATGGCATGTTACTTTTTTATTTTAATATATAATATTTTTCCTCAGTATGTTCATTAATGGAATGAATATTAATGAGAGTTTGGTTCGGTTCAGATAAAATCCAAATCCATATGGTTTGGTTATGGTGCACGACAAACATACCCGTCGGATATCGGTTTGGATTTGGGTTTAGATAAATACTTTAAGTTTGGGTATGGTAATCGCAAAACCAGAATCAAACCGATCCATTGCCATCACTAGTCAACCCAGGTATGGTCAACTTAGGCATAGAGGCCAGCTCGGCTATACCCCACAACATAATGAAGACGATGTGGGGAGCAATCCTAATCAGTCTTTGGGCCTAAAGGGACTTAACTCCTAATTAATAGGAAAAGTATCACGTTAAGAAAAGCCCAAAGGACTCATCTCTTATTAACACCCCAAAGACGTTAGGAGTCCAAATTCGATTAGGATTAAGACACCTAATGCTGATTAAAAAAAAATTAAGACACCTAATGCATTAAGGGATTAAAGGGATTGGCCCAATCATAAAGGAGTTAAGACTCCTAATCATAAAGGGTTTAAAACCCTCTGATACCAAAAATTCAACACGTGACTCTATTATCCTAATTACTTTTGTTTTATGTGACACTTTTGAACGAAATTTTAATCTCCCAGAAACCAAAACTAAAACTAAAAACAAAAAAAGAAAAAGAACAAGAACAGCAGTAGCACTTTTGAGTGACTTCGTACGTTCTAATTATCTTTGGAAACCACTTTTGTCATTAGCTTTGGATTTCAATACAACTTATTTGGTATTCACTTGAATAGTTTGAGTGAACTTTTAGATCTCCGATTTTCCATGGGGATCCCCGTTTCCCAACATTGGGGCGGGGATAGAAATTAAAAAAAATTCTCAGTAGAGATCAGAAAGAGAATGGGGATTGATATGAGTTTAGAAATTAGGGAGGGAGATACTGTTATCCACCCCTACTCTCCTCGTGCCCATCCCTAACAAAATCGGTCTCAGCCTCAACTCGGGGGGGAAAAACAAAAAAAAAAAAAAAATCCCCTTGCCGTCACTTGTGCCGAATCGTCTTCTTGCTGTCAACTCTCTTAAAAGATTTTTAGTCCTCCCAATTGCCTTAAACAATGGAAACTCAATCTACGCCAGCAACTGGCTACCCAGCTTCCGCCTACCCCTACCCTCCACCCAACGGTTACCCAACCTCTGCCACCAACGCAACTGCTTACGCTTACGCAGCACCCCCACCGCCTCAGGGCCCCCGTTACTACTACCCGCAGCAGCCTCACCCTGATCCACGCGCCACCTTCGTCCGCCGCCTCTTCGCCATCCTCATCGCCTCCTTCCTCATCGCTCTCACCATCGCCCTCACCATATGGCTCATACTCCGGCCACGCCTCCCCGATTTCCAAGTCGACTCAGCTACCCTCTCCAACTTCAACCTCTCCTCTCCCTCGTTAATCACCGGCAACTGGGACATCCGGTTCACTGTTCGGAACCCTAACCACAAGATCACTTTCTACTACGACCGCATCACGGCCGCCGTGTACTACAAGGACGAATCGCTCTCGGAGACCAGCGTGCCGCCATTCGTTCAGGCGACGAGGAATCAGACGGCGGTTAGGGCTACGTTCGCTGCGGCGGCGGCTTACGTGGACAAATCAGTGGTGGACGGTATCCATGGGGATGAGAGGAGTCGAAGTAGCGTGAATTTCAATGTGAGAATTCTGGCTAGGGTTAGGTTGAAGGCTGGCTGGTGGCGGGCGAGACAGCGCTACTTAAGAGTGTATTGTGGAGATTTGGCGATCGGAATGTCATCAAATAGTACCGCCGGAGGGACCTTGGTCGGTGGCCCAAGGGACTGCAAGGTTGATCTGTGAGAGCAAATTAGGTATTTTTATGTTATTTCCTTTTTACCTGCCCTAAATAGTACTAACAAATAATATTAGTTGTATCAATTGATAGATGGATTAGGAATTGGTGGTTTTCTACTGTTAAGGCACTCAGGCTTAAGGTTTTACGCTGATTTGTCCACTACTGTACAGCTTTTTGTGGTTTCCAACTTTCCTTGTGTTGTTTAACCTGCAACATCGTTCATTGTATCCATACTGGTGTGATATTTCTGAGGTTAAATTGTTCACTGTTCTCGGCTTGTTGAGTGTCTACAGGGTGTCTGACACAGTTACAGCGATCTCTAGGACTGTCGGTGCTTCATAGGTTGTGACTTGTGAATAATATTTTACTTTATGGTAGTCTTGGGTAAAATAATAAGTATTTTTTATGTCTATAGAATGTTACGCTTTGGGATGCTGTAAATGTTGCTAGAGTCTATAATTGACTGACTATGAAGCATACAAAATTATTTTTGGCTCTAGTGTTGAAGGACTCAAATCCATAACCCACTTTCGATGTCCATAATCTAATACTCCTTCCGTAACCCAAAACCTATGAGCCAAAACTCCCTCTTCACCAACGAGCATAAGTCAGACCTCCCTGCAGAGTCGCCAAATCAGTACCACAAATCCAAGGCAAAATAAATTTTTTTACCAAATCGGATCAAACTCTCTTCTCATTGAACCTTATGTAGCCAAATTAAAGAAAATTGAGCTGCTTTCTTGGTTTATGTTAGCTGTAATGATGAGTAGCACCACATTGAGCTGTATCGAACCATATATGTGAATTTCTATACCACCAACATTGTGATGTGTAGCAGAATCGGTAGCCCAAAAATATTTAGTTGCGTATAGGTTCGAACGTCCAATACTCTAATCACTCGACTTACGGTACCCTGGAAAGTTACGTGGTTTTATCTTGAAACAAAGGGGTTTTATATTTATACCAAACTATGGTTGGTCTGCCGAAAGGACTGACAAATCCTTCTTTGAACTTTAAAGGCGGCTTCTTTTGAATCGGTATAAGAAGGCTTGATATTGCAATTTTTTGACCTTTAAGTATGATATTGGAACACTTTAAGAACATCAAGTTTTATGTCCAAAAGGAGTTGTCGGAGGCAAAATCATAATTGACTACTATGAGTTAAGAGCCAAGTTCAGTCAATGACAAAAATGAAAAAATTAAGATATGAATGCGATACGTAGTGCTTGATAAAAGAACAATGTTCTAATAGCTGCTAGGCGCTAGAAAAGCAGCTGGGCACCGCCTATTACTTAGGCCTTTTGTCGAGGCAGCAGACCATCACCTTGCGTGTAGTTGGCGCTTAGGCCTATTTTAAGGACCGAGTAAAAGAATTAGCGAGACCGCTGTCGGCTGAAGAATCTGCGCACTGGCTTGAACGAAGAATGCCTGAATAGACGCTCAGCACACGAAGTGTCCAAATATGAGAGAGAATTTGATGAAAATTTATCCCTAGGTGATTGGTTTAAGGAGTATACGACCAATAGAGTGTTTGGTAAAAATGCCCTCCAATGAGCAACTTGCTTTCTTGGGCAAGGAGAACGTACCTGTAATCAGTGTTCTAAAAGTCGCTAGTCGCTCCCAGGTCGGATGGCTGCCGACTAGCGACTAGGGGACTAGTCGGCTAGATTTTTATTTTATTTTTTAAATATATATTCTCCTTCATCCTTCATAAGTTTTGAGTAAGTAGAATAACATAAGTACCAAATCATCAAATAAAAACATAGTGGCAACTAAAACCACAACAAGAATAATTAATCCTTAGTGGCAAACCACAACAACAATATACAGTGTGCTAATTGATTGATTTATTCTACAATCTATCGTACGTGGAAACTGTTTTTTAATGTATATTCTACAATCTATATGTGGAAACCACAAACCTTAGCCTCTCGTAATGATAGATAAAGAGACAATTAAATTATTAAAACTGTTTTGAAATGTACTGTACATCATCCACAGTTTTGAGTTTAGGGTAAAAAGTTAAAAACATTCAAAACAATTACACTGCAGCCCCAAAAATTTAGAAAATTCTATTTTTTTACCCCAATTTTTCCGATTAGTCGCCGACTTATCTGATTTTTTACGATTCGCGACTTTTCCGATTCGCCGACTTGTCCGATTAGTCGCCGACTTGAGCCCGACTAAGTCGGCCGGCGACTAAATCAATCGACTAGGCCCTAGTCGACTTGGACCCGACTAGTCGCTAACTAGTCCCGACTTTTAGAACACTGCCTGTAATACACTACTTTAACAAGTTACCGACCAGTAAAGCTTGCACCTCGAAAGTGATCTCTCCATGTCACATCAACAAATGGCAAAGACGGCCCTGTGTTAGGTAGATCCTTAGTACTGCAACATATCCAAAATTATAGTATTGATGATTGTTAACCGTGGTTAGACCGGGGTAATGGCGTAATGCATTTTCATTAAATAGGAGCACCAACCAAGGGAGAAGGGGTCCAGAAATTTTTAGCCTTGAGACCAGTGCTCTATCTCCATCTCTCTCCATATTTAAATCATACATTCTTAGTTTTCTTAGCTTGGTTGAGCTCAATCAACAAAGTCCCTTCCCTTGGGGTTCCCAAATTTCTTTTGTCATAGATAATTTAGTTGTTCTTTAACATTGTTTGCATTGGATCACTCGAAGCCAAAATAAATGTAAATGTACCTAAATTTGTGATTAAGTAGATAATATAGGTCAACGAAATAAAATAAACTCGACCCATCAAATTTTCAACCGAAATAAATATCTCAATTTTATAGTGTTTTTTATTCATAATTTTTTAAAATGTTTTTGTCACCACTAAACTAAAATCGTAAGAGTCGCCCATGGCACAGTTTTAGCGAACTTAAGATGTATCCTCTTTCTTATTCTCATTTGAAAAAAACAGGAGTGCATCAGCAAAGAAGCATAGATGTTATGCATTTGAACAAACTCTATTACGTATACTCGGGTACAATGTGGGGTGCACAAGAGTCGAAGTTGAGTGTCTTTGGGAAAAGTAAATATAGTAAGATGTTTGTGAGATGTGCGTGACACATGCGTAGCTTTACTCAAATGTCAAGGGTCTGAGGCCATTTCCACCTTTAACCTAAATTTCTACTCAAATTAGTAAAAGTTCCATTTGATATGATTCATTTCAGGGACATACCCATCTTCTTGTCAATTTTTATTTGGAAAAAATTCATGAACATTTTAATTTCAGTCTCTCCTTGTCATTCATTGCCTCCACACTGCTGGGATCCCGTGACGCACATCCCCATCCCCATCCCCAAAATATCCCGCATCCACACCACCGATCCGTCGTCACCAGTGGTTGTGGTGCTACTTGTTCAGAGTTTCACAAATTGTAGTGGATGAGCTCATATACATACTAGTGGAACGACTCATATCCTCACAAGTTCATACACATGTACATAGAGAGGAAGAGAGAGTTGGATCCATTGATTTTTCTAGGAGTTGGGTGTTTCAAAATTTGAGATTTCCTACTGTTGCTCTTAATCGAAGTGCTGCAGGGCTTGAGTTTGGTGTTCCCCACCACCAATGACGAGTACCACCAGTCCACCACCAACCTAGACCACCACCAGGTAAACAAACACCACCAGATGCCACACCACAATCACCAACCACCCCCAAAAACTAGCCGTTCAAAGTTGGCTCAAAGCAATAAATCACAGATATCTTCCTTGGGAAATTGTAGTCAAAATTGCACATAAAGTAGAGAGTACTGCCCTATCTGCATTAAATTTCAACATATATACACATGAAGAACTTTACTTCCGATTGCGTAGTTGATTTTAAGCTATACATACATCATAGAAGACTAGATGTAGGCGATATAAAATAATTGAAAAACAACAAACTGTAATTATATTGTGAATAAACAGGAAAGCTAATCAATTTAAGAGGATTAAAAAGTCATCCTGTTTGAAATTTCAATCCTTCAAACCAAGATGAAGTCTTGAAGAATATATTTAGTTGTTGGGGCATCACAGGACATGCTGTAAAATTTATAAATAGTGTGTTTGGTTGATTAAGTCTCCTTGATTGGGACTAGAAAAGGGATGGAAATAATTTTGAGCATTTTTACTCATTTTCAAATTGAAGGATTTGAGTAAGGGCCGGAGTTGCTCAGACAGGCTTTTGAACACACCCAAGAAGCGGGCAAACCTTAGTTGCACGAAGCAGGATCAGAAGCAGGAGTGGGGCATGTAGAAGATCCTAAGTTGGGCGCACCGATAGGAGTTTGTGTATAAGTATTTATTATGTATAACATGAGTTTGAAAAGATGGGCCAATATAGTTTTCATGTCAAATTTATGGACTAAACACATAGATAAGTCAAGTAAGAGATGAGAGTCCTAAATGTCTCGGACTTCTTTTCTCTTTTCTTCTTCCTTGCGTATGTTTGCAAAGAGAAGTCCGAATTTCTTCCTTGTGATTAGTGCAGAAGCTCCCTTCCCATTTAGGAGTACGCTCTTTACTCGGGAGTTTCAATTCGAGCTCCATTCGCGGGAGCGCACCCACTTTCGAAGCTCCCTGCAACTAAGAGTCATACATTCAAACTTCACTTAATAGCACCAAAGGCTTTCATTTTTGTTTGTTTACGACTAACGAGCTAGCTAGACTATCTGATCTCGTGCATTGACCTTAACTTTCTGATTCTGGATCAGAGAACTAGAGTTTTCCTAAAAACTGTGAGTGACAGGTATGTAAAATTGAAGCGGTGAGTATGGGATCATAGTCAATCCATATGGAAAGTAGAAGTCGTCAGTAAGTGTGTTTTAGCAGTTGTGGGAAAGTCCAGATTGTGATGTTTTGACTGAATATACTATCCACACCTTCCGTCCACACCCGTCTTTCCCGATCAAATTTTCATAATCCGAACCGTCCAATGTGTAGGATATTACTTTCGTAGTTTACTCTTATCAGTTTCTGCTTCTATAAAGCATTGAAATGTAACTAAAACATCAGAAAATTAGTTTTTTTTTTCCCTATCCAGAAACTATCCTTTTACCGATTTAGACCTGGGTACTCTTATTCTGTGGTTCAAATATCACAATCTCAATTTCATTAAAGTACGAATGTGTAACTTAGAGTATCCGCAAAGTATCTGATACTTTTTAAATTTAAAGAAAATTATTTTCGAGCATTTGGATATTTGTGAGAAGTATCACATATGAATGTGCGAGTATCCAAGTTGTATCAGCATCGGACATGGATACGACTAGAAGTATCTCTGCTTGATATCTTGTCATTCTACTAGTTTGTCCACTACTTCGCATTTACTTCATCGCGCAAAGCTCAATATTATCGACGTTATTGCAGTTAAGTCGATCCTAGATGATTTATATAATGATGTTTTGAATTTCCATGCATGTATGTTGTTTGTTGACTAGGTGATGCGGACAGGCGTAAACAAACCAAGGCAAGAAAAGAAAGAGAGAAAAAATCAAAGGCCTTAAAGAAATAAACAAACATCAATTCTTCGATCCTTGACTCATATAGGTGCAGGTCGTTTTAGGCATTATGCTCTCCCCATCATCAGGACAATTGTATTCGACTCATATAGGTGCATGTCGTTTCAGGCATTATGCTCTCCCCATTATTAGGGCAGTTGTATCTTTTATCTTCTGGGTGGTATACAATCAAATGTTTTCAGCACTTGTGGGAAATTCTATATGGTTTTTATTTATTTGGAATATGCACTTTTTTTTAATCGTATCGATGGATATAGAAAAGGACCATGGATCGTGAGCCTTTACTTGAGCCATTTCTCTTCCCTACGCGCGAGTGCCCTGGGAGGATTCAAATCTGGATTCACTCGGTTTTGTGGAATTTCCCCATTCTAATCTATGGGAAAGAATGTGCTACCTAAGGTTTCTGCAACGTATTGGATATTAGGAGATGAGATATCATTTCAGGTTTTTGTTTTTTATCGTAATTGGTAAAGTTGTTTGTGTTCGTTTTTCTTTTTTGGGATAAAGAGATAGAAGATTCATTAAACAAACCTACCGAGTATAAGCAAATGCAATTGAAATGACAATACAAACAGGAAAGACAAATACAAAACCAAATTAATTGAAGGATACATCCAATGAAGTGGCTAATTCAGTCTTTAGAGATTTGTTAGCGGACCTGCATGCTCCTTGTCAATGTTCAGCTGCCACCGGTAGTTTTAATATTGAGAAGCTTCCATGCAATAACTAACCGATACAAATCAAGCGTTTGTCACACCTTTACTATTCATTCCTATGCAGTGTTTTCTGCTTGGGTGTGTCCTGCCATGTTTTCTGCTTCCTCTAGTATTTATATTTCGATAATATTAACTTGTATTGTAACTGCTATAACGGAATACTGGGTAACTTGTCTATCTCTGTTTTTTTTTTTTTTTTTGGATCTGACGAAACTCTCTCACTCTAGGCATTTTCTTACTAAAATGTTGTACAAGTTTATTAGTCCTCATTTAACTGTAAAATGTAATATTGCGTGCCCACATCTGCAAGTGAAAAGTTTAAGGGCGCGTTTGGTAACGTTTTTGTTTCAACAAACAGATAATAAGAATGTTGCAAAAACAGATGTATTTAGACGTACGTGCAACGGTCTCAGTGAATTTTGTGAAAGGAAAAGTTTTAGTCCAGCTGCTGGTTTCTGATTCTTGAATGCAGGATCCTTGGATTCTTTTCTTTCTTCTCTCATTCTCTCTCTCTCTCTCTCTCAACTCTCTCTCTGTCCTGAATCCTTTTTTTCATTTGGGCTTTCCACCTTTGGAATATCCCACCAACAAAGTGTTTAATAATTCATTCTTTTCCCCTTTATTCTCTTCACTTTTCAGATTTTGTCTTCTCTGACCTTCGACTGTTCGTGGAAGAGAAGAATCACAGTTGCTCTTAATGAAGAGATTGGGGCAGAAACAAAATCAAGATTCAAACAAGATTTCTTTTGTTGCGAATTTACAAGTATATATTATGGTTATTTTTTAGTTGCCTGTAATAATCATCCGAAAAGAATAAAGGAGACTGGTCCCGAAATTAGTTGAGGTGCAAGCAAACTGGCCCGAACATCATGTTATCAGGAAAAAAAATGAAGAATAAAGGAGACTAAAAAGTTTGATGAGCTCCTTTTGAATATTCTTACCTTTGTGTAAAAGACTTGTAATCCCTTCTCAAACGAACTACAAAGGTGAGAAAAAAGGGTAGTGAGCGATCGATCGATACAGATGGATTCGAATCAAGTGGTTGAAATTCACGGTGGGAATGGTATCTGCATTTGCATCTCAAAGTTGAATTTAAAGGCCGATGGTATCTATTTGCATCTCGATCAGGTCCCACACATATCACATAGATATTTATGCTCGATATTTATGCTCTCGTACAAGTTTAGAACTACAAATAATTTTTTTATTTTGTACATAAAAAAGCTTATTCGTATATAAAATTATAAAAACATATACTAAAATTTAAGTTTACAATACATTTATAAGTTTATACATGTACAAGTTATAAAACTTTCATTATGTATATGTGAAAGTTATATATGAAATTCTTATGAGATATACGTATCTATCCTAAGTTCGCGAGCCTAATCGAGCCAAATATTGTCAAGTTCAAGTTCAGCTCGTTTATTAAACACATGGCATAATGCAATTGATTTGGACCTAACCAGTACCAGAGCTGATCTGGTTATTAATTCCTCAATAGGTATTAAATGAAGACCCTATACTTTTCGGCCTTTTAGTTAAGAAAATAGCTACTTATTGCCCAATCAAATAAAAAGAAAACAGAAGAACCTATTTATCACTATTTAACAGAGTATTCCACCAAAATGTCTTCACCTTCACTTTCTATGTGTACTCATGTATGGCATGACCAATGCAAAAAAAAAGTATTAATATGCAAGACATTGTTGTAGAGGTGTAGAAGTACATCTTTTTTCTTTTCTTTTTCTTTTTTTTTTCTAGATCGGCAGTCTTAGACGCATTTAAGAGGGTAAAACAATGTTCAAAATTTTGGATTTTTATAACGTCCTCTTATTTGAGATGGATCTCATGTACGTGTAGGCCCCACTCCATATCAGATGAGCGTTATAAATAACCGTTGTACCGAAAAATTTCTCGCACGTGTGGCCAACTTAATTAGTTGATCCCAATTGATTGCAATTTTTTGGGTTGTTGAGCGAAATGCCAAGGTGCTTAATGTTGTTGTGTTGAGTCTAGCTAACTTGTGAAGACATCAAAACAAGAATCCAAAGAGACAAGAGAGAATAACAGAAAGGAATTCTGTTTTGTATGAGAAAACGTCTTCACAAAGCATGATTTGTCCCATTTGTCTCAAGTTTTCCCTTCAAAGCAAAGGCATGAATTCAGAATTATATGTTTGTTTTTACCATTATGTTTCCATTTTCTCACATCCATCACCCACTCACAACCACCAATTGCCAATTTGGCATTACAATAATGGAGAACTGGGGTGTTTGGCTACACGACCCCACAAGTACATTCTCATTCAACAAGTTTCCTACCTTAAAAAAATAAAAAATAAAAATAAATTTACGAGTCTCCTTATGCTAATGTCATAGCTGGGTTGCCGCAGTAGTTAATCGAATTGTCTTTGCGGAGGTTATCATTCCAAGGTTACAGGGTAGATTACTCTCGGCAGAGTTATATCATTGAGACCACCTCACTTGAACGCATCAACATCAAATTTCAGCTCTGTAACGAGACAATCACGTGCTACGTCCTCGTGAGGACATTGGGACCACCTCACCTCATGCAAACGTGTGAAAAGAACTGTGGGAGATGCTGGAAAAATTTGTCCATTTTATGAAAATACTTTCATTAACAGGAAAAGAATGTCATGGTGGGGCCATGAATGAGATTGGGATTTTGAAGCTCCCCGATCAAAATCATCAAATTTTACCTAAGACAATCACAATCAGGTTTCAAGTTGGTTGGCTCTCCATGAATTTTTGTTGGTCTTTTCTTTTTCTTTTTTTTTTTGAACTGTAATTGTTATTGGTTTAAGGCAATTTGCAGAACAAATTTTTTTTTTTTTAAAAAGTTGTTTGGGGAGGGCCACTTCCCTTGCTTACATGGAAAATTAGCCCAACGGATATGTTGCGAATTTGGAGCCACATGACGGGGGTGTTCCGCTAAGGAATTTTTGTTTTAAAACTGTCCTGATTTTTGCGTTCACACATTTTTATGTGATATATTATGAGAGGATAACCTGTCTTGGTTTTTCGAAAAAACTAGTTAGTGGAACACCCCCTAAATTACTCACCGTTGCAATCAGGGAGGGAGCTATATAGAGGGTATGAAGTGGGTAAAAGTTGGTACATTTCCTATTTTGTCCTTAAAAATAGTTTCTTTTTTGAAAAGTTAGTAGGTAAACTTAATAATAATGTCTCCATCAAGGGGCAATAGTGAAAAGTGAATGTAAAAGTTGATGTGAAATATATAATAATGATGCTTTGTTAATAAGTTAGAATTACGAAACTACACTTAAAAAAAGAAACGGAGGAGTATTGTTTTTCGTATATATTCTTACAAACAATATACGCAGTAATATAAGTAGACTACCATCAAATAGCGCCACGCCCCCAATCTGTGAGGGTGGAGGGTAGACTACAGGCGTTTCAACATCAATTTTACTTTATTAACGTTTTGCCTTTGAATTTTAATTTCACAATTCATTCTGTTTTCTTTCTTCTTCTTTTTTTCACTTTAAACTAACAAACATCTAGCGGACAAAACTAAAAAGGGCTGGTGGGTGGCCTAATATTAATGGATAATGATACGGGTACAGAAAAAAGGGAACCGAAAATGTACCGATCGCGTTCAGGGACCCACTTTTGGGTCCCACACGAGTGATCCGAAAATTTTGATTCAAACGGTGAGACTTTGGTTCGAGCACTTCCAACCGTCCGATTGAGCTGAAATCACCCCATTTCGTTCAAAAATGGGTCCCCGGCGCTGTCGGTACCCTGTCGCTACTGTTTGGTCTGTACCGGTAGAAGGGTTCTGCTATGCTATGGTGGTCACGAATACTCTATAATTAAGTAATCATCAATCTAGTCTAGACTTAAATATCAAGTGATGTAAAAGAACGTAGGCAAAAGCAAACTATCCTTTGCTAGTTTTGGAATGATTTGAATTTCTTACTACTTTTACATACATTAATTGCAATCGCAGCAAAGTACACACATGATATATATTTTGCGGAATAATGATACATACACAAATTTTGTGTCACAATTATTTTTGTACGTATTTGTATTTTGCGGGAGATAGAAATTTGTTTGGTATTCCCGGCGAAATGTATGTATGGCCGGAAATAAATAGTAACATGCCAATTCAAGAAAATTTGCAGTAACCTCCATGTGGCAAGTCACGTGCATGAATCTGACCAAAAATAAATTAATTACACCATTAATGACCAATGTGTACCTTTCTATGTCAAAAGATAAATTATAAAATGCTCATGGAGCTAAGCCAATTGACACTCCAAGTTTGTTGCAGTTATTATTATTTAAAAAAAAATTTTGAGGAAAGTTTGTTGCAATAATTATTATTATTATTTTTTTAAAAGCAAAGTTTGTTGCAATTTGTGAAAATTGCATGACTTGTAACTTTTGTATAGATGTTGACAAAGTTTGTTGCAATTTTTTGCTTTTTTTTTTTTGTTTTTCAATAAAGTTTGTTGCAATTTTTTTTAATAGTGTGGAGTATTGTTCCAAGAACATTTTCTTTGGCTAATTTGAAAAAACTGGTTTGGTTTTTTTCGTTGTCTTTATTCAAAAAAAAAATTGCATTTGTTAGTTTTCGGTCAATTTTTTGTGGTTTCTTGACTTTTCTGGACGAGAGGAATCTAAAAAGTATAAAATTATTAGCCAAACTTAAAATTTTGTGAATAAAGACGAAAAATAATCCAAAAAATTAGTTTATTTTAGTTTATTTTCGGCTTTATTCAAAAAACTACTATTATTTTTTACCATAATTTTATACTCTTTGGATTCGTCTCGACGAGATAAATCCAGAAACCACAAACGCAAAACTAATAAATGCGAAAGAGGAAATAACCTCTCATGTCAAAGTTTTGTTGTGAAAAGTCTAGTGTTTGGAAACAGCCTTATCATATGGTCTACCGAAGTAGTTTAACCATTAACTAATGTAATAAAAGCTACCCTGGAAGTAATTTTATTTTCAGTGGGACCTACTTTGTGCATTTACCAAAGCTAAGGCAAACCACCCGTGCATTTTCGCAATGGACGGCTCGGATGGCCGCATGGCACGGTGCCATGCGGCACCTGCACAGCAGGCCCCCCAAATCCAACCACCCGTACCATACTATTGCATTGTCCTTATTAGTTTTAGGAAATGGATCCTCTCCCCGTCCATGTTTTGGACGGTAGGAGATAGTCCACATCTAGACCGTTCATTTATTGTAATTAATGGGTTTCCTACAATCCAAAACATGGATATGATCGGGACCTTAAACCTTAGTTTTGTTACCCACCGGAGTATATACTTCTTCCCTGCTCCCGTCTCTTGATTTTTTTTTTTGTATAACTCATGTACTCAGGCTAATTAACATGTATAAAAACTAATTCTACAGTCTACTAGCTTCCGTGTATCTTTTCAATTTTATCGGATGTCCCCGAAGAGACCTGTCTACTAGCTTATCGGATTCTTTTTTTGTTAGTGAAACACCTAATTAAGGCTTTGTAAAGTAACAATTCAACAACTAGGTCCCACGCCCCTCCCCTTTTGCACCTCCCTATCGTATAATATATCGCTGTCCATGTGAACTTCCCCATCTCAAACACAAACACACAATCGCTCATCCACCCCAACTAAATCTCTCTCTTTCTCTCTCTCCCTCCTCGAATTCTCCACAACCGCCGTAACAATGACGGTCAAGGACTGCGGCGGCCACCACCACGACGACGGCAAAAAAGCAAAACCGCAACCTCCTGGCCGCACTCGTTGCCTTCATCCTCCTCGTCCTCTTGGTCATCCTCCTCGTCTTCCTCATCCTCCGCCCAACAAAACCCAAATTCATCCTCATCGACGCCACCGTCTACGCCTTCAACCACTCCTCCCCAAATTTCCTCACCACCACAATCCAAATCACCCTCTCCTCCCGAAACCCCAACGACAGGGTCGGAATCTTTTACGACAGCATCGAGGTCTACGCCACCTACCGCAGCCAGCAAATCACCCTCCCCACTCTATTGCCGCCCACTTATCAGGGTCATAAGGACATCAACGTCTGGTCGCCGTTCGTGTACGGAAGCGAGGTTCCGGTGGCGCCGTACGTTGGGGAGGCGCTGGGAGAAGACAACGTGGCGGGGACGGTGCTGATAAATGTGAAGGTTGATGGGACTGTGAAGTGGAAGGTGGGGACATGGGTGTCCGGGAAGTACCACTTGCACGTTAACTGTCCGGCTTATATTTCGTTTGGTAACAGGAATAGTGGTATCCCTGTTGGACCGGCTGTTAAGTTCCAGTTGGTGCAGAGTTGCCATGTTGATGTTTGAGCAGCTTGATCAGGAAGAGTACTCATCACTTAGTTTTAGTTCTCTCTCTCTCTCTCTCTCTCTCTCTCTCTCTCTCTCTAGTTTAATTCCTTCATTAATTTCTTTTCGCAAAAAGAAAAACGAAGATGGAAGTTTCTAATGGTTTATTGCACCTCAGGTCCCCGGTACCGAAAACAGCTAATACCATGTTCTTGTGCAATTCCAGCCGCAAGATTGAACAAAAAATTCTTCCCCCCGAAGAGCCTTTTGTGTAATACTGCAGCTGAAATTACACGAAAACAGAGGTACATATAAATTTTCGGTACAAAAGATTTGACCTCGGTTTATTATGGGTGAGTTTATATGAAATTCAAGGTGATGGAATGTATACGTTCGTATGATAAAAGAAAAGGAAAGGAAAGTTGATTAATTCGTTTTGTATTCTTTTTTTTTCCTTTTTGAAATGTATTTTGTACCCTTTTTTTTTGCCCCCTTTTTGAACTTGCTTTGTACTGGTATTTGATTACTGTTTTTTTTTTTTTTTCTTCCATTTGTTTTCTTTTATGTAATTGCGTTGACTTCTCTTTTTTCCACTGCATTTTGTATTGGACGATGTAATGGTAGGGAGCGGTGTTACCCCTCTGCTGACGACTTTGCATAGAAATTTGTGTGGCTCTACAAACAAATCAATAACTTCGGAATATCGATAATTCCTTTTGCACCGACCATGGTGGGTCACAACCGATCGATCCGAGCCGTTCATCGTTCTCAAAATCGAATTCCGAGTAGGTTCCGCGGGAATCGATGCAATCGGACGACTGTATGAGCTCGATCCAAAATCACCCCCATTTCATTCAAAATTTCGATTTTGAGAACAATGAATGGCTCGGATCTATTGGTTGGGACCCACAACGGTGTCCCCGACGCCGTCAGTACGTGGTCGGTGCGGGTAGAAGGGTTCAATTACTCTACAAAGTTATGTACCGACCATGGTGAACCACATTCAGTACATAACTTTGTAGAGTAATTGTGTGTACTGAACCACTCTCCAATTAGAAAAAGACAAACGCTAATGGGTGCCCTCAAACTTTTTCAACTATAGTTAATGATTGAGTTAATTTTATACTTCTTTCATCTGAAAATAATACTAGTTCTTTACCAAAAAAAAAAAAAGAGAGAAGTAATTTTCAGATATAAAACTTTTGTTTATAATTTTTTGTATTTCCTCGTACCGAATTAAAAAATTAATCAATATTTTTAAATCGGTGCGGAAAATTCAAAAAATCATATAACAAAAGTATTTTTCATTTTTTATTTTAAATTCGCGTCTTTTTTTATGAAACTGTCATTTTGAGATGGATGAATGGAATGACTTCCAATGATTAGAGTTTCATGATCATACACACCTACATATAAATTATAAAAGTTACTTATTCTTTTTCAACTACTAGTACTAAGTATTACAATCACAACAGAAATCTGAACTATCCACTACCGAACAGATCTGAGTCGTCCATGGCCGACCACAGACGGCGGTGATCGACCCAACATACATGTTGTCCTCGAAAGGGACAACACGCCCCCGCTTCTGTCTATACGCCAGACCTCCCTTCTCTAACTGTTATTCACTACAAGAAAATGCACTATTAGCGACTAACTCTGGCAACGCACTGTTTTTTTTGTTGGTAAATGTAAGTTTTTAGCGACGAAAAACCTCACACGTTGGCAAAGTAGCGAAATAATAGTTGGTTTTGGCAACAGAGTATATGGTTGTTGGTAAATGTAAGTTTTTAGCGACGAAAAACCTCACACGTTGGCAAAGTAGCGAAATAACAGTTGGTTTTGGCAACAGAGTATATGGTTGTTGGTAAATGTAAGTTTTTAGCAACGAAAAACCTAACACGTTGGCAAAGTAGCAAAATAGCAGTTAGTTTTGGCAACGGAGTATATGGTTGTCGGCAATAGCGTAGAAAGATAAAAATAAAGGCGCCAACTTATTTTGTTGCCAGGAGGAGGGAGTATATTGCCGACACACATTATACTAGTATGTGTAGGTGCCACATTCTTTTCTGGCTAGGAGGAGGGAGCATATTGCCGACACACATTTTACTAGTGTGTAGGTTCTATGCAAAGTTTTTTCTCTTTGTACAATAGGTTTTTGGAGAATAGTCTGATTTTCCTTTTCTTGTTATTAAAAGTAACTCCACCAGAAAAGATAAATTTTTAGAGATAAAAAGATTAGACCATCCCCTAAATTTTGTTTTTGGTGATTTTTTTTAACATTTTGTTTTGTTTTTCATTTTTGTCATCGTTCTCATGAAAGATGACTAAAAAGTAAAAAAAAACCGATGAAAAATAAAAAGAAACTACTGAAGATAATTAGACAAAAAAGAATAATGTTGATGAGCTCAATTTTCTTGATGCCTATATTCCATCCAAACCACTTAAAAACACACAAACATATCCATCAATTACCAAATTCCAACCAAATCAATTCCAAATGTATCCAAGTACATCCCAAAAGCAACTTAACATTCGGAAATATGGAAAAAGAAACTATGTGCAAAGCATCTTACTCAAGAGTAATATCAATACCAAGCTTAGCATATCCTAATATCTTGACAACAAAGTTAATTAAAAAACAGAGACCTAAAACCATAGAGCGATTGCGTTGCACTGCCAAACCAATCCGTCATCAACCTGTCAATAAATCCACAACACCAATTAGAATATATTTAATATGGTAATTGCGAAAACAATAGTACCTTCTTTGTAAGACCTAATATTTAACGATTGAAATATAGTGCAAGAACCAAGATTCACTTTCCCACATACGTATCAAGTCTTCCCTTGTAATTTTTACGAATGAGCTAGTTCTTGCCTAAAGGCATCATACAATCAAGTATAAGTTTTATTAAAAGTTTAATCAAAGCAAAAAAATTTAAGAGGCACACTGCCTCAGTTTAGTGCTAGAGTTTGTCATAATATCTAAAGAAAATGGCCTTACTTGCCCGAACTCTCGATTGCACCCTAAGAAAAACAAAAACGTCTATCTACCTCATGTATCCGTACATGTGATGGACACACCTAGGTATGTTTTGTTCTTTTTGCTATTTTTTTACTTGGTAAGTGTGGACACCAATGCTTTGAAATCCAGAAACTGGAGCGAACCGGGAAAGGCATTGGGAGGCGGGTCATTGGTTCAACTGTAATTGAACCGGAGTTGAACCAGTGACATCATAAATATATTACTATGTACATAAATTTAGAAGTTAATGGGAAAAATACTTTTCCATAAGAGTTTTTTTTTGTCTAATATCTTCCTTTACGTATCCCTGTTTTAGTTGGACCCTAGGCTTAATGAAAATGCCATAATAGTTACAACAATTCCACACAAATAAAATTAACAAGAGAACGAAACTTAAAATACGACCACCAGTAAGCATTAGCCAATGAACCAAATGAACTAATGACGTATAATAAAATATTATGTAGTCAAAGTCTAAACTCCTAAAGATGATTGTTTACTAATGCATGTAAATAGTTTAATGGAGAACTTTAAAACAGAATGGTTTTTATGGGTTGTATGGACCAGAGACATCCGACCAGCTAGGCCAAATCAGGTTTTAAAACATTGGTGGACACGTTCATACAACTACAGAATATGGTCTTGATCATGGCCAAATGCCCTTGATTCAACAACTAATAACAGACATGAGGTGCTATACATGTTTTTATATAGTATTTGACTATACTTAATTTGGTTAATCGGTTACTCCTATCTCGATCGATACAAATGAGGATCTAGGGAAAATTATTTATTTACCTTTAACTTATCCAATAGAAGTTGCATCAACCTCTTATTCTAATGTGCTTGCCGCAGCATCCTCTGCCCTTGATGTGTTTGCCACATCATCCTCTTCACCTGATGTGCCCTCCACAGTATTGTTCCTATCGATTAACTCCTGAACTTCGGCTGGATCTATCCCTACTTTTGCAGCCAACACCTGAAAAAGGCCTTGAACTATTGTCAAGGTCCGAGAATACTTAGTCAAGGCCTTAGCTTGATCGTCAATCTTCTGCTGTAGATCAGCTACCTCAGGATTAGGTGCCTGGGGTTGTTTGGACAATGAAATAGTGCTCCTATGGCTCTCGTATCCCTTCACGTAAACTGACCTCTTTCCAAGCACATCGATGGAAATTTGTTCCTCAGACACAGGATAAGTGACGTTGACCACTACTGTGGTTGGTGCTGTTAAGATAAGATTACAAAGTTATTTCACTAGTAGTCGACATAAGGCGTTCATATAGAATAAGAACTTGCAGTAACTAAATGAAAATGAAATATCATAATGACAAAATGACTGCCTTTAAAAGCGATTTAGGTGATTTACCTTTTAAGTTTCTAACGGGAAAGATTTGGTCAAACATAAGCTAACCTAATCTCATTCTACCGCTCTAACGTGATTGCCATTCTCCATGAGAATCAACTTGACCATTCTCTGCAGATTGAATTTGTTCAACTCAATCTGTCCAAACATCAGACATAGGGCACTAACAAGCACACATTTTCTGGTGACAATTAAATTCATTTGACTTCATCACAGAACAGTTAGCTAAATTTGAGAATATTTCTCACCCACTCTGGTGATTGTTGTACCTGGACTAGGAAGTTGGTGAGGCTGGGTAGACAAGGTGGGGAACTGGGTTGGTTGGCTCGCTACCTCAGGCATACCTTGTACATGATCAACCAATGGCGTCAAAGCTTGTCTTGGTACACCTTGAGTCTCTCCTGCTTGAATACTCGTATTTGTATAACGTGGTTGTGAATCTCTTGGAATGTGAGTAGCATGGTCACCCTTCTTCTTTCTTGGAGCCCTACAAACCTAACATAGTTCAAACAATGAATTGATTGTACAATTAAGCAACAACTGGAGAGGATAGTTTTGCGATAAAAATGAATGAAATTAACTTGCAATAAAACAGGAAATATTTTAGTACAAACTTCTGAAGTGGCTCTTTATTAAAGAACAACCACAAATATTCTATAGAAATTTGTTACCTTATTCCCCTGCAACCTAGAAGATACAACACCTTCACTGAAAGAACTCATTCCTTGCTCACCCTCGACCGGTTGATACTCATCATCATTTTCGCTACCCATCTTGCTCTTTTCCAGAACTACTTTCCTTCTTGGCCGACATGATTTGAGCCAAATAGTTCATTTGCCAAGCTCTTTATTCCCAAAGATGACAAAAATGCAGCATTCCGCTCTATTTTTTCCTGTCTGAGATTCTCATATCTTGTCTTCTCTTGGGACAAACACCCAAATGGACAAACTTCCTACTAAGTTTGGTCATTTTTTGCAACCGAAAGTACCCGGGAGGACAAACCTACATTGTATAACCCCAACAAATTAGCCAAGAATTGCAGTTCAAAAAAAAACAAATTAGCCAAGAATTTAATTGAAGTATTGCAAATTGGTTTTTTTACTTTGAATGACTTGAATATAATGCCAACCTTTGAACTGCAATTATAATTACAGAGGAACGTACTAGTAAGCAAAGCCCTTTTAGTGAGTCGTGTGATCGAGTGAGATAAAGCTAAATACTCTTCTAGCCTAGGATTTTCATAACCTCCACTATCATGATCTTCACTGTAAATTTGCTGCCCCATAGGACTCCAATCGATCCGTAATAGTGATTCGTGAAATTACAAAACAAAGTTGTTGTGGGTACCACTACTACTGGATACTTGTTGTGAGTAACCCGCTTGAGTGTCAAGTTGTGAATTGTGAATTGTGATTCAAACTTTTTGAACATTTGTGAATGGGGCAATGGGCAGGCCGGCAGGGGTTTAAAACCCATTTCAATAGAAATAAATTTGAGAGACAGGATCCATAATACCGTTACGAACCGGCCAAACCGGTCTGTTACAACCTCATAGTCACCCAAACTATAATGGTTAGTACAAGAAATATGGGGTAAATATAGGCCATATTCAAAGTTAATGTGATGTTAAGAGTCTCGCAAAAGCACTTATGTCTTGTTAAACTAAATTTTTAACTAGGCATATGATAAAACCTCAAATAAGGCATAGATTCAATGTACTCAAATCAAATAAACGTTCTTTATCATTGCGTCTCCTTGTACTTGACAAGTTAAATTCCAACCAAATCTTTCAGTATCAGGGAAAAGACCAACAATCCACCAGATACATAACGCAAACCGGCTCGTTCACCTGCGATTTTCACCCCTCCCTGCTATATTGGCCTGTAACCGGATCCCAAAATACCGTTAAGAACCGGCCGAACCGGTTTGTAACGGCTGGTATTTGAATCTATGCTCATGGGCCACCACACAACAACCTCCTCCCCTAAATTAAAAATGCTCTCTGCCCAGCCCTTAGATGATTGAATCTCCCTAAAAAATACACCTAAAATACTACCCAAAACCCTTGCATTGAAGCTTCAGATCTTCGTCACCACCAAAAAAAACCTTCAAACCAAAAAAACTACCCTTCACAACCTCCCTCACTACTGCTGCCACATTCCCAGTTCGACCCTTCACACCACCACCCACAGCATCACCCCCGTAGGAGGCACCGTAGAAGCAAAAAAAAGGAAACACGAAGGGAGAGAGAGAGAGAGAGAGAGAGAGAGAGAGAGAGAGAGAGATACCAGAACAAGGACGACGGCGAGATTGCAGGAGTAGATCGCCGGAGCAGAAGGAGATCGCAGGGGAGCAGGAGGGGAACTAGGGCTTTTTTCTCTTATTTGGGTAAAGATACGGATATAAGATGGGAGGGAAAACAAAAGAGGGGAGGGAAATACAATATTGGGGAAGCGCGTTTTTTTCCCTCCGAACAAAATATGGAACCATTTGAGGGGCTTTTAAAAAATGCTGGGAAGTAAGTGCGGGAAATGTCCCTTTATGTTGTACTGATTTTTTTTTTTTTTTTAACCATAAACATAGCGATATATTAAGCTGATAAAAAGTTACAAAGGCGACTCCGTGCAAGATTGTGAGCCTCAATCACTTCTTGACGTGTGGCCTTTATTACACTAACATAACAAAAAGAAGTCGACGTAATATCCAAAACATCACTAATAACATTCCTAACTAACACATTGGCATTAGAAATCGAAAATGATAAAGGAACCGACCGGTTTGCACCAATGGGATACCGACGGCGTCGCCGAAATGAGGTGATTTTGGATCGAGCTCATACAGCCGTCTGATTGCCTCGATTCTCGCGTAGGCCCACTCGGAATTCGATTCTAAGAACGATGAACGGCTTGGATCGATCGTTTGGGACCCACAATGGCGTTGGCGACGCCGTCGGTACCCCATCGGTGCAAACCGATCGGTCCCAATAGAAGGGTTCATTAGAAATATTACGCAAAGCATTGACAACCTCTACGCTATCTGTCAAAATCCGCAAGCTATGTATGCTGGCTGATTTTGCCCATTTAAGGGCTCCTATACCTGTCCCTTTCCACAAGAACAAAGCGTACTTGGGAGGGAAATTATAAGCCCAAAACTTTTTCCATAATTCCTCGGACAACCTCCCCTCCCCCGGGGTACTTATCATAAACAGCCACAAAATAGGCCGACTTAACCGTAAAACACCCATTTTTTGTGTGTGCCCAATTTCTACAATCCTTTCTATCCTTGAGTGGGATGTATGTGGCTAGAATCCTAGAAGCAACATTGGAAGGAAACAGCGCCATAACCAAAGGCTCGTACGGCCAGGTTGTACGAAAATGACACATGTTATCATATTATAGGAGGACAGCCTGACACCTTATCATTGGTCCAAGGTGCCTATAAATATGGGACATTCCCTTTTGAGGCCCAGAGGTTGGTGAAATATTGGCAGAAGCATATGTCATTTTAGGGAGAGAAAAGGGAAACCACTGATTAAGAGGAGAACATTCTCTCTGTAAGTCGGTCCCCGTCACCAAGGGTACCATGGATTAGACTGAGGGCAATCCACTGCCTTAGTCCTTCCTGTGCACACCTGCTCTTATTCTTCACCCTTCCCCTAGACCACTCTATTCTCCTTCTTCACTGTGTATTTACTGTTGACTATTCACACCTCTCCAGCTCATTATATTTGGCTATAGCAAGAACCATCTCTTACACCGGCTTATCTACCACTTTAACTCGTAGTGTTTGAGAAAGAAAGTCTCTCATTTAACTAGAGCACAGGACTTAGTCTACATCCCGATCAAGGACCTTTCGAGTCCCGATTCTACTAGATTTTTACAATATTGATTTAATTAATAGGCACAACAATATCAACAGTCTCGATCATCTTGATTATGTCACGGTCACGTAGGCACCGTATATTTAACTACAACACAAGATTTAGTTTGTTATCAATTACATTCAATGTATAGATTTTAAAGGTTATTACCCATTCAATTTTTACACTGGTTGACCTGAACCGTTAGAGTTTCGCGTCTCGCTAATATCATCAGTGTCACCAAAATCAAAGATCATCGGATATCGGTGACAGCGTGATCGGATCACATTTAATGCTAACCCGAGGCATTAAAGTCTTATAGTGGATGACCCGAGCTCCACCTGAATTTTTTTGGGTCATTGAAACCGTCTACCTTTTACTTATAACAAGTCCATCATTCATACGGAAAATTAAGTGGATCGCTTATTCATAGCCATTTAATAATTTGATCTTTGTAATTCCTCCTCAAAGATACTAATTAAGACTCTCAAACTCAGGTGTAATAGTAAGGTTGTAGTTCCTCATTTACTAGTTCATCCTTCCAAGTTGATTGGTACTAAACAAGTCATCTAGTAGTATTTGCAGCTATATAAATTGCTAAATACAGTAAAAGGGTGGGAAACTTTTACACAAGCCTTCTGTCTATAGATTTCAGAATATCTGGGGTAAGTTCAAGTAGGTAGCTCAACACTTGAATAGGGAACTTTGAGGATCAAAATGTTAGAACTAAGATTCTAACATCCCACATACATAAGCCTTCCCTTGCATTTTTATGAATGAACTGATCCTTTAAACAAAGGCTCCCAAAAGGCATCATACATCAAAGTATAAAGTTTTATCAAAAGCTTAATCAAAGAGTTCAGAAAATTTAAGATGCACATTTCAATTAGTGCTCAAGTTTGTAAATGATGATGATGATGGTCTCGTTCCCCGTGGGAGAGGATGTGAACTACCAATGACTTCGAAACAGATTGTCATGGAGCAGGAAATAGATGATGTTGGCCCTTGGAACTTTTTCTTGTTCTTGTTAATTTTGAATTTGTCCACATGTACTTGCATAATTAGTCACAAACCGACAGAAAGAGTGCTTTTTGGATATTTTCTTGACTTGAATCTTAAAATTGTTTGATACTACTACGAAGTGAGAACTAAGCGTGACATCAATCTATCCAATAGTTTCTTGACTTGAATCTTAGCAGACCTAATTCTTTACATCAGTTCTATTGAATTGTTTTTGATTTTTTGTGGCTGTTGATTATTGTTGATTTATTGGTACTCTTGGGTATAAAGGGGAATATTTGCTAGAGTAGGTTTCAATTCCTAGTTACTGTAAGGGGTTTTGTTTTTTGTTGTAATCGGGTTTTTGTTGCTTGCATTATCATATTTTGATTATATTTCTGGACCTGATGCTTTACATAGTTGGACGTATACACATTTCTTGATTGTGTAATTGAATTTTCTTTTCTGGGTAGTAGACTACTTTTTCCAACAAACCGCATGGAAAAATGGACAATTATGGCTTCTAGCAATTCACAGAATGGTCAGAATCAATCAAAATGAACACCCATACAGTGGTATATCCAACAGCTAAGTGATACAATCTGGCTGCGATTTTCCAGCACTAACAGCGTGAATTCTGTACATCTGGGCAATTTACTCTGTTCTTGATTATAACTGGGCTATTTTGTTGTTTTGGTTTTAGTTCTTATGTTAGTTTATTTTGTTGTTTTGGTTTTAGTTCTTCTGTAATCTGTTAGTTTATTTTGTTGTTTTGGTACTTTTTTTTTTTTTCACAATTACCTTATTAAATATTTTTCTATTGATGCTTTTGTGGATTTATTGACAGGCTGACGATGGATTGGTTTGGGAAGGCAATGCACTGCAATCGCTTTATGTTTTTGGGTCTCTGTTTTCTTATATTTGCTTTGTCGTTAGGATACTAGTATTTGGTAGGATTGGTAAATTACTCTTGGATATCAAAATGCATTGCACGTAGTTCCTTTTTTGAATATTTTAGAATGTTAGTTACTTTTGGGATGTACTTGGATACATTTGGGATTGATTTGCTTGAAATTTGATGGTAGATGGATATATTTGTGTTTTTAATGGGGCTTGGATATATGGAAAATAGGCATCAGGATTGGGGGTTGCTATTGGGCAGCCCATGTGGGGCGGCATCCGATCATCCATTTTCACTGTGGACAGCTCGGATTGATCGGAACAATGAACGGCTTGGATCTAAAAATTTTCAGATCAAATTTGAGCAGTACATTGTCGAAATGGACAATTGGATGCCACTCTACACGGCGGCCCAGCAGCATCCGTCAACATATTAAGAAAACTAATCTCCAAATTACAATTTATAGATATTTTTAAAAACTTTGCCAACGCAATTAACGGTGGGCATGCAAAGGTATCGAACATACAATATAAATTATTTTGCCCACCAATTTTTGTTGTCGGCAAAAGAAGTACAGGGAAAAATTGCCAACGAGTAATTTGCATTGGTATAGGTTGCTCTTTTCCCACAAAGAAAGCGGTCGCTAAAATATCTCCTTGTGTGGGCAAAAGTCATACATTGTTCTTATTTTTCTTGACTTTTGCCAACGCACAACAATTACCAACACCACTTGGACATTTTGCCAATGCTAAAAGTAGTTGCTAAAACTCATTTATTACCCACGCGTAGACTTCTCGTTGGGAAAAACTATTCCCGACACACCTTTGGCAACGCCTTAGCGACGCACCATATTTTGTGGGTAAAATCCTATGCCAACGAAATTGAACTTTTAGCCACTTTTTTAAAAGCGAAGGCAATACCGCTTTTTCTTGTAGTGATTTTTGAAGTAGATGAAATAGAGTGGAAACTTGAGAAATTTTTTTATTTTTTTATTTTAAGGAGAGCTCCAATGCCATGAGTGGAAATGTTGGTGCAACTCCTAGATCACACCCAGCCTACAGATTATAAATTGATCCTGTTCATCCTTCTTCGAATCATTAGTTAATTCTCCATAAACGTTTTAGGTTTGCTGCATTCTTAGCTCTAAACTACAAAATGTCTCACCAATTAAAAAAAAACTACGAAATCTATTAGGTACTATTAAATATTATACGCGGCCAGTCCATATTTGCTTTTATCCCAGCTTTAATCAGACTTCCCGCTAGTGGAGAGTGAGATTAAATTCTCAGGATTTAATCGAGATACATTTAAGTTGACCCGAACACCCTAAGTCCCTAAGTTATTAAAAAAAAAAAGAAGTTAATTTTTCATGATTCAGATAACCCCTCCATTCTAATCGTCCAAAAAGGTAGTAATTGAAAATTTGAATATCTGAATCAATTTTTCTTTGATACTTTTGCGGTATTGTTTACACCCAAATTTGACACAAAATTACAAGAGGGTCACAAATAATATTTTCAACTCAATGGGGGCAACTTATTAATTATAATTGCATAATTTTTTTCCTAGCTAAATTAAGACATTTATTATGGCCTATAAAATTATCAATTATGCATACTTTTTTATAAAATAAAAAAAGGAATAAAAAATGAGCACACAATCTTAGGCAACTTTTAGATTGTGTATAGTTTACATTGACATTGACAAGTTCTTAGAATCATCGAGAAGGTTTTATTGATAATTTTTTTTAAAATATTTCTCCAGGAGGGTTAAAAATAAAATAAAACCACAAATCTCCAAAGAAGCAAACAATTTATAAATCGCTAATTATAAATGAACCAGCCAATGAAAGTTAAAGCACAAAAGTTTGGAAGTTTATTCTTTTATTTTTGAACATTGTATAGTAATATGTAACTTTTGGTAATCTACAAGAAGTAAAAAAGAAAAGAAAATTTAACTTTATTGAGAATAAGCTATTTTTAGTGTATGTTCATTCATATAGTATTGTTATAGATTTTTTTTCATCCTGTAGATATGGATCTCTGTTACAGATTCAATAATTCTCCATTTGTTCTAGCATCTCACTGAAATTGCCCAAAATTTCAACGCGTCTTCTCCAAAATACAATGACCTGTAACTGCTACGAGAGAGACGTAAACATGACTTTTTTTATCTTCCCTATCTTTCACAGACAAATTCAGAACCACAATTACACGAATTCAGGTGATCCCATCCATCTCAAAACATACTCCTCCATTTGTATGCTTTTTACCATTACAGTCTTCGTACAGAATTGCAAATACAAAAACATCCGCTAATAGGATCAACTAGAGAATATTTTCACAATATTACATTTGGATCCCCTGTTTGCAGATGTTCTAGGGGAGGGCTGCTTAAAGCACATAACAAACCAAGAAACCATTGAAGTGAGAGAATTGATACAGGACGGACGGACAGCTCCTTTCTAATACACGAGAGAGAGAGAGAGAGAGAGAGAGAGAGAGAGAGAGAGAGAGAGAGAAGGGTTTGCTGTTCCTTCACTCTCTTCCGTGCTAGAAAGCGTTTTGTACCAATAACATATGCAAGAGTTGTTCCCAAAGACGAATTGCACCACCACTCTACCACTAAAACAATGTGAAATCAGTTAATCAGTTGTTCCCAAGGACGAATTTGGGTCCCCTGTTTGCAGGTGTTCTACGGCAGGCCTGCTTAAAGCAAACAAGAAGCAGATGGAAGATGCATCCCTTGCATTTCCAAGAAACCATTGAAGTGAGAAACTTGATTCAGGATGGACAGAGAGCTACCCATCATTTCTAAGACAATAAACAAGAATTTACTGTTCCTTTACCCTCTTCCGTGCTAGAAAGCGTTCTTTAGCGGCAGCAACTGCATCTTCATTTCTCTTATGGTGGTGATCACGTCTTGGTTGGTCTTCCAATGGTTGTCCAGCAACAGCTTGTGTGGAAGCATCGGAAATTGGTTCTGCCTCTTTGGGCTCAAATCTATCCTCGGGCATCCTAGAAGTCTCATCCTGATGCTCCTTTCTCAACTCCGTAGATTCCAAGGACGATTTAGTCAATTGGGGTCTTCCTTCTGATGTACTAACAATTGCTTCTTTTCGCTGCTTCTCAGATTTCCTTGCCTCAGCCTCTTGGGCGCCAAATGCAACATTCTTTGATAGGTTGAAATAAAAGTCAGAGATGTCTTTCTTCTTGGTAACCTTCCAGCAGAAATAGAAAGATAAACATATTATAAATTTTTTCGTTTGATAAGTAGAAAGACAAATATTATTAATGAACTGATGATCCCACAAAACAAAGGTAACAAAAGTAAGAAATCGTGCCTAAAATAAAGATTCAACAAATTTAGGAAACAGTGTGAAAAATTCCAATGAACCCATCCACAAGTATGAACATATGCACATAAGAAACGCCTCTCTGGGTACTGCACCTCTTCAGCTGATGTTCCTTGGAATGCTAAAGCGAATACAGACACGTCACAGGCCCAACCTTCTTTTTTTCGGAAATTGGTAAAGGTCCAACCTTAGATGCATTATACGCTATATAATGTTTGACAATTTCTACACCAAAAAGTTCTCATACAACATGATCTATGGAAGCATCACAAAATGCCCAAGCAACTCTCTTTGGGGACAACAATCCTATTCTCCAAAGTGGACTAAACCAAAACCATTGTTTCGGTGTTTCCTCTCTCTGAATGTACCAATAATGGATTTTGTTAGTGAAAAAGTACAGGATAATGTACCCAAGAGTTGTGTCCAAAGACGAATTGCACCACCACTAAAAACAATGTGAAATCACCTCCCTCCCTCCCATGCTCTTAATTTCTTTTCCTTCTTTGCATTGTGCTCTAGGAACAATATTGCTAACATGTGACTCAGTAAGCTACCATGTCCTGTTAACATTTCAAAAGGAAGAGTTCTATAGCATCATCATATATTTTTCATAACTATTAGGGGATAAGAAAAAGACTAGTTGCAACCAACAAAAATAGAGAACTACATATGCAGAGGTAGTCATTTGGCTACCAGGCCTCAAGAAGCCTTTGGTCTAGCCGTCTAGGGCTCGTCTCTCGTTGCATGCTATTAATTCATGTGTTGGGGCAGTGAATACGGGGCTTGCCCTGGCTTTAATTGGGTCCAGTGGCCTGGATACTGAGTTATCCAACAAAAAGAGCATGATCCAATGTCCAAAAATACTTTCTTCTTAATTTCCACACCAAAAAAAAAACTCCCATCCACTAGTGCATTTAAAGGTAAGGGTGGCTGGGTGTCTGTGGAGGGGTTGGAGAGAGGAAAAGAAAAACAATGCTGGTTAACAAACATGAACATTTTGAGTTAATCCACCATGGAGAGAAATACCAAATCCATGTGTTGATAAGGTTTGAACAAATTCAGAAAAATAACTATTTACAGCATTATAAATGAGAAAAAGGAAGCCTCATGTGTCCATTGAAGTTATAGCACAAGGCATTGGAAACACACCAGATGCAACAGGATTTTATCATTCATCTAATGTGCCATCTTAAAAAAGCAGTACAAAATTAATCATACTTACATTTAGACAAATCCTGATACATCAGGTAAAATGTACAAGTTCCTATGTCCCCAGTGGACCAATAGTGAGATCACATGTCCGCCCTGAATTCATCAGCAGAATAGAATACCCCAGCGACAGCAATACTTAATCTCTGATATTGTGAACATTTTAACATATGTATTCATAAACAATTTTTTCTGGGTCCTGCTACATCAGGTAAGATGCAACTGTTTCTAATTCTCAACCCAGTGGACCAAACAATTAGTCTTTTCTACTACTAAGTTATAACACTAACAATGTCACTATAACATTGATTAGGGTCAAATTTTAATCAATGGAAAATAATTCCAGGTAGATTTATTACTGGATAATCAGAAAATATAACTGCATGTAAATTGTAATATCGTAGGAGAACCAAACAGAAAGCAAACATACATCCTCTTTTTCTTCTCGGAGTTGACGCAGACGTTCTTCCTCCAACCATTTAGCCTGCTCAGCAAGCTTCTTTTTGTAAGCACTGGTAACAAATTTGTCCTTGTCTGCATACAGATTGTCATCTTTGACTCTCTCTTTAGCAAGTTTTCTCTCATGCACTATCTCACGTTCTTGCTCCCGTTGTTCAGCTTTGACCATCAGTGCTTGAATATATTTTGACTGCACAAGAAAATAAAGAGCGGTTGGGAAATAGAAGAACTTAAAGCTTGCGTCTTTTTCCCCACGTGCATGCAAGCAACAAACAACCACAGAAACATGCAAGAGAGATCAAAAAGAAAAAAACAAAAGTAAATTTTCTTTATAGATGGACGATATCCTTCATGTTTAAGAGAACAACCAGCACGTTTGCAAACTTGATTTAACCAAGACTATTAGAGAGATATAAATTAGGAAGGAACACAATCTCTGTCAAAAGACAGTTCAAGACAGAAAATAGGAAGATTCAAATGTACTTCAAAATTGAATAGAAAATCCAAAAACATGATATAGTTCCTCCTTCAACCTACTACAAAAAGTTATACCAAAGAAAAGAGAAAGAACTAAGAATAATACTAGCAAAGATAAAGTCAAGAAGAAAAACATCATAAGGGTATTAAGTATATGTCATATGACAAGATCCAATAAATGTGATTGGCACGTTTCATTCCACCAGTTTCCTCACTTGCGGCAGAAAGCAGCAGTTTGTTTTCTGGATCCATTCAAACTGGTCGTGACACTTATTAAATAAAATGTATACTGATACGTGCCAGCTGCAAACTTTCCATCTCGAGTAGATTATACTCTAATGAAATAGCTTTTCAGTCGGAATATGCTTTAAGAATGCTTCCGATGTTCAACAAAAGAATCATATTACTACAAATTTTGATCAGGTCTGTCGTTGTAGAGGAGGTACAAAAGATTTTCCAGGAACATCCATTGTCTCACATACATAAAACTGATATCATAACTGGACAAACTCCTGCATTGCCAATGTCAAAATGATTCACTAGGTCATCTTCCCACTGGGTAACAATAGTAAATTATATAACATTTAGAACTAACTTAAAGGGAAGTAATGCGTGAAATGAACTGAAATACACTCACTGAATCACAGTATTCAATCTGGCACACTTATCAAATTAATAGTGCTCTTATTCTTTAAAACAAATAACCCAAGATACCTTTCTCTCCTGCCGATCATGGGCCAAAGGGCGAACCAGTTTCTCTTTCATGCTATCATATACTCCATCATAATCAAATACAGAGGGATCCTCTTCCAACGCTTTCTTATGCTGCTCCTCAATCTTGTGAAGAGAATAAAAAAATATATTATATAGGAAACAGAAAATGAATTCAGTTGTTAAATTGATATTAATTTCTGTAAAACTCACATCCTTGAGAGCCTTGTTCTTGCTCGCTTGGCGTGAAATCTCTCCCTCAACATCATCATCATCCTCATCATGGAAACCAAGAGGAGTTGGGAGTGGAGGTCTTGCTGGCTGCTTCTTTTGCTGGGATGACTGAACCCTGAGTTGCAAGCCATACTTCTTCATTTTACTTCTACTAGTCTGAAGTAACAAAATAAGAAACTAGACATCATCACAAATGCATTACTGAAGTAAATCTCTCTTTGTAGAGCTCTCAGTGATATCTTGGTGCACCATATTAAGTTCAACTAGCTGGACAAGGATAAGGTGTGATTGATCAACAGTACAAGATAGAAGATTTGAACTTTCCAGCACATGGGTCACAAATGTTAAGTCAATTGGCGCCTCATTCGTATTGGATGTAGCGTATTGTTATCCTTAAAAAGGAGCTCGACCAAGAATATCCGGGGTTAATAACATCATTAAATAAATTTCAGCACGGACAAGTACATTCAAACAGAACAAATGTTTTAAGGAGACAACTACACATGAAAAATCAAAACTAACCCACTTTATAAGCTGGGAAAAAAGAAACTGAAATTCCTTGTCAAGCAATCTGAACTAAAAACTGTACATTGGATACCACGTAACAACAGATACAGATTTTATGTCCTAACAAAACTAATTGTCAATTCGTTTATTAAATTCTTGCTGCATAGAATATGTAGACCTATCTTTTGATCTACATAAGAAAAATTAAAACTAACCCATGTTGTAAAAAACGGCCGTTATGTAACGGATTTGAAATCTCAATATGACATCTTTTCTAGGAGTGAAACCAATTCTATGGCTATTTTATGTAGGGAGAATCTTGCGCAAAAGTTTTTAGTAACGGGAATCGACCGTAATGGCAGTTACAGGACACCGTGACGGTCGTTACAGATTGTGACACCTATCCTTCGACTGTGCAAGAGAGAGAAGAGCTTAAGATTTTGAAACCTGGAACAGAGAGCTTTGATTTAGGCACAACCTTCAGAGAATGAAGCTCTGATTTCCCCTTGTCCCTTGATTTAGGCACAACCTTCAGAGAATGTATTTTTGTGCTACGATTAAGGGTTTCACTAATCAATTAGGGTTCTTTTGGGGTCGATTGGAGGTCAGATTATAAATAGGGTGCGATTTTGGGTTTCTTGAAGTTGGCTGTCAAGAATAGGCCCGTGAGAGTTTGGCCGAATGGGTTTTGGCCCTTTTGGGAACAAAAATGATACGTACACAACTGATAGCCACAACGGCCCCAAAACGACGTCATTTTGGGGCCCTCCCCATTAAAAAAAAGAAAAAAAAAGGTCGCACGATCAAAATTTTCAGATTTCCCCCCTTTCTTCTTTCTTCATCCTTTCTTCTTTCTTCATCAGGGAACCCACCCACCAGCAACTCCAAGCCCGACAAACTCTACCGCCGCCGCGTCAACCACCGTCGAACACCACCACTGCCGTACGACGACGTCATTTCGGATTTTGCCCTTTCTTCATCAGTAGTAACAGGAAAAGAGCAACTCCAAGCCCGACGAACTCTACTGCCGCCGCGTCGACCACCGCCGAACACCACCCACTGCCGTATGACGATGCCATACCACCACCGCGGCCATTACTTGTACAGGTCAGTGTTGTATTGCTGCGAGGGCACTATTTTGATTTCATCTTCGTCGTTAATAAAATTGGGGCTTTTGTTTTTATATTCTTCAGATTTGAAATCAATGATGATCTTTGTTGGTACTCTGCCCATCGTATTAGATAAACAACAGTTGAAAGAAAATGTAAAATGTGGTTTAGAACTGGTATTGTGTATTTGATATACTCCAAAGGTCATTATATAAGTATGTGATAAAGAATCAAGTTTTGAGGTAATGTAAGGATTCAAACACTTTTTGGTATTGAAATATTAGATATGTGTATGGTGAACTATTTTTTATGGGATATATCGTAGAATAGCTTGGTATTCATTGTTGGGCTTATTTTCTAATAGCTTAAGGTTTTAGGAGAAAGTTAACATAATATCAGATCTCTAGCTTTATTTGGAGGAATTCCAGGGTTCAAGTCTCAGTATTTGTGCTACTATACTTTGTTATTGTGGCCCTTGTATCTAATTTTTGTCCACATTATATTTCGGCTTCTTCCACATTGTATCTAATTTTGTTTCCTTTTTTTTTTAACCAACAGATGATGATGTCGCCAGAGTCGGTTCATTCGGCAATGCCTCCAAACAAAGAGTGCGAAGAAGAAGAAGATGTATGGAGTGGAGATAGTGAAAATGAAGAAGAGAGTGGTCCTTCAAACCATGAGTGTGATGAGACAGATAATAATGAGAATGGGAAGGAAGCTACAAGAAATTGTGAAGATAGAGTTGAAGAACCGAAGGAAGGAATGGCATTCGACACACCGGAGGAAGCTTATTTGTACTACTCAAGTTATGCTAAAGCAAAAGGGTTTGCTGTGGTAAGAAGAACATCGAGAAAGGGAAAAGATGGAAACTTGAGGGATGTAGGGTTTGAATGCAGTCGGGCTGGAAAGCCAAGGAAGAGAACAAGCAATCCGGTCAAACCACGGCCACAAACAAAAATTGGTTGTCCAGCACATGTTACTGTTGTGATACACCCGGATGAAAAGTGGAGGTTAAATCGGGTTGCTTTGGAGCACAATCATGAACAGAGCCCGGGAAAGGCGAGGTTTTTCAAGAGCAATAGGGTATTATCTGAAAACGTAAAAAGAAAGCTTCAAGTGAATGATGAAGCCGGGATAAAACTCAACAAGAGTTATGACGCATTTCAAATCGAGGCCGGGGGACCTGATGAGACTCCATATCTTGAGAGAGATTGCCGAAATTACTTGGACAAACTTCGACGTTTACGACTTGTGGAAGGAGATGCTCAAGCAATGCATAGTTATTTCATGAGAATGAAAGCCGACAATTCTAACTTCTTTTTCGCAATGGATTTGAATGATAAGGGTCGACTGAGAAATGTATTATGGGCTGATGCAAGGAGTAGGGCAGCTTGTAAGGAGTTTGGTGATGTTGTGACCTTCGACACAACATACTTGGTAAACAAGTATGAAATGCCTTTTGCTCCATTCGTAGGCGTGAATCATCATGGTCAGTCTATTTTATTGGGTTGCGGGCTCATATCTCAAGAAGACACTGAGTCATTTTCTGTATCGTGTCATGTGTCCTGAGTCTATATCGTGTCATGTGTCCTGTGTCGGTATGAATTTCTTATGATTTGGATGTTGGTTCTATCGATCTGTTAAGGAGTCTATCGATTTCTTATGATTTGGATGTTATGGAGCAGAATGCATATCTTGAGATTTAGACCAATATTGTCATTTTATTTTCTTTTGTTTGCTTGGTTGGACATATTCTTAGACTAACAAACTAAAGATAGCAATGGAGAATATGTTTTTTTAGTGCTGAAAATATGTTTAAAAGTAGGTTATTCTACAAAAATTTTGACAGCATCTCCCCTATTTTCTTGTCTAGCCCGACGTCTCAGTGCCTCATCAAACAGTCAACAACAAAAGCTAACACAATTCATATAATTTGGACTCATGTCGAGTCATTCTCATCTCATAATCGAAACAGAAATCTTCTTTTATAAAATCCATCCAATACATTCACATGTTCAAATTTGACAAACCTCCAGTTATCACAAGATTTGAAACGTCTTGCTTTCATAAGATTCAACCTTACAAACTTAATATAATTGGTTTAAAGCACATGATTAGTAACAGTAATACTTTTACAGAGTAAAAACAAAACAAGAGCAACATGCGTATCTGATTTCATGAAGGAAATAAAGAAAAACTAATTAAAACCAGAGCAAACAGTACTGCACATTAATGTAGAGTAATTAGAACCAGACATGCATATTTGGTCCAGTTTTGCTAATGAGACATGCAAGAATTTTGTGACTTCTCTATTTTCATCCTCATATTGCTATTAGTATGTAATCAGGCAATGTGGCACTTCGCTTCACACTTTATATGTTCAAAGCTTACTATTACATGTATTGAAATTTTAGATCCAACCCAAAAGCTTAATCTATTAGTGCAAAGGTCTCACCATTTTAATTAACCAATTTGTCACTTACATATCTAACAATTTGAATAATTAACAGATTCTAACTCATCGTAAATGCACATGGAGCACAAATTTTGGTAATAAAATAAGTCAAGCAGGCTACTTGAGATCTAAAGTGTAATGTCATAGGTTTATAGATTCATTTCCCCATTTAAATCTAAGACAAGGCATATTGAGGCACCAAAGCTCCATTGGGGCTTGAGTGTGAGGCAAGCAGAAGTTCCAGCAAGGTGCAACTTAAAACATAAGCAACGAGAGGGGAAAGAAAGATGAACACAGCTTCAAAAAAACCAAATGTAGACATGTATTTACCTGTTCTACACAAGAAGAAGTATTTGTAGGGTGTGTGTTACAGTGTGTATATATTTGTGAACGACTAATTACTATTTCTGAGAGTGAGTCTCTTTGAGGAATAACATCAAACACTTGGTGTCCTAGGGCTGATTTAGCTCTGTACCCAAAAATGGAGTTAGGGTTTTTTATTTCGGAAGGGAAGGGTGGAGATAGGAGACTTACACGATGCTGCGAAGGCGGACGACGGGCAATGAGGTCGTTGAAGAGAGGCGGACGACGGGCAGTGTTGGTGTTCAACGGCGGCGTCGTACGGCAGTGGTGGTGTTCGACGGTGGTCAAGACAGCGGTGGTGCCAATCGCCGGGGTTGCAGTCGGGGGTGGTGGCGTTCGAGCTTGGACGCCGTTGACCCCGTTCGTCGTGGCTCCTCTCTCCCTCTCTCTCTTTCTCTCTGTTACGACTGGACCCCAAGAAAGGGGGAAAAATCTGGAAATTTTGATCTCACGAAATTTTTCTTTTTAATGGGGAGCCCCCAAAACGACGTCGTTTTGGGGCCGTTGTGGCCTTCTATCAGTTGTGTGCGTATCATTTTTGTTTTGGGAACAGGGGATCGTGTTTTTGTTTATGAAAAAATTATTGGGTGTGTGTAGGAGTATTAGAAGGAACCAACTACTATCTTCAGTACTATTTGTTTTACTTTTAATTTGCGTCAATGTAACAATTGATATTAGTATTCTGTTTCTTATCCTTATCTTATTGTATAAAGGGAAATGCTAAAATTATAAACTTATTGCCAAAATTATGGCAAATAGACTGCGTCCCATTCTTCCCAACATTATTTCGGAGAATCAAACAGCCTTTGTGGGAGGCCGTCAAATCTCAGATTCGATTCTAGTGGCCCATGAAATTATGCATGCTTTAAAGAATAGGCGGTTTGGGAAACAAGGCTGGGTGGCGCTGAAGTTAGATATGGCGAAAGCATTTGACCGGATTGAATGGTCGTTTCTAGAGGCTGCACTTCGTAAATTTGGGTTTGATGACAAATGGATCAAATGGGTCATGGCATGTGTCTCCACTGTTTCTTTTGCTACCATCATCAATGGCGAGAAAGGGGAATTGTTCACTCCTTCTCGGGGTATTCTTCAAGGGTGTCCTCTATCTCCTTATCTGTTTATTCTCTGCTGAGGGTTTTCACTACCTAATACAAAAAGAAATAACAGATGCTGCTCTTAACGGTATTCGGATTGGACGCCAATGTCCCCCTGTCTCGCACCTCTTCTTTGCAGATGACTCCGTTCTCTTCTGGGAAGCCACAGCTGCTGGATGTCAAGCGATTACAAACATTTTGGAGAATTATGAACGTGCTTCTGGTCAAATGGTTAATAGAGACAAGTCCACATTATTTTTCAGCCCAAACACTCCTAATGATGTTAAGGAGGGTATCTCCAATTCGCTTAAAATCCGGGTGGAAAATCGAGGTGGCAAGTACCTGGGGTTACCTTCTATCATTGGGCGATCCAAGTCCGAGGTTTTTAATTATGTCAGAGAGCGGGTCTCCGCTAAACTTCGGTCTTGGAACCATTCGAAGTTGAACGCTGCCGGGAGAGAAGTTTTGTTGAAGTCAGTTTTACTTGCTATGCCTACTTATGTTATGCAGTGCTTTCTATTGCCTAAAGGTTTTTGCAGAGACATTGAACGGGTTATCCGGAAATTCTGGTGGGGGAGTGTAGATGGGGAAAACAAGGTTCATTGGGTAAGTTGGCAAAAGCTCTGTGACAGCAAACACCAAGGTGGTTTGGGCTTTCGGGATCTACATGCTTTCAACCTTGCATTACTTGCAAAACAGGGGTGGCGGCTTCTACAGGGCCCTCCCTCGCTGCTCCAGAGGGTTTTCCGTGGGAAGTATTTCTCAAATTCCTCCTTTTGGGAAGCGGAGTGTCCTAGCACAGCCTCCTGGGCGTGGCGGAGCATTTGTGCCGGCCGAAATGTCCTTAAAAAAGGTTGGAGGTGGGCGGTGGGGAATGGATCATCCATAGATATTTGGAACGACCCCTGGTTGCCTCGGCCTCTTTCTTTCCGAGTGCTCTCGCCTAGGCCACTCTCTGGATCCCCTTCATCTGCCCGTTTTGTTTCAGAGTTGATTGATCCTGCGACACTTAGTTGGAATCTCCCTCGCCTAAATGATCTTTTTCTGGATATTGACAAGGAAGCCATCCTTACCATCCCATTAAGCTCTCAAGGCGTCTGTGATCGAGGCATTTGGCATTTTGCGGACGACGGTTGCTTTACGGTTAAATCAGCATACTACTTGGCTAAGGCCTCCTTAATGCACTACCAGTCCCGCGAACAAGGTGAATCAAGTACAGGTACGAGTAACAAGAATATGTGGAAGTCCTTATGGAGTCTCATGATCCCCAATAAAATTAAAAGTTTTATTTGGCGCTCCCTCCATAATGCCATTGCCGTTTTGTCAAACCTGAACCGTAAACATTTAGATGTGCCCCTCTTTTGCCCACGGTGTTGCAAGACACCGGAAACGGTGGAGCATTTGTTTTTTCGCTGTAAGAAGTCAAAAGCTGTTTGGGAGATATCCCCTTTTGCCTCCATAATCGCCGGTATCGGCGAGGTCTGTTTTTTGGATTGGTGGAAGACCGTTACTAAGGCTATTCAGGAACTTCAGGGTTGCCAAAATATGGAAGCCCTCTTAGCCTCGCTGTGTTGGTTCATCTGGAAGGCACGGAACAGTGCCTATTTTGATTCGATAGAGCAATCGTGTACGGTGATACTTGATAAAGCTACTGCTCTATGTGCTGAAGTTGATGGCTTGGCTGCCTCCAAATCCAAACCCCGGACAATGGGCATCTCTGCCACCTCCTCTCGGTGGTCTCCTCCTCCTATGGGGTTTGTTAAGTTCAATGTGGACGGAGCTATTAGCAGGAAGGATGGACGTGTGGGTATTGGCGTGGTGGCTCGTGACTATCTCGGTAACTTTCTGGGTGCTTTCTCGGCTTGTTTCTGTGGTTATTTCTCACCCCGCACAACGGAATCTATGGGGTTTAGGGAAGCGCTTGCTTTTGCGTTAAACAAACGGTGTGGTTCCATTATTGTCGAAGGCGACTCAGCCCAAATTGTGCAGGCCCTCACTGCCCGGAATAAATCCTTTTCGGATTGTAGTTCCGTTATTTTGGATTGTCGGCATCTTGTTTCTTCTTTTACGTTTTGCAAGTTTGTTCATGTTAATCGTACGTGTAATAAGGTTGCCCATTTACTAGCAAAGAAAGCTTTATTGGGTGTTAGGATAGAGTCTTGGGGGGACCCTGTCCCTCTTTGGCTTTCTAATCTTGTATCCTGTGAGGCCCGTTCCCCGGACCCTCTTTCTTCTTAATAAAATTTTCCCCTCTTTCTGTGAAAAAAAAAAAAAGGGAAATGCTAACGGAGTAACGGGTGCCATAGTGCACCCGTTTTTTTTTTGTCAATCGGTAGTCATATTATTTATTAAGATAAATGCGAAATATCAAAGAGAACTTCCCTACACACCCAGTCCGGATAACTTTCCTCCCAGGTTGTAGGTAGCTCAATAGATAGGGCGTATTTGGCTACAGCGTGAGCCACCCTATTACAATCGCGAGAAGCAAATGAAAAAGAAACATCACAAAAGGAACTAGAAAGTCTAAGAGAATCTCTGATGATCACCACTAGGCTCGAGTTTGGATTCTTCACTCCTTGAAGCATTTGTATAACACTAAGTGCTCACATAGTGCACCCGTTAAGAGTACAAAAAAGTACAATTTAAAAATACACTTGTACTTTAAAGTACATCTTTAAGTGTACTTTAACATATAAGTGTATTTTTTTTTGTATAAATAGGACCCACAAAAGTGTATTTTTTTGTACCCTTAACGGGTGCATTATGACACCCGTTAGCATGACCCTTGTATAAATCATCAAAGTACCAATCCCAGTTTGTTAGATAATGAGAATCTATTCCCTAAGAAATTTTTTCAGTCACTCAAAAAATTATTCTAAAAAATAAAAACGGTTCATATTATTTGTGTGAGACTAAAAAATAGGCCCCTCAAAAAATTAGTTTACGATGAATGAACAAATCAGATCATTTGTGTCGGTCCTCGAGATTGGTCGGTGCCCCCATCTGTCTATGCTCGTCGCTACCTCTCGATTTACCGTTAGGAATCTGTCCTCCTCCTCCTTCTAGTCTTCTAGAAACCCTCTTCACTTGGTTTGCTTAGTCATAATCTGTATGCTATGATGGCATATGATAACACCTTGCACCATACATCTTGCTCGATAATGTTCCTGTGCACCCTCACCTGTTACTGCCGACCATTACATGATCGGCTATGTTAGTGTGCATCTTTTTGTTACACTAATAACTAGTAGGGGTGTACAAGAAAACCGAAAAAATAGCAAAACCAGACCAACCGAACGGAATTGGTTCATGGTTTAATAGATCGGTTTTAGTTTCAAAAAAAATGAGAACCGTATATTATGTTCAGTCTTTGGTTTAATGATTGCAAACCGTGGTTCGAACCGAACCGGACCGTTAATACATATCATACGTACATACATATATATACAAGAAGTTTCCTATGAGGGCTCCCTCACAAAAAAAAAGTGCGGAAAAACAGTTGTTACCCGTTGGATCGTGTGAAGGAACATTGATGGCCTCAGTGAACAGCAAATATTAGAAAAATTAAATCATATGTCTATGGTAGCCAATACTTATCTCAGTACTTTTGATCATACCCAACCTCAAGTTGTCGACTTATTAACCACCGGATTTACAGGTATGTTAAAATCTTGGTGGGATAAATACCTAACTAATGACTCAAGAACTGAAATTAGAAATTCAATACAAGTAGATGAAAATGGATTTCCAATATTTGATGAAGAAATTAACATGACTAGGCATGATGGCATCAATACTTTAATATTTACAATTGTAAAACATTTTATAGGAACCCCAAGTCATATTACTTCAAGGATCCATGACCAACTTAGTAATCTCCATTGTCCAACATTAAGCGATTTTAGATGGTATAAAGATGTTTTTACATCTAGAGTCATGTTACGAGATGACTGCACAAAATCATTTTGGAAAGAAAAATTTATCAATGGTCTCCCCAGCCTATTTGCACACAAAATTAGAGATGTTCTTAGCCAACCAACATGAGCTATAGATTATGATAAATTAACTTACGGCGATATTATAAGTACCATCCAAAAAGAAGGACTACGTATGTGCATCGATATGAAAATCAATAAACAAGCTCAAAAAGACAAAATCAAAGCTAAATATGAATTAGGAAATTTCTGTGAACAATATGGTCTTCCTCCTATAGCCCCTTCTAGAAGAACCAACAAAACAACCTCATCATCCAAACAAAACCCTAAACATACATATACACCAAAAGATAAATATTATGAAAAACCAAAATATAACAAAGGCAAAGAAATTCAAAAGACCAAAGTACATAAAAAACAAAATGATAAAAAAGATATTACATGTTTTAACTGTGGCAAAAAGGGCCATTATAAAACTACTTGCAAACTTAAAAACAAAATAAATCAATTAGAAATTTCTGAAGAAAATAAACTAGCTATATTAGAAATATTCAAAATCTCAAATCTACAAAATTCTAGTGATTCTGAACCTACAAATTCTTCTTCAGAATACCATTCCCTTAATTCCAGTAATGAAGATGACCAAATAAATTTCGGGTGTAACAATGAATGCTGCCAGCAAATCAATGTCATTACTAAAGATCTCCCCGAAGAAGAATTACTAATTGACCTTATTAGCAAAATTGATAACAACCAATTAAAACAACAATACATCAAAAAATTAAAAAATATTCTTACCAACAAAAATAGTGAGCCCAAAATTACTAAACCAATTGTCAATTTAAATGAAACTTTAGAACGATTCCGCCATACAAATATAAATAAAACAAGTAATATCAAAGAACATATTGACCTTATGAATAATAAAATCACTATACTCCAAAACGAAAATCAAAAATTCCAACAAGAACTCATACAAATAAACGAAAAATTACAACTTCTGCAGATAGCACACTCATTTAATGATGAATCCTCCGACAAAACTCCGCACGAAACATTACTGGAACAGACCCCACTTAAAATAATCAACCAAATCCATATTTCAAAATGGCACACTAAAATAGATTTAATTATCGAAAATTTTAAAATCCAGCTTGTGGCTTTGATTGACACAGGTGCTGACTTAAATTGTATTCAAGAGCATATTATTCCCACAAAATATTATCATAAAACCACTGACCAATTATGTTCTGCCACTGGCAGTAAACTAAAAATTCGATATAAATTACCTAAAGTATTAATTCATCAAGACCAAACTTACTTCGAAACATCTTTTGTTCTCACCCAAAACCTGACTAATAATGTTATTTTAGGAATTCCCTTTATTTCCCTTCTTTACCCATTTATTACATCAAACAACAATATAACTGCTTCACCACTTGGCAAACCAATTACATTTCCATTTCTTTCTGCACAAGATTTTAGTTCTTTACAACAATTACATAATTCTTCAATCTATATTTAACTTATTCATTTTGCAGATGAAGACCAACAGGCATTTTGGAGAAATTTCATTACCAAATTTTGCCCGAGAATCAAATAACAAATTTTACTTACTTCCTTATCTACGAAACATTGATGATACTCAGCAATGTCTCCTAGATAACATATAGAATGCTACAAGTAATCAACACCTAAAAACATCTCTCGATGCCTTGAGCATTTATTTTCAAAATCAAAATTTCTGTAAAACAAAAGAATTTTTGCTTTCCAATTCCCCAAATAAACTTCTCTCTAACTAGGTCAGATATAATGATTTACTCCCTATTTGTTCCAAGAATTTACTTGACAGGAACAAAAAGCTCATGGATCAAGTCAACATGCTACAACAGCAACTCCAATATTTCAAACGGCGTTCCTCTATTACCCCACTGGTAATAGCTGAGCATGTGCAGTCATCCCCACTGGATGATGGTGATAGCGTGTGTACAAAATTTTCAAAAACTTTAGCATTACCAAAAACAATATCTTTACTCCCCAAACAGCTCCCCACCGATATTATTTAGCAAAGCCAACATTTTCACCAATTTCTTTTTCAAGCCTTGGTCCAAATCGCTGGCCAGACACCATTCAAATATTCAGAAATTCTTCCTAGCCTATCCTTTACTTGGGATACCCTTTATTACCAACATCCAAACTTGAAACATTGTCCTAAACACAAACCCCATTGCCAACAAATCCCATTAGAAAGAGCTAACTGTGAATGTAATTTAATTTTTAGCATTCCCAAAGCATGTATTAATATGGCCAATTTCCAAGATATGACCATCCTATATCAAAATCAGCAGATCCAAATTACACCAATGACCTTACTCGATTACGGATTTCTTCAACAATTGATTTTTACACGACCAGATCAAACCAACCATATACCTCGAAAATTAGCCGTTTGCATCCAAAACTGTTTTTCTATACCTTCGATATCCATTTGTCAAGCAATTATCCAAACCAAAATGCCCGAATGGACATCCTTTGGTTCTATTATCCCAGCTCAACATATTATCCATGTAACCTCTAGTCCAAATTACAATGCCCATTATACTCAATTTCCTTTACTAGGTTGCGAATTTCCAACCTGGATCTGTTCCAACCCAATATCTCAACAAATCCAACATTCCATTGCATACAACATTGCAAGCCATATTGGCGATACTGACTCCTTTACTCAAAACCAATATCGTTTATTTAGTGAAGATCCAATACAAAAAATCCGTACTCTACATTATTATGGAGAAGTTCTTTTTATTTTCCATACCAACAATATTGAAGGAATCAATTACTTTTGAAGATTATATCCAACAGCAAAATGATCACGAAAATGATTACGAATTTTGGGAAAATAGCTCCCACAATTCCCTGGATAGCATCAATGATCATATGGAATTCTGACATACCACTTTCAACAGCATCATTCAACAGCGGCAAGAGCAAATGCATTTGTGGGACCTAACTTTCCCGCAACATCATCAGCATCAAGACTAATTATCCTTACAAAGTCAAAAGTAGCATGATTACGAGGCAACATCATAATACAGGACAAGGATCAACACCCGTGAAGAATCTCTTTCCCACCGAAAGAGGCCCTCAAAGTCAAAAAGAATAATCAATTATCCCTCCGCCAATTACGGAATTTAATGATTGTAAACAGGGTTCCTTATTCTATAAAAGGACTCTCAAGATCAGTAGTTAGACATCTGAAAATTTTACCAAATCATCTGGAGTTTTAGCAATTACAAGCAACTCTCTCATCCCCCTCTCTATCTCTTCTCTCTCTCCCCCCATATATCTCCCAACTCTCCCAACTCTTCCTCCTCTGATGTTCCAGTAGCTTCAAGTAAGCAATTTCAATATAATGATTTGAATTTCCATTCCTATACTCTGTTTTAATTATTGCATTTACTATGGCCGGTTCTACCGCCCTTATTATTATGCATGATTCATGGCTGGTCTTGACCGCCTAATTATATACTCTATTTGTTAATTGTACAAACTGTACATGTCTACCATGACTACTTCCCTTCCCCCCATGGTTTCAGAGCCAAGTAGTGAGTAGGGAGTAGGAGGTGGTTATGCCGGGTGGTTAGACCAGAATTACTGTAGGAGGTAGAGTACACTTATACTCCAAATACTCTGTGCATTATTACCAAGTACTTGTAGTTGTTTTATTAATAGTTTGGCCGTAGATCTGCGAACTGCCATGCTACATCAGGTCACCCAAGTTCCTAGGTTCCCATTGTGAGGTGTGTAAATCCCGAGGTAGGGTAGCCATTTTTTAGTATGGATGGGGTATGTATCTGGTGGCGTATGTGCCTTGTAGGAGATAAACAGTCAAATTATTAAGTAAACAATTCGAGTAGTTGAGATAATTTACAGATTATCTTCAGTATAATTTACTCTATACTCTTACTCTTTCGGTATAACTTACCTAGCATAACTACTCCTATTACACCTCCCACATGCATAACAACATGATAAAAAAGGTTACTTTGCCAAAACCAGACTCAACAAATTACAATGAACCTTTAAATAGTACATATTTTTTTATTCATGGTAAAAGATTATCCACAGAATTTAATTCCTTACAAAATATAGAACGACGAAAAAATTATCGACAAGCTTTTTCCAAAAAAGACCAACACCGCATTTTATCACAATGGCAAAATATGCTAAATAAAACTAAAACCGATATCCAATTTCTGGATTATATTGAAAACATCCATACACACAAACATAAAAACACAATTACAGAGTCACATACAACAACAAATATTCCAGAAATAAACGATAAAATTATACTAAATGAACTTATCAATAATCTAGCGGATCCACAACTAAAATTCCACTATACTCAGAAAATGGAACAAATATTCAAACCAACTCCTATTACACCAACTGATGAAACAAATTCTCAAATATTAGCAATACATCCTATAACCATAGAAACAAATAATACTAATCAAATTCCAAATCCGGTTGTAGAAATTATAAATGTAATCACGCAAGTAAACAAAACACATAAAACTACTTTACAAGAACTCCAACATGAAGTAAAAGAAGTCAAAAAACAAATTTCGCAAATAAAACATCATAGTACAACCAACAAAGAATTTCCAATCATTCATCCTACTACAAATAACTTTAAACAACTCCCCATAGAACCACAACTAATTCATATTCAACGATGGAATACTTATATCAACCTCAAAATTCATGATATGGAAATAGAAACAGTAGCGTTAATAGACACTGGTGCGGATATGAATTGTATTCAAGAAGGATTAATACCCACAAAATATTATCATAAAACAATTGAACAATTAGTATATGCCAATGGAAGTCAGATGGATATTCAATACAAATTACCCAAAGTTCATATTTGTCAAGATAATGTTTGTTTTCAAACATCCTTTATTTTAGTTAAAAATATGACAGATAATGTAATTCTAGGTTTACCTTTTATTGGTATGATATACCATTTTACAACAAATAACATTGGTATTACCACAAAACATTTAGAAAAAGAAATAACTTTTAAGTTCTTAAAACAACCAGAAAAAAGAGAATTAAAACAATTAACAATTCTGCAACAAAAAACTCAACATTTACAATATCTCCAAGATGAAATACTATATCTAACAACAGAAAAACAACTCAAAAACCCACAACTTATTCAACAAATTGATATCTTCAAAATTCAATTAGAAAAAGAAATTTGCTCGAACATACCTCGTGCTTTTTGGCATCGCAAAAAACATATTGTAACATTACCATATATCAAAGATTTTAAGGAAACAAATATACCAACAAAATCCAAGCCTATTCAAATGAACCCAGAAACAATGGAAACTTATAAACAAGAAATCCAAACATTACTTGATAACCATATTATCCAAAAAAGTAAATCACCATGGTCTTGCCCAGCTTTTTATGTCAACAAAAATGCTGAGATAGAACGAGGAGTACCTCGCCTAGTTATAAATTACAAACCACTAAATACTGCCCTCGAATGGATTAGATACCCAATTCCTAATAAAAAAGACCTCATTAATAGATTACATAATGCTACAATATTCTCAAAATTTGATCTTAAGAGTGGATTCTGGCAAATACAAATTCACCCAAAAGACAGATACAAAACTGCTTTTACAACACCTTTCGGCCATTATGAGTGGAATGTAATGCCGTTTGGATTAAAAAATGCTCCTAGTGAATTTCAAAATATAATGAATGATATCTTCAATCCATTTAGTCATTTTATTATAACATACATTGACGATGTTCTTGTCTTTTCTAAATCAATAGATGAACATTGGAAACATTTAAAATCTTTTGTACAAACAATCAAACACAATGGCTTAGTTGTCTCAGCCCCCAAAATTAGACTGTTTCAAACAAAAATTCGATTTTTAGGATATAATATATATCAATCTACTATAACACCAATTGATAGGGCTATCCAATTTGCTGACAAATTTCCAGATGAAATTACAGATAAAAACCAGTTACAAAGATTTTTAGGATCATTAAATTATGTGTCTGAATTTTAAAAAAAATCTCCGACCAATATGTCAACCACTATTTGAAAGATTAAATAATAATCTGCCACCTTGGACATTAAATCATACCAATATTGTACAACAAATTAAAACGTATGTGAAAATATTACCATGTCTAGGAATACCAACAACAAGTTCGTTTAAAATAATACAAACTGATGCTTCTGACATTGGCTATGGTGGCATCCTCTTGCAAAAAATCAATTCAACTTCTCCTGAACAAATAGTTAGATATTATTCAGGTATATGGAACAAAACACAAAATAATTACAGTACTATCAAAAAGGAAATCTTGGCACTAATATTATGTGTCTCAAAATTTCAGGATGATATTTTAAACCAAAATTTTTTAATTAGATTTGACTGTAAAAGTGCTAAGCATATTTTAGAACAAGATGTTAAAAATGTGGCTAGCAAACAAATTTTTGCCCGCTGGCAATCTATATTAAGTATTTTTCACTTTGATATAGAATATATTAAAGGTGAACAAAATTCAATTCCTGACTTTCTCACACGAGAATTCTTGTTAAATTAATTTTGCAGACATGGCAGAAAAGACCAAAAAAGATAGCAAGATAACACCAACACCACAGAAACAATTAGCTCTCACAACCAATACTATGGCCATTCCCCCTATTGAACTAGTCAATAGATACCAAGTTCTTAACCCAACACCAAGAAGCCAATACGGGTCTAGTTCTTCACTAGCTTACCCACCAATTACCCAAAATTATACCCCAGTCAACCAAATTATAGGAACCTCTTCCCAACCCATTATTCCAGCAAAGACTATTTATATTCCAAAACCTCAATTACAAAATCTATTTTATATCGAACCGTCTTTCCAACATATAAAAAATCCAAATGAACTTGCTCTACATTATTTCCCAGAAAATTGGCATTTTATTCCTCATAATCCCGATAAATCAATATCTTTTTACAAAAACATTCTTGAGCATACTCATTCTGTTGTTTTCAAACAAGTTCATGACCCCAAAGATAAAGAAGTTATCAATTACCAGTCATTCTACATTCACAAAATAATTAATGTTTCTGAATGGGGTCACCCCTCCTCTCTTCTTCCACTACCAGATAATGACTTATTTTTCAATTATTATGATTACATCAATGCTTGGTCTTATGCATTATTACATGAAAATTCCAAATTCTCCCATTCTTGGTTCTTCCAGTTTGATCAGAATTTCAATTCTCCATTTCCTACTTGGTTTCTCCGATGGTGGTCTCAAATGGGCGCCACTAATGATATCATTCCCCAAAATCTTCATGACCAAATTGATTACTTCTACTCCAAACAAAAATTAAACTCTCATCAAAATCAATTTCCTAAACTCCTCCTCTTCATTGCAAAATATAAAGTTGCTTGGATTTTCAAATGGAAATATGTTATCTCCGATAATCTTATCTGCCGCCAATTCTTGGTCAAATGGTGGAATAAGTTCAATATCCAGCAAGTCATTGATCAAGTCCAAAACGACTTTAAAATAAAAGTCCCAAAACCAGTCCAAATCCATGACAGACCCCCATCACCATATATGATTTCCAATATCAAGCTTGATAGTCCTACTACAAGCTCCCCTCCTCCAAAATCACCCAATCAAACAATAATTAAATTTGCCCAACCACTCATCATGCAAGCTGCTCAAAATCCAAATCAAGAAGCAAGCAAGGCATTACTCCAAATTGCTACTGACATGCTTAGTCAAAGTCAAGACACTGAAGCATCCACTTCCTCAACGCCAGACCAAAATCCATTCGATTCTCTATTTCAAGATTCCCAGGATCCCAATGAATTATAAGTACTAATTTTTATTTCATGATGCAGGATTATGAATTACTATTTCCCAAGAACGACACCTCTATTATCACTCACTGATAATAGCTGAGAAACAATCATCCCCACTGGATGATGGTGAAAGCGTGAGTACATTATCAAAGGTGTAAGAAATGAATCATGATCAAATTGAACTTTCCCTTTTAATTAATCCACTAATTACTTGGGATGAGCTCAATAGAAGAAGACATATCCGAGATCAATTACATAATCTTTGGACACGTTTTCTTTTAGAACCTAATACCAAAGCCAATATCAAATTCTGGTTACGGAGCATGAATCATCTTCTTGCTGTTTATGACAAAATAGCCTTCAGTCATCCAGTTCTCAATACCAACATCATTTTCTTTAACGACAATGAAAAAACTGATTATTACTGGTATAAATTACTAGTCAAGTAACTACACAGAAAACTATCTTTATTATCTCAGCCTTAACAATAATTGCACGATCGTACTCCCTTGGATTTCAACGGATCAAACAAACGACATCTGCAAGTGGAGCAATATCTTCTTTCAACAAGGCAATTATGGGATCCAACTTTCCCTCAACAGTATCAAGACCAATGATCCTTCCAAAGTCAAAAGTAGCATGATTAAAAGGCAAAATCATAATGCAGGACAAGACCGACGCACATGAAGCATCTCTTTCTCACTAAAAGAGAACCCCTCAAGTCAAAAGCACAATTATGGCACTACTTTTCCACCGAAAGCAGAAAGCATCAACAGCAAGACAAATGATCCCTCCGCCAATTACGGGATTTAATGATTGTAAACAGAGTTCCTTATTCTATAAAAGGACTCTCAAGATCAGTAGTTAAACATCTGAAAATTTTACCAAATCATCTCTAGTTTTAGCAATTACAAGCAACTCTCTCATCCCCCTCTCATATCCTTCTCTTCTCTCCCCCCATATGTTCCAGTAACTCCAATAACTCCCTCTTTCTCCTCTCTCCCCCCATATGTTCCAGTAGCTTCAAGTAAGCAATTCCAATTTTCAATATAATGATTTGAATTTCCATTTCTATACTCTGCTTTAATTATTGCATTTATTATGGCCGGTTCTACCATTGGGGGTACGAGTAATTCTGGTCTAACCACCCGACATAACCACCATGGGGGAAGGACGAGTAGTCATGGTAGACATAATTATTAAGAGATTTAAAACAGAGTAATTAGGCGGTCAAGACCAGCCATGAATCATGCATAATAATAAGGGCGGTAGAACCGGCCATCGTAAATGCAATAATTAAAACAGAGTATAGGAATGGAAATTCAAATCATTATATTGAAATTGCTTACTTGAAGCTACTGGAACATCAGAGGAGGAAGAGTTGGGAGAGTTGGGAGATATATGGGGGGAGAGAGAGAAGAGATAGAGAGGGGGATGAGAGAGTTGCTTGTAATTGCTAAAACTCGAGATTATTTGGTAAAATTTTCAGATATTTAACTACTGATCTTGAGAGTCCTTTTATAGAATAAGGAACTCTGTTTACAATCATTAAATCCCGTAATTGGCGGAGGGATCATTGGTCTTGCTGTTGATGCTTTCTGCTTTCGGTGGAAAAGTAGTGCCATAATTGTGCTTTTGACTTGAGGGGTTCTCTTTTAGTGAGAAAGAGATGCTTCATGTGCGTCGGTCTTGTCCTGCATTATGATTTTGCCTTTTAATCATGCTACTTTTGACTTTGGAAGGATCATTGGTCTTGATACTGTTGAGGGAAAGTTGGATCCCATAATTGCCTTGTTGAAAGAAGATATTGCTCCACTTGCAGATGTCGTTTGTTTGATCCGTTGAAATCCAAGGAGTACGATCGCAATTATTGTTAAGGCCGAGATAATAAAGATAGTTTTTAAAGACAGTAGCCGCTTGACTAGTAATTTATACCAGTAATAATCAGTTTTTTCATTGTCGTTAAAGAAAATGATGTTGGTATTGAGAACTGGATGACTGAAGGCTGTTTTGTCATAAACAGCAAGAAGATGATTCATGCTCCGTAACCAGAATTTGATATTGGCTTTGGTATTAGGTTCTAAAAGAAAACGTGTCCAAAGATTATGTAATTGATCTCGGATATGTCTTCTTCTATTGAGCTCATCCCAAGTAATTAGTGGATTAATTAAAAGGGAAAGTTCAATTTGATCATGATTCATTTCTTACACCTTTGATAATGTACTCACGCTTTCACCATCATCCAGTGGGGATGATTGTTTCTCAGCTATTATCAGTGAGTGATAATAGAGGTGTCGTTCTTGGGAAATAGTAATTCCTAATCCTGCATCATGAAATAAAAATTAGTACTTATAATTCATTGGGATCCTGGGAATCTTGAAATAGAGAATCGAATGGATTTTGGTCTGGTGTTGAGGAAGTGGATGCTTCAGTGTCTTGACTCTGACTAAGCATGTCAGTAGCAATTTGGAGTAATGCCTTGCTTGCTTCTTGATTTGGATTTTGAGCAGCTTGCATGATGAGTTGTTGGGCAAATTTGATTATTGTTTGATTGGGTGATTTTGGAGGAGGGGAGCTTGTAGTAGGACTATCAAGCTTGATATTGGAAATCATATATGGTGATGGGGGTCTGTCATGGATTTGGACTGGTTTGGGGACTTTTATTTTAAAGTCGTTTTGGACTTGATCAATGACTTGCTGGATATTGAACTTATTCCACCATTTGACCAAGAATTGGCGGCAGATAAGATTATCGGAGATAACATATTTCCATTTGAAAATCCAAGCAACTTTATATTTTGCAATGAAGAGGAGGAGTTTAGGAAATTGATTTTGATGAGAGTTTAATTTTTGATTGGAGTAGAAGTAATCAATTTGGTCATGAAGATTTTGGGGAATGATATCATTAGTGGCGCCCATTTGAGACCACCATCGGAGAAACCAAGTAGGAAATGGAGAATTGAAATTCTGATCAAACTGGAAGAACCAAGAATGGGAGAATTTGGAATTTTCATCTAATAATGCATAAGACCAAGCATTGATGTAATCATAATAATTGAAAAATATTTGATGAAGAAATTATTATACTCTGTAAATACCTAACTAACAAATACTCTGTGCATTATTACCAAGTACTTGTAGTTGTTTTATTAATAATTTGGCCGTAGATCTGCAAACTGCCACGCTACATCAGGTCACCCAAGTTCCTAGGTTCCCATTGTGAGGTGTGTAAATCCCGAGGTAGGGTAGCCGTTTTTGGGTATGGATGGGGTATGTATCTGGTGGCGTATGTGCCTTGTAGGAGATAAACAGTCAAATTATTAAGTAAACAATTCGAGTAGTTGAGATAATTTATAGATTATTTCCAGTATAATTTACTCTATACTCTTACTCTTTTGGTATAACTCACCTAGCATAACTACTCCTATTACACCTCCAATATCACAAACAATGAACAGATTGTTCAAATGTAACTCTTCTACTACTAACATGTCAACAATGTCCTCCATACCAGATGTAGTAAATGAAGAAGAACACAAATATGAAAATTTAAGTACAGAACTCCATAATTGGAACATCCCCAAAATTTCCACAAACCAAATTTACCAAACAAGTTGGTTTGATGACAAATTCAAAACTAGTCAAGTTGCAAAAACTTCAGAACAATATACGCAATTACAAAACAACAAGAAAAATGTGCTCTTTTAAGTAAAGAATCTATTAACCACCATATTGCCAAAAGATACAAATTTTTGCATATAGGATTGGTGCAAGTCGCCATCAAACCCCTAACACGAAGAGGTCTAAATTCTTCAATATTATTAGCATTACGAGATAGCAGTTTTACAACATTTAGTGATAGCCTATTAGGATTAATAGAATCAAGTTTACATAATGGTCCAATTCATTTTGACTGTTACCCAGATTTACACTTAAGCTTAAATGATAAACACATATTAGAAGCCTTAACTCTCAACCTCCAAACATCCGGAGCAATCACCCAAATGCTTGAAGGAAGCCATTCAATTGCTTTAATATACCGAGTTTATTACAAATGTACCAAAACAAACCTTAATATCCATGCTCTTGTCAAAAGTCCAAAAGACAAAACAATCCTCATCCAAAGCAGTACTACAAATGCCAACATCCAAGTACCTAAAACCATACAATGGAATGACATTCAACTACCTAATACCTGGATAGCTGAAAATGAAAATTATCCTACAAATATACAAAATAATACATTAGATATTGATTATATACAGCAATATCTTGATGGAACGGTTCGTATTAGTTTTGATCAACAACGAATCAATACCCCTTTTAAAATTAAGGAACTTAGCCGATGTAGTAGCTCCACTAGCATCCCAAGATTTTATACAAATCTCTTAGACAAAAAACCAAAATTCAAAGGTGTTGAATCCTCTTCACAAGTCACCAAACCTTATTATGTACAACCACAATCCGAGGAATCCCCCCAATCTCCTACACAAACAGACTTTGAAGAAGAAACACCTAGTCACATAGATAAAAACCTTCTTACTATTAACAAAATATATGAAATAAACATAGAATATCTACTACAAGAATTTAAATCCAAAAATAATACAACACGACGTAACCATTTCCACAACACATTTTCCAAACAAGTAAAGAATGATATATTTAAAAAATGGTATGCATTTATGAAAGACATCAAAACTGATATACATCTCTTAGATTATATTGACAATTATTATAACAAAATCAATACTATAACAAAAATAAAATGGCAAAAATCAGACAACACTTTCATTTCTTCCAATCACCCCCACTAGAAACAGTTCACTTAGATTACAGAGGCACGACAGTAATTGCTGCCCCTTTCAAAATTCCTAATGATAAAGAAGTAGAAACCAAAAAATTAATTGAACAAAGTAATTATACAAATCAAAGCCTACAAATTATAGGAAAACAATTAGATAAAATAGAAACTAGACTAGAAGAAACCATAACACCTTCAACATCTTCTTTAGGTCAACATGAAAAACCTCTCATTAGTTTCCCTGAACAAAAGATCAAACCATTACTTACCCACACTGAAAATATTGCTAAAATAGAAGAATTATTACACAAAATCGAATTAAATCAAAAAAATTTGGCACTCAAAAATGAAATTATAAGCACCTTAACCCAATTACACGATTCTTCAACAGATGAAGATATTCATATTCTTGAACAACAATTTATGGATACAAAAATCAATAAAATACATCATCCAAATACTCAGATTATTACCTCCAAAAACTGGTATACAAAACCTACCCCAGTGGATCTCCAACTAGATGATAGAAGTTTACTTCACCAATTTTCTGTTTCAGCCAACAAATTATATGAATGGAACATTGATGGCCTCAGTGAACAGCAAATATTAGAAAAATTAAATCATATGTCTATGGTAGCCAATACTTATCTCAGTACTTTTGATCATACCCAACCTCAAGTTGTCGACTTATTAACCACCGGATTTACAGGTATGTTAAAATCTTGGTGGGATAAATACCTAACTAATGACTCAAGAACTGAAATTAGAAATTCAATACAAGTAGATAAAAATGGATTTCCAATATTTGATGAAGAAATTAACATGACTAGGCATGATGGCATCAATACTTTAATATTTACAATTGTAAAACATTTTATAGGAACCCCAAGTCATATTACTTCAAGGATCCATGACCAACTTAGTAATCTCCATTGTCCAACATTAAGCGATTTTAGATGGTATAAAGATGTTTTTACATCTAGAGTCATGTTACGAGATGACTGCACAAAATCATTTTGGAAAGAAAAATTTATCAATGGTCTCCCCAGCCTATTTGCACACAAAATTAGAGATGTTCTTAGCCAACCAACATGAGCTATAGATTATGATAAATTAACTTACGGCGATATTATAAGTACCATCCAAAAAGAAGGACTACGTATGTGCATCGATATGAAAATCAATAAACAAGCTCAAAAAGACAAAATCAAAGCTAAATATGAATTAGGAAATTTCTGTGAACAATATGGTCTTCCTCCTATAGCCCCTTCTAGAAGAACCAACAAAACAACCTCATCATCCAAACAAAACCCTAAACATACATATACACCAAAAGATAAATATTATGAAAAACCAAAATATAACAAAGGCAAAGAAATTCAAAAGACCAAAGTACATAAAAAACAAAATGATAAAAAAGATATTACATGTTTTAACTGTGGCAAAAAGGGCCATTATAAAACTACTTGCAAACTTAAAAACAAAATAAATCAATTAGAAATTTCTGAAGAAAATAAACTAGCTATATTAGAAATATTCAAAATCTCAAATCTACAAAATTCTAGTGATTCTGAACCTACAAATTCTTCTTCAGAATACCATTCCCTTAATTCCAGTAATGAAGATGACCAAATAAATTTCGGGTGTAACAATGAATGCTGCCAGCAAATCAATGTCATTACTAAAGATCTCCTCGAAGAAGAATTACTAATTGACCTTATTAGCAAAATTGATAACAACCAATTAAAACAACAATACATCAAAAAATTAAAAAATATTCTTACCAACAAAAATAGTGAGCCAAAAATTACTAAACCAATTATCAATTTAAATGAAACTTTAGAAAGATTCCGACACAAAAATATAAATAAAAAAGACAATATCAAAGAACATATTGAACTTATGAATAATAAAATCACTATACTCCAAAACGAAAATCAAAAATTCCAACAAGAACTCATACAAATAAACGAAAAATTACAACTTCTGCAGATAGCACACTCATTTAATGATGAATCCTCCGACAAAACTCCGCACGAAACATTACTGGAACAGACCCCACTTAAAATAATCAACCAAATCCATATTTCAAAATGGCACACTAAAATAGATTTAATTATCGAAAATTTTAAAATCCAGCTTGTGGCTTTGATTGACACAGGTGCTGACTTAAATTGTATTCAAGAGCATATTATTCCCACAAAATATTATCATAAAACCACTGACCAATTATGTTCTGCCACTGGCAGTAAACTAAAAATTCGATATAAATTACCTAAAGTATTAATTCATCAAGACCAAACTTACTTCGAAACATCTTTTGTTCTCACCCAAAACCTAACTAATCATGTTATTTTAGGAATTCCCTTTATTTCCCTTTTTTACCCATTTATTACATCAAACAACAATATAACTGCTTCACCACTTGGCAAACCAATTACATTTCCATTTCTTTCTGCAGAAGATTTTAGTTCTTTACAACAATTACAGAATTCTTCAATCTATATTTAACTTATTCATTTTGCAGATGAAGACCAACAGGCATTTTGGAGAAATTTCATTACCAAATTTTGCCCAAGAATCAAATAACAAATTTTACTTACTTCCTTATCTACGAAACATTGATGATACTCAGCAATGTCTCCTAGATAACATATGGAATGCTACAAGTAATCAACACCTAAAAACATCTCTCGATGCCTTGAGCATTTATTTTCAAAATCAAAATTTCTGTAAAACAAAAGAATTTTTGCTTTCCAATTCCCCAAATAAACTTCTCTCTAACCAGGTCAGATATAATGATTTACTCCCTATTTGTTCCAAGAATTTACTTGACAGGAACAAAAAGCTCATGGATCAAGTCAACATGCTACAACATCAACTCCAATATTTCAAACGGCGTTCCTCTATTACCCCACTGGTAATAGCTGAGCATGTGCAGTCATCCCCACTGGATGATGGTGATAGCGTGTGTACAAAATTTTCAAAAACTTTAGCATTACCAAAAACAATATCTTTACTCCCCAAACAGCTCCCCACCGATATTATTACCAAAATCCATCACCAAGCCCAACAAAAAAGCCAACATTTTCACCAATTTCTTTTTCAAACCTTGGTCCAAATCGCTGGCCAGACACCATTCAAATATCCAGAAGTTCTTCCTGGCCTATCCTTTACTTGGGATACCCTTTATTACCAACATCCAAACTTGAAACATTGTCCTAAACACAAACCCCATTGCCAACAAATCCCATTAGAAAGAGCTAACTGTGAATGTAATTTAATTTTTAGCATTCCCAAAGCATGTATTAATATGGCCAATTTCCAAGATATGACCATCCTATATCAAAATTAGCAGATCCAAATTACACCAATGACCTTACTCGATTACGGATTTCTTCAACAATTGATTTTTACACGACCAGATCAAACCAACCATATACCTCGAAAATTAGCCGTTTGCATCCAAAACTGTTTTTCTATACCTTCGATATCCATTTGTCAAGCAATTATCCAAACCAAAATGCCCGAATGGACATCCTTTGGTTCTATTATCCCAACTCAACATATTATCCATGTAACCTCTAGTCCAAATTACAATGCCCATTATACTCAATTTCCTTTACTAGGTTGCGAATTTCCAACCTGGATCTGTTCCAACCCAATATCTCAACAAATCCAACATTCCATTGCATACAACATTGCAAGCCATATTGGCGATACAGACTCCTTTACCCAACAACAAAAGAATTACCGCTTATTTAGTGAAGATCCAATACAAAAGATCCGTACTCTACATTATTATGGCGAAGTTCCTTTCATTTTCCATACCAACAATATTGAAGCCGTCAATTACTTTGAAGATTATATCCAACAGCAAAATGATCACGAAAATGATTACGAATTTTGGGAAAATAGCTCCCACAATTCCCTGGATAGCATCAATGATCATATGGAATTCTGACATACCACTTTCAACAGCATCATTCAACAGCGGCAAGAGCAAATGCATTTGTGGGACCTAACTTTCCCGCAACATCATCAGCATCAAGACTAATTATCCTTACAAAGTCAAAAATAGCATGATTACGAGGCAACATCATAATACAGGACAAGGATCAACACCCGTGAAGAATCTCTTTCCCACCGAAAGAGGCCCTCAAAGTCAAAAAGAATAATCAATTATCCCTCCGCCAATTACGGAATTTAATGATTGTAAACAGGGTTCCTTATTCTATAAAAGGACTCTCAAGATCAGTACTTAGACATCTGAAAATTTTACCAAATCATCTCGAGTTTTAGCAATTACAAGCAACTCTCTCATCCCCCTCTCATATCCTTCTCTTCTCTCCCCCCATATGTTCCAGTAACTCCAATAACTCCCTCTTTCTCCTCTCTCCCCCCATATGTTCCAGTAGCTTCAAGTAAGCAATTCCAATTTTCAATATAATGATTTGAATTTCCATTTCTGTAATCTGTTTTAATTATTGCATTTACTATGGCCGGTTCTACCGCCCTTATTATTATGCTTGATTCATGGCTGGTCTTGAATCAAGTACTTGTAGTTGAAAAAAACACATAAAAAACACAACACTCTTCTGAGCCCCCTTGTGATGTTCCGAACCACTGATCTTGTTTAAATGAGTAAAATAAAAGATCTTGCAAAATTTCAGCTCAATCGGATATCGGTAAGTGCTTGATCCAAACTATTTTAAAAACACTAGTTCCTGTCACAGTTTTTGCAAAACTATTTGGATCAAGAACTTACCGATATCTGATTAAGCTGAATTTTTGCAAGACCTCTTATTTTACTCATTTAAACAAGATCAACGGTTCAGAACGTCACAGTGGGGCTCAAAACAAAATCGTGTGTTTTTTTATGTGTTTTTTTAAGTGTGAGGGGAACTGGCCCCTATATATATATATAGGGGCGGATCCGTGGACACTTATTTTGCACACTTCTTTTGACACTCCATCTCAGCCCTTGAAACCAAGGGCTGAGATTAAAACTTGCAAATCCCTTCCCATGTGCTTTCTCTCTCTCCTCCACGCACTCTTTCTCTCTCATTTATTCTCTGTTTCCCATTTCTGTTCGCGGAATCAAATTAATACTCAAAACCCACTTTCATATGCGGAATTAAATCACCTGATAGTAGTGGTGGCGGTGGAATTTCTCATTCTTGAAGAAAATCATGATTTGGATGGTTTAACCTTTCAATCAATCAACAATTGTAATAACCAATCTCTCTTCAACTATAAAGTCCATATATCTACTTGTACGTATATGGGTTTTGAGTGTTAATTTGATTTACATTTTTTTGGTCTTTACGATTTTAGCTATTCCGGTTAGTTTTGCGTGGAGGAGGAGACAAAACTCTCACGATGACAACGTCTCTGAAGAAGATCCCAAAAAAAGACATCCAGAACCACCATTAGCGGCGGCACATGCTCTTCCGTGGTTTCCGACAAGCTGGAGGCTCTGAAAATCCTCATACCCGTGGCCCACGTTAATAACGGAGAGAGAAAACCCGACCAATTGGATTACATCGTTCTGTTGAAAACCCAGTTGATTTTGCAGAGACTCGTCGAAATTTATGGGTCCAATGCTACTACTACTCAAAATCAAAATGATGCTCTAGAGAGAGAGAGAGAGATTAATTAGTCATTTCTGTTCATTATTTTAAAAAAGAAGAAACATAGAGAATAAATGAGAGAGAACGTAACGGAGGGGTGGGGGAAGAGGGAGAGAGAAAGCAAGAGAGAGCATACGGGAAGGAGAGGGATTTTTTTGTAAGTTTTAATCTCAGCCCTTGATTTCAAAGGGTTGAGATGGAGTGTCAAAATGAGTGTGCAAAATAAGTGTCCACGGATCCACCCCTATATATATATATATATATATATATACATATAATGTGAGCTTCTTATCCACTCCTCCCGGATTTAAGAAAAAATTAATTTTTTTTGTGTGGCAAATTTTTTTTTGAAAATCCGAGCCGTCCAATGTGTTCATAAGGTGTTTTCAAGGGTCCACGCGGAAAATCTTCAGAAAAAAATACCGGGAAGTACTTGATCCAAGCATTTTTCGCAAAACTGTAAAAATACAGTTTTGCAAAAAATGCTTGGATCAAGTACTTCCCGGTATTTTTTTTTGAAGATTTTCCACGTGGACCCTTGAAAACACCTTCTGAACACATTGGACGGTTCGGATCGTCAAAAAAAAGCTCGGATCAATGAGGTCCGGAGGTCCGGATCCCGGACTAGAAGTGGATACTATATATATATACAATAAACTTCTAATAAGGGACCTTTATTTAAATTTCCATGCGGACCTAGGGGTATCTTCGACTTTCCGGACCAAATTTCGACGATCCGAACTGCTCATTGTTTTTAAAATGTGTTTTTAAGGGCTCCAGCGAGGAATCTCCAAAAAAAAAAAATACTTGAAAGGGTTTGATCTGATCAGTTTTTGATAAAAACTATACATATATAATTTTTATCGAAAACTGATCGGATCAAGCCCTTCGTTTTTTTTTTTTTTGTGTGGAGATTCCTCGCAGGAGCCCTTAATAAAATGGGAGCCCTTAATAACACATTTTAAAAACATTGAACAGTTCGGATTGTCGAAATTTGGTTCGGAAAGTCGAAAATACTCCTAGGTCCGCATGGAAACTTAAATAAGGGTCCCTTATTGGAAGGGGCTCTATTAATTCATTTATTTTACCCTTGCATCTACCATGAGCTATCAACAAAGATTTGCAACTCCCCACCAAATTCTTCTACTTCCCCAAATGGCCAAAATCCTTCCACTCCCCAAAACTATTTCTTGTTTCCCTTAAATTTGAAATCATACAATGATAGTTATATTAAACTCTTTTTAAGATTTCCAAAGTTATTTCATTGACACGTCTCTAACTCTCTCCCAAATTAGGCTCTCTCCCTCTCTCTCTCTCTCTCTCTCCAAGTTCATTTGTGAGCAATTTTAATAAATTAGTGGTATTTTTATTCATGTTTTTTTTTAGCAATTTGTAGATGATAAATGGTTTAAAACCGTAAACCAAACCAAACTGGACCGATCAAATAGTATGGTTCCGGTTTGGTTCCATATGTGTAATGGCCTGGTTCTGGTTCTCAATTTTTTGGAACTGTAAGATATGGTTCGGTTCCTGGATTTTTACAAAACTGGTCTAATCCAGACCATGTACACTCTAACAACTAGTCACGTGATTCGTACGTGTTCGGCAACGTCATTGGGCACCTTCACATGGTACCCTCAACTTAGACCATCCTTACATGGCGGTAGCATTTTAAGCGCGTGATACGCATGTGCTCGGGTTAATTCTTTTTAGCTCGGGAATTACTCACTCCAGAAATGCTATGTTACATACAGATAACTACTACCTTTATTTGGCATTCTAGCTTAATTGTTTCTTGGGTCAACCATGAATGAAATATACACTAGGAATACTTATCTAGTTAACCACTTTTCTATTAGCATTTCAAGTATTTTTTTTTTCCTTTTCTGATAATCCAGTTCAATATATATCTGCATTGTAAGTAATTGAGTCGTTGACCCCAACGCTCCTAGCTCCGTCCCTACTGAAGTTAAATATGAGAAGCTAATCATGTTAGAATTGAAGTGGTGGTTGTGGATATTTGGAGGCTGCAAGAAAATATGAGAAGCTGCAAGTTCAATTTTCAAAAATAGAACAAGGCTTACCCAAAATACAGTTTACAAGGGGCATACCTCAGAGAAGAAAAAAATAAAAAAGAAAAGCAATTTTGCAAATACAAATGCAAGATACCACCACTTTTGCTTTTGTCCCCCTGCATGTGAATTTTAAAATTGACCTTTCATGTTTAAAAAAAAAAAAAAGTACAAACAAGAACAATTTTGCAAATACAAATGCAAGACACCAAAACAAATGGTTGTAAAAATAGCG